>JARGCV010000182.1:1602500-2055000 GCA_034064705.1 Bothrops alternatus | reverse complement strand
TGCTCATTTCACACAATAGCAAGGTTATTTGCTATTTAAATTATATGCAGAGCAAATTATGAAAAACTCTAGCCTGGATAAATCACAAGCTGGAATTAAGATATCCAGGAAAAATATTAACAATCTCAGATAAGCAGACAATATTAGTTTAACGGCAGAAAGTGAAGAGGAAATAAAGAACCTCTTGATGAAGGTAAAACGGGAGAGTGCAAAAGTTTGCTTGAAACTCAACATGAAAAAACTAAGATCATGACATCTGGTCCCATCACTCCTGGCAAACAGAAGGAGAAGAAATGGAAGCAGTGATAGATTTATTTTCTTGTGCTACAAAATCACTGCAGATAGTGGCTTCAGCTATGAAATTAACAGAGGCTTATTCCTTGGGAGGAAAGCTATGGCAAACATACACAGAATATTAAAAAGCAGAGACATCACCTTGCTGTAAAAAGTCTGTATAGTCAAAGCTATGGTTTTTCAACACCAAAAAATGATGTCCTTATCATCATGGGAGATTGGAATGCTAAAGTAGGAAGCCAAAAGATAAACGGAATAACAGGCAAGTTTGGCCTTGGAGTACAAAATGAAGAAGGGCACAGGCTGATAGAATTTTGTCAAGAGAATACCATGGTCATAGCAAACACTCTTTTCCAACAACCCAACACATGGACATCACCAGATGGTCAACACAGAAATAAGATTGACTAGATGCTCTGCAGCCAAAGATGAAAAAGCTCTATACCAGTGGTGGCAAACCTATGGCACGGGTGCCAGAGGCGGCACTCAGAGCGCTCTCTGTGGGCATGTGGGCTGTCGCCCCAGTCCTAGGCCTTCAGCTGGGTTTTATAAAACTTTTTCAGGCCTCCACCGCCATGTACAAAAAAAAAATGTTCAATCAATCAGTCAATTTCAACGTCTTGCGGGAAAAGAAAGATCTTGCAAAGTTGGAATTGATTGATTAAATTTTTAGTCCCACCCAGTCTGCTGTTACCACAATAGCCACGCCTACCCAATGGGCCACACCTACCCAATGGGCCACACCCACCTGGCACCCGACGATGCATAAGTGGGTTTTGGATTGCAGTTTGGGCACTCGGTCTCTAAAAGGTTTGCCATCACTACTGTATACAGTCAATAAAAACAAGACCAGGGGCTGACTGTGGCTCAGATCATGAGCTTCTCATTGCAAAAAATTATTGGAAGATATGCAAGAAATATCATTTGCCTGTAAGCAAAATTGGTGGGATCATAAAATAGAAAAAGTCATAGAAAATGATAAAATTAAATTGCTCTGGGACTTCAGAATTCAAACAGACAAGCACTTGCGACATAACACCCCGGACTTAACAATTATCAATAAGAAAGACAAAAAAGTCTGGATAGTGGATGTGGCAACGCCTGGAGACAGCAGAATAGATGAGAAGGAACTGGAAAAAATAACAAAATACAAAGACCTACAAATAAAAATAGAAAAATAGAAAGACTGTGGCAAAAGCAAGCAAGAGTAGTACCAATAGTAATAGGCGCCTTGGGTGCAATTCCAAAACAACTGGAGCACCACTTGAACACCATTGGCATAGACAAATTCACCATTAGTCAATTGTAAAAGGCGGCCTTACTAGGAATTGCTTCCAACCTGCAACGATATCTGTAATACCATCAAACATCCATATCTGCCTATCCCTGGTCCTTGGTAAGGACTCAATAGGTAAACAAAATGCCAAATCCAGTCTGAACATCAGGCTGACTGTGCGATGATCATCATAATAATAATGATAATGATAATGATAATAATAATAATAATAATAATAATAATAATAATAATAATAATAATAATAATAATAATAAAGTTGGAAGGGACCTTGGAGGTCATCTAGTCCAACCCTCTGCTCAGGCAGGAAACACTATACCATTTCAGACAAATGGCTGTCCAGTCTCTTCTTGAAAACTTCCAGTATTAGAGCATTCACCACTTCTGGAGGCAGGTTGTTCCACTGGTTAATTATTCGAACTGTCAGGAAGTTTTTCCTTAGTTCTAGGTTGCTTTTCTCCTTGATTAGTTTCCATCCATTATTTGGCCTTACCAAGGCATTGTAAATTGGTATTAATACTTCATGTGATCTTGATTCTATCCCTCTGTTAATGCAGCCTAGCACTGTGTTGGCTCTTTTGTCAGCTGCAGCACACTGCTGGCTCATGTTTAAGTGATTGTCCAATAGGACTCCGAAATCCCTCTCACAGTTGCTACTATTGAGCAAGTTACCACCTATACTATACCTGTACATTTGGGTTTTCTTGCCTAAATGTAGAACTTTACTTTTTTCACCGTTGAATTTCATTTTGTTAGATAGCGCCCAGTGTTCCAATTTGTTCAGATCCTCCTGTATCTTAAGCCAATCTTCTGGAGTGTTGGCTATTCCTGCCAGCTTTGTGTCGTCTGCAAATTTGATGAGTTCCCCATCTATCCCCTCGTCCAACTTGTTGATGAAGATGTTGAAGGACACTGGGCCTAGAACAGTGCACACTTCCCTCCATGTAGATGCAGTTCTATTGAGGACCACACGCTGAGTATGGCCGGTCATCCAGCTACGAATCCATCTGGTGGTGATGCTGTCTAACCCACATTTTTCTATCTTTTCAAGTAGTAGCTTGTGATCTACTTTATCAAATGCCTTACTGAAGTCCAAAGAAATTATAGCCAAAGCATTCCTCTGGTCCACTAATTTTGTCACTTGGTCAAAGAATGCAATAAGATTTGTCTGGCATGATCTGTTTTTGACAAACCCACGTTGGCTTTTAGTAATGACTTTGTTTGCCTCTAGGTGTTTGCTGATTTGTTGTTTGATTATCTTTTCCAGAATCTTCCCAGGTATTGAGGTCAGGCTGAGAGGTCTGTAGTTTCCTGGATCTATTTTTTTCTCTTTTTTGAAGATGGGAACTACATCAGCTCTTTTCCAGTCATCTGGTAGTTCACCAGTGCTCCAGGATCTTTGGAAAATATAATTCAGTGGTTCTGAGATCACATCTGCCAGTTCCTTGAGAACCCTGGGGTATAATCCATCTGGTCTTGGTAATTTGAACTCATCTAGGCTGGGCTCCAAGATTACCTCAGGTGGAGACTGAAGCCAAGAAATTAAAAGATGCTTGCTCCTGGGGAGGAAAGCTATGGCAAATCTATACAGCATACAAAAAAGCAGAGACATCACTCTGCCAACAAAAGTGTGTTAGGCAAGGCCATGGTTTTCCCAGTTTCAATGTATGGATATGAAAGTTGGACCATAAGAAAGGTTGAGCATCAAAGAATTGAGGCCTTTGAACTATGGTGCTGGAGAAGATTCCTGCAAGTCCTTTGGACTGCAAAGTGATAAAACCGGTCAGTCCTAGAAGAGATCAACCCCGACTGCTGTTTAGAAGGCCAGATGCTGAAGTGGAAACTCAAAATACTTTGGCCACCTAATGAAAAGTAAGGACTCACTGGAGTAGGGCCTAATGCTGGGAAAGATTGAGGGCAATAGAAGAAGGGGACGACAGAAAATGAGGTGGCTGGATGGAGTCACTGAAGCAGTGGGTGTGAACTTAAGTGGACTCCAGAAGATGGTAGAGGACAGAAAGACCTGGAGGAACGTTGTCCATGGGGTCGCGATGGGTCAGACATGACTTCGCAATTAAAAACAACAACAAACCAGGGTTTTTTTTAAAATGTTTTTATTAAATTTTACAAAAATTTTACATAAAAAAAAGATAATAACTCAACTGATAACAATCATATAACACATTTACCAAACAATCCAAATAACTGCTCGGTACCCCCCCCCACCACATCCTCCTACACCTAGGTGTAGTTTAGGTGTAACAAACCAGGGTTTTGTTTGAGCATTTGTGGGAGGATAAATTTTCTTCTAGGATCATCCCTGTCCCATCCACTTTCTTTTTCTTTTCTTTTCTTTTCTTTTCCTTTCTTTCCCCTTTTCTTTTCTGCAAGTTTGGTGTTGCAGTAGCAGCAGCCTTTTAAACTCTGCTTTTCTATTTTCTTTTAACTAAACTAAAAAGAGATGATGCTAATCAAATAGAATTATTTGCAGGCTTAGAAGTAGAATTTAAAACCACAGAACTTCCAGCAGAGACTAAGAAAGCATCAGACAAACTATTACAGCACAGACCAGAGGAAAAGTTGAAGCAGAGAACAGAGCAGTCCTCAAAAGAGCTCACAAAGAACACCAAGGCCCTGTAACTGGAGATACTACTTCTTTTTCCATGTAGGTATAATAGGAGGGTATGAAAAATATTATTATTTTAGGCAGCAAAAATGAAGTTAGGAGTTAAAAGAAAATCAAATCATTTTCCACAAAATGTTGTGTTCTGCTGGACATGTTGACCACCCATTTGGACTCTGGTACCTATTTTATTCTGGGTTTAGTTTGAGTAGTTTTGTTTGTAATTTGTTTTTCTTTTTTCTGGCATATCTTGATGATGGTCACTAGTCTTTTTATATGCTCTGGGATGATGGTCTATTCTGATTGTTCCTTGAGATTTGCCATGATGTGATAATATTTGTTTAGTCTGAGGTGCCCATCTGTGACCACCAGCTGTATCATTTTCTGCCACTTTCTTGGGCTATGTTTCATCTGTCAGTGCAATTTTTTTGGAGGTTAGTATCTGACATCGGTGAGCATGGCAATAGTTTGCAACTTAGTCAACTTACTTAAACCAAGTAAGTAAACCAACTTACTTATAACCAAGGAACATGCTGTTCTACAGTATCTTTTACTTGATTAAATTTCCTAGGAGACCATTATGTATATTAGATACTGGTATGTATTGGATTTGTGATGGAATTTATTTGGATTTTGTAGAATTGTTTTTGTGCCAAAGATTTCATTGATCTTTGCTAATGAGGAAAAGACATATGGCCATCTGGTAGATCTTTAACCCATGTTTTATAGATGACCATTTCACATGATGTGCACCAGAGAATGTCCACTGCCCAATTGCCTCAATAACAATTCATAGGTCTTCCCGCAGTTTTGTGCTATAGTGCACGGCCGCAGGATAGTAGAGCTCTGCTCCCCACTGCCAGTTTCGACCTGCCAGGGGGACCCTAAATGAATCTGAAGTTGCCCTAAAGAGGTGACCGTGAAGGAGGGGTGCCACATTTTTATTTTTACGAAAGTTTTATTGGTTTTTTTTTAATTTTTACAACAAAATGCTCAAAGCACACCATGGTGTTAGGGTAAACAATCATCCAAAAGCAAAACATTTATACATACTTCAATCAATACCTCTAGTATTCCCTCTCTTTCCTCTTAACTAACATAGTTTATTTAAAATAGTTCAGTCTAGTTTAAATTTAGTCAACCTATACCTGTTTCTAACACTTTAAAAAAATTATACAACCATAATCAAATTAGCTTTAAATACAAACTCTATCAGTTCAGGTATTCCTTACAAATATATTTTGGTACCTTAGTTTTTATTGTAAATTTTATTTAACTCTTCTTCCACTAATATCCCTTAATTAAACTAAAACATTAATCTATCCTATATATATCTAATCTATCAACTAATCATTCTCTTATAGCTAACAGATAAAATCAAATCTTAATTTTTTTCAATCCATTAAACATAATTCAGTTCATATCCAATTAAATTGTCATAACCAATGACATCAATCTTATCCAGCAGAAATCATCTTATTAGGTTAGTTTAAGATTACATAATAATTTTCTTACAAATAACCCCATTACCCTAAACAAAAAAAACGAAAAGAAAAAAGAACAAATACATTCTTAAAAAAAAGTTTGTTTGATACCCCAGAGTACTTATATATAAAAAAGCAACATAGTTTCTAAAACTTTACTTTGTTCCTTTGTTCGCCTTTCTTCCCCAATGAGTAAAAGCTGCCTTTCCGAGCTAGGGAAATCTTTCCAACACAGCTCTTACAGGCAACAAACAAAAAAAAAAAAAGAGAGGGGGGGAAAAAAAGGAAAGGTCTCACCCGGATTCACCACGGTGGGTCTGCAGCTTAGATGTTCTTTGGACTTGCGGTTTCTTGCAGCAAAACGATCGGCCATTTTATTGGCCGATCTTCTTCTCCATCGGCCCTTGGAGTTCCGTCTGGACAGCTGGAGGAGCCGCCGCTCCTCGCTGCCGGAACGCTGCCTCCTCGTAGGAAAGTAGCGCCCTCCAGGGCGACTTTGGACCCACATAAGGGTCCGCCGACGGAGGGAAAACTAGTCGGCGGGGAGAGCAATCTCTCCGCTCGACTAGCGATGCTGCGACCGGAACAGGAAGTCAGGTCTGCCCCATTTTTAAGTGTGCCAGAAATGAGACCTAATGAAGTTTTACTTCAATCATTGCTTCACTGCCCCTTCCTCATCCCATTCATGTAGAAACAAAAAATTCACTCGCTTTCAAATTTTTATTAATCAATTTAGAATCATCAGCAAGAGAAAAAGCACGATGATGAATTAAGGATAAAAAAATTGGAGAATTGCAGTATATGATTAAGTAAATAGTCTTTAAAGACTGCCTTCTCTCTCTCTCTCTCTCTGTGTGTGTGTGTGTGTGTGTGTGTGTGTGTGTGTGTGTGTGTGTGTTTGTGTGTAAGATGGAGTGTTATAAAACTTTGAATGTAGGAGATGATGTAGGATGAGCCTGAGGGAGGGGTTAAATGCACCATTAGTCCCGAGTCCCTTCATACCCACAAGAGATCTAAATCCAGCCCACCTTGAATTCCATTGACTCTTATCTACTGCCAAGTTGCTTTGACTGTTAGTAGTTCAGATTCTTGTAGAGAGCTTAAGCTTGCAACAAACCCTTATATTCATTTGAACTTGATTTCCTCAGCACTTGACACTGATCATTGACAGATGGAAGTGACCTTCTTTCCATCACAACCTTTTGACCCTTGGTTTAAGACAGAAAACATCTTCTTTTCCAATGTCTGATAGAACCAGCTACCAAACTATCTCAAGGCTCTTGGCTGCAAAGATCCATGACTAAGATTTTTCACTTGTTTCTTTTTCAGATATGGATGACTGTGTCAGTTGCCCAGAAGATCACTATGTAAAAGATGGGGGAAACCTGTGAACTCCTAAAGTTATACATTTTCTCTCCTATAAAGAGCCTTTGGGGATCACCTCAGCTTCATTTGCTATCTCCCTTTCATTGACTGTGTCTTTTGTGCTAGGAGTTTTTATTAAGCACCAGCACACTCCCATCGTCAAAGCCAACAACCAAAGTCTCAGCTACAGTCTGCTTTTATCCCTAATTCTCTCCTTCCTTTGTGCATTCTTCTTCTTTGACTGACCCATTCAAATAACTTGTTTTCTTCGACAAACATCCTTTGGCATCATCTTCTCAGTGGCAATTTCATGCATATTAGCAAAAAACAACATGGTGATCCTGGCTTTTTTGGCCATCCAACCACATTCCAAGATGAATAAATGGATGGGGAGAAAACTGCCAATTTTTATTGTTCTTTCCTGTTCCCTTGTTCAAGCAGGCATTTTGGCCATTTCGCTAGGATCTTCACCACCATTCCCAGATGTTGACATGCACACATTAGAGGGAGAGATAGTGCTGGAAAGTAATGAAGGTTCAACTAAAATGTTCTATTGTGTTCTAGGATATATGGGCTTCCTTTCCATTGTATCTTTCTTTGTGGCCTTTTTAGCCAAAAACTTACCCGATAGTTTCAATGAAGCCAAATTCATCACGTTTAGCATGTTGGTCTTCTGCAGTGTCTGGCTCTCCTTTGTTCTAACTTATATGAGTACCAAAGGAAAATACATGGTAATTGTGGAGGTCTTCTCTATCTTGGCCTCCAACACTGGCTTACTAAGTTGTATCTTTTCCTCCAAATGCTATGTGATTTTACTAAGACCTGATCTGAATCGCAGGGAGCAACTAATAAAGAAAAAGAAATAAGTGCAGTATAAAAGAATTAGAATTTCCTCACTTTTAGACGAAGACTAAATATCTTGGGGAGGAACAACAGAATAAACTTATTCTATTCTCCATTATTTTCAGTTTCCAAATTTCAAACCCTGGGAAATTTGCTAATAAAGATATCTAGTGCCGTAACTGAATGCAGAGGAGCATATTTTGAGCACAGTTGCAACAAATTGAATGAATGTTGAGAGATTTATACCAAAATATATATTTTAGGTCATTTTACATTCAGTACAAATGTGTGTAACAGGGAACATTGTATTTATTATCTGTATTTCACTTTCTATATCCTTAGGATATGGCTTTTAATATCCTCCTTGTCACTTTTTATTTGTAAGTCCATTTGTAAAGAATAAATCTGTTTGGTCTGTTAAAATACTAACCAATTTTTTCTTCCACCCTTCAAACAGGATGTTAAAGGTAGGAATTTGAAAGGCAGAGAGCAAAGAAAAAAGGACAAAATCAGCTAAAAGATTGTAAATGGGGCATCTCCTTCACCTTAACATATCCCGTATTTTGCATCTTATCCCACTCTTACTTTCTCCAATAACTGTGTGCACACTGGCACACATTAAATACTAGTTACCGTAGTACTACCACAGGATGTCAGTGTTGGACCAGAAATGTATACACAATAGCACTATTTTCTGTAGTGAAAACTTTGCTAGTAATACCACAAGGTGTCAGTGTTGAACTAGAAATGTACACAGAAACTTTGCAGTGACAGATCTAAACTTGAACTAAGGAGCATTTTCCCTCAATAGGCCAATAGAGAATAGAGCTGGAAGGGACCTTAGAGGTCTTCTAGTCCAATCCCTCCCTCCCCCTGCAGGAGACTCTATACTGTTTCAGACAAGTGGTTATCCAGACTCTTCTTAAAAGCCTCCAGTGATGAAGCACCCACAAATTCTGAAGGCAAGCTATTCAACTGGTTAATTATTCTCACTGTTATGAAGTTTCTCCTTAATTCCAAGTTGCTTCTCTCCTTGATTAGTTTCCATCCATTGTTTGTTGTCTTGCATTATGGTACTTTGGAAAATAAGAGGACCCCCTCTTCTTTGTGGCAGCCCCTCAAATGTTGGAACACTGTTATCCGTGTCACTCTTAGTCCCTTCTTTTCTCTAAACTAGCCAAACTGCAACCGTTCTTCGTATGTTTTAGTCTCCAGACCCTTAATCATCTTAGTTGTTCTTCTCTCCACTCTTTTCAAAGTCTCAATATCTTTTTTATAATGTGGATTCATAGTTTACTCTGGAAACTATGAAGTAGTGGAACAACCTTCCTCCTGGACTCAAAGAAGTTCCATCACTAGAAGTTTTGAAGCAAATATTGGACACCCATTTACCTAAGATGGATTAGCAGACTTCCAATTCTATTTTTCTATTATCTTTGTTTAAGCAAATATGCTATTGCAAGGATTTAGAGGGAAGCAAGGAAATAAGTCCTAACTTGCTCAGGTTAGATCATATAGAATCATCTCAACCACTTCCCACTCTATAGGAAAAAGTGGGCAGGTTTTTTTTAAAAAAAAAACTAGCTTTGGAAGAGGAAAACAAGAGAATTTGGAGGAAAGAGCCACAAAAAAAGTTGAAAATTGTTCATCTTTACCATGTCTCACAAATCTCAAAACATAACATTGGAAGTTCTAAAAAAGTAGAATAGAATAACAGTGTTGGAAGGGACCTTGGACATATTCTAGTCCAACCCTTATACTATTTCAGACAAATGGTTGTCCAATTTCTTCTTAAAAACTTCCAGTGTTGGAGCATTCACAATTTCTGGAGGCAGGTTGTTCTACTAATTAATTGTTCTAACTGTCAGGAAATTCCTTCCCAGTTCTAGGTTGCTTCTCTCCTTAATTAGTTTCCATCCATTGCTTCTTGTTCTGTCCTCGGGTGCTTTGAGAATAGCTTGATTCCCTCTTCTTGTGGCAGCCCCTGAGATATTGGAACACTGCTCTCATGTCACTCCTAGTCCTTCATTTTATTAAACTAGACATACCCAATTCCAGCCACTGTTCTTTATATGTTTTTGTTAGAGAATTTTAATTTCTCTATTGGTGAAAAAATAAATCAGAAGCTCTCACAGTTGACTGCATTTAGCTGATTCAAAATAATTTCTTTATATTTATATCAAAATATTTACAATACCATACATTCTTCTTTACAGCAACATAGCACAAATGAAGACTTCTTACAGAGAGATACAGAGACAAACCTGAGACTGAAAATCCAGCTCCTAAATCAATACCCTTTTGCACAGACTCAGTAGCACTTTCTTCACATTGGCTGACTGAGTTACCACGACTCTTCCTGCTCATGAATATTCCAACACTCCTCCCTTCATGACAGGAAGAGACATCAGACCTATTGACTTAATACATTCTCTATATTGAACACCACCCAATGGTTTAGTCATCATGTCTGCCAAATTATCCTCAGAAGAACAATGATGTAAACTAATCAATTTTCCTTTTACAGCTTCCCTGACATTACAATACTTAATGTCTACATGTTTACTTCTGTTCTTCACCCTGTCACCAGTTGCCATTTTTATACAGGCAGCATTGTCTTCAAATACCTTTACAGATTCTTTTACATTAATATTTAAATCTTGCTACAACTGTACATACCATGTTACTTCAGAACACAATTCAGATAAAGCAATAAACTCTGCTTCCACTGTTGAAATAGCAACAGTTGTTTGTTTTCTGGACTTTCATCCAATCAGAGTCCCTCCAAACAATATTATAATCCCAGAATTTGATTTCCTTGTGTTTATGCATTTGCATAGTCACTATCAACATAACACTTTAATTTCAATTCCTCAGTAATCTGTATTTGAAGACCCAAATTTATAGTTCCCTTTAAATATCTGAGAACCCTTTTTACACCCATCCAATGTAACTTTGTAGAGGCAGCAGTAAAATGACTCAAAATGCTTACTGCGCAAGCTATGTCTGGTCTGGACCACTGTGATAGATATAACAAACTTCCTATTGCTGAGTGATATATCTCTTGATCACAGGTTTCACCTTTGTCTGCTGCCAATGCCAGTGCTAATCTTATATTCTCACTTTTCACAGTTGGCGCAAATACTTCATCATAGTGCACATTGTAATTGTGAAAAACCTTATACTGTACATCATTATTTGGCAATATCTTTTTCTTATATACCCACTTACAACCCACAGCTTTGGTTCCCTGTGGCAAAGTCACTGATTTAAATACTTCATGGTCTCCCATGGATTTCATCTCTTTATCCATGGCCTCCTTCCATCTTTCTTGTTCAGCTTTGGTAATGCCAACACTTTTTTATAACTTCTTGGCTCATACCACACATTGCAAACCTTTACCTTGCTGGCAGAATAGCTGTCAGGCGGAATTCCTTTGTTACATCGCTCTGACCTATGTGGTATTAACTGCTCCTGTGTCTCAAGTCTTTCTGTTTTCATGTCTTGTTCAGCCTCTCCTCCCTGAACATTGACATCTTCAATAATCATTTTTCCATCATTGGATGAGTTATTGTCATTAAATAGATCATCGTCATTAAGTGAGACATACCCAGAATTTGCATTAATTCTGTCCCAATTTTGTTCTGCAAAATTAGCAGACCTTGAAAGTACAATTCTTTTACTTCCATCGCTAAAGTGATATCCTTTTGATCCTGGCTCATAGCCCCAAACCTGAGCTTTCTTGCCTTTTGCTGACCCTTTCTTCTGATTGCTTTCGGAATATGTACCCAAGCAGTACTTCCTAAAATTCTCAAATGTGCCAGTGATGGCTTTCTCCCATATAGAATGGCATATGGAGTATTATTAATGGAGGAACTCCACAGCCTGTTAACTATATAATTGGCAGTCAATATGGTTTCTCCCCAATATGACCTGCTCATATCAGAATCCTCTAATAATGAATCTTTCATTGTTTGTAAAACACCATTCCTTCTTTCAGCTACACCGTTCTCTGCTGTTGTGTAAAGATTTGTATGTCTGTGTCTTATCCCCAACTGCCCAACCATTGTTGGAATTTAGTTGACATAAATTCAGTACCTCTGTCAGTTTGCAACTGACACACTTGTTGTCTGGACCTTCTCTCTACAAAACTTACCCACTGTATGAATTGTTATAGCACCTCTGTCTTTCCTCTAAGCAAGTAGCAAAATGAATACCTGCTATAATCATCAACAATTACAAGTGCATATTTTGCTCCTCCCAAACTGGCTTGAATAGGTCCCACCAGATCTGTATACTGCACAGTCCAAATATGTTTTGCATCCCTTCAAATTTAGCCCTTCTGCAAACTCTTGCATTTGCTGCAAAACCTTAAAGCTTGCATGGCCAAGTCTTCTATGTAGAAGATGAATGCACAAATTGTGCTCTGCAACATTCTTAAATATATGGGAACATTGAACCTTTTGTCCCTGCAATACATATAGATTATCTTCCTTTATGCTTTCTGCACAAATATTCCCATTCCTTTTGATGACACACTTCCCATTTACAAAAATGATCTCAAAATCTTGTTTGTCTAAATTAGACACACTTAACAAATTATGTTCCATCTCAGGTACACAAAGCACATTGGTAAACTTTGATTTCAAATATGGAATTTTTACATCGCCTCTTCCGATGACTTTTGCTTTCTGGCCATTTGCCAAAGCCACAGCTTCTTGTGCTACTGGAACAAACCTGCAAAATAATTCAGAGTCATTAACAATTGTTTGACTTGCCCCACTATCTATTAGCCACTTGTCTCTGTTGTTGCTATAGCAAACTTTTGCAACACTAAAATGTTCCTTTTGCAAACCAGTCTTTTTTGCTTGCACAAATGTCCTTCTCTGCAAATTGTTCCTCTGCAAACAGTTCCTTTTCAGATGTTTGCTCCACAAATGTAGCAATTCTTTTCTTGCTGAGCTCTCTGCTTGCAAAATCTCTCTTTTGATGCAACTTGGCCCCATCTGCTCCTTGTTTCTTCTCCGGAGACTTGCAGTCTGGACCCCCTCCTCAGGAATTTCACTTCCTCTTGGCTGTTCCTAAAATGTTGCTTTTCTTCTTCATTAAGCAAGCATGCCTTTAAAGCCTCAAAATTTCATTCTTGCTCTTCTTTACACTCAAATATCGCAGAAACCGTGTCCCAGGTTTTATCTAAACTGTTCAACACCAATAAAACCTTCTGGGACTCAGGAAATTTAATCCCATGTTGTTCTAAATCCAAAAATAAACTTTGCATTTTATTTAAATGCTGTTCCACAGATTCACCTGGTTGCAAACAGGCCCTGTAAAGTTTTCTTGACAATTGCACTATATTGCATGCAGAAACATTCATGTGCACAGCTCTCAACTTCAACCAAATCTGCTTTGCAGTCTTTATATTTGCAACATTTAGAAATTGTTCATCATCTAAATTCAAGATGAGATAAGCCATTGCTTAATCATGACTTTTCTGATCAGCAGCTGCAAACACTTGTGGTGGATTTTCTACGATATACCACAGCTCTTTTGCTTTGAGCAAACATTCCATTTTAGCAGCCCATATAATGTAATTCTTCTGGCCCAAACAAGGCACAGACCTTTCCTTAAATTCCATGGCAGCCATTCTGCTAATTCTGCCTTGTTCTTATACTTTCTAAACACAGGCAATTTCTTCCAACTTTAAATTACAATGCAGTCCTTAGTAAGCTTTGGGCCCATAACCTGTTAAAGAATTTTAATTTCTTGGTGAAAAAATAAATCAGAAGCTCTCACAGTTGACTTCATTTAGCTGATTCAAAATAATTTCTTTATATTTATATCAAAATATTTACAATACCATACATTCTTCTTTACAGCAACATAGCACAAATGAAGACTTCTTACAGAGAGATACAGAGACAAACCTGAGACTGAAAATTCAGCTCCTAATTCAATACCTTTTTTTGCACAGACTCAGTAGCACTTTCTTCACATTGGCTGACTGAGTTACCACATGACTCTTCCTGCTCATGAATATTCCAACAGTTTTAGCCTCCAGTCCCCTGATCAACTTTGTTGCTCTTTTCTGCACTCTTTCTAGAGCAGGCATGTCAAACTGCCAGCCCACGGGCCAGATGCTGAAACTGCGCCCACCGAATTGCTGGCAATGGGGAAAAAGTCCCGATACTTTGCACGATGTCATGTGATGTCGTGAGTTTGACATGCCTGTTCTTGAGTCCCAACATATTTTTTACACCATGGTGAAAAAAACTGGATGCAGTATTCCAAGTGTGGACTTACCAAGGCATTGTAAAGTGGTATTAACTCTTCACTTGATCTTGATTCTATCCAGTGGTGGGATTCAAATATGTGAACAAATGGTTCTCTGTGTGAATGCTGCTTCCAGAAGTACATTATGGGCCTGGGCAAAAAAAAAAAATAGCTACCGGTTCTGCTGAAGTGGTGCAAACTGGATGAATCCCACCACTAATTCTATCCTTCTCTTAATGCAGCCTAGCACTGTGTTGGCTTTTCTGGCAGCTGCAGAACACTGCTGGCTCATATTTAAGTGATTGTTCACTAGGACTCCTCTCACAATTACTACTATTGAGCAAAAAAAAAAAAACCTACCTCTGCCGGCAGGCCTGGGGATGATTGTTGATTGTGGTGTGATTGATGAGTATGTATGTGGTTTGTATTTTTAATGTAGTTCGGATTTGTTGCAATTGTTTATATATATATATGTTGTGAGCCGCTCCGAGTCTTCGGAGAGGAGCGGCATACAAATCCGAATAAATAAATAAATAAAGTACCACCTATACTGTACCTGTGCCTTTCGTTTTTCTTGCCTAAATGTAGAACCTTACTTTTTTCACCATCTAATTTCATTTTGTTAGATAGCATCCAATGTTCAAGTCTGTCAATATCTTTCTGTATCTTAAACCTATCTTCCAGAGTGTTGTCTATTCCTGCCAGCTTGGTGTCATCTGCAAATTTGATGAGTTCCCCATCTATCTCCTCCTCCAAATCATTGATGAAGATGTTAAAGAGTACTGGGCCTAAAAAACTGAAAGTAAATCAAGGTATTATTGAATCAATATTTGTAACTCAAGGAATTTAATGAATATAGGTCAAGAAATTTGGGTATAACTCTCAGTCAAGATTGTATGATGTATGTTGATGTCTCTCATTCTTTAAATGAATTAATATCTGAGATATTAACATTCATGTTAACTGGCTGAAGTTTCTTATTCTCTGCTCAGGCATGAAAACTTGTACCAGTCTTCTTTGTATGTACTTTGGAAGCTCAAGACTTCAGCGTTCTTACGAAACATATTCTGAGTTGTAATTTTACTTCTCCTTTGAACAATTCTATGGAAAATTATTTTAATAGACAGTCTCTGATTTTAGTAATGCTATAAGAGTTAGTTAGAATTAGATATGTGAGTTAGATACACAGTGTTTTGGTTATTGTATCATAATTATTTTGCATTTGTTTTTTTCTATGTTGTGGAGAAAGATTTTATTATATTTCCTTTTTGTCTTTTCTTCTTGTTAGCACCCAGAATTATTTATTTAAGTAACCATATATCCAGTAGTGGGATTCAGCCAGTTTGCACCACTTCAGCAGAACCTGTAGCCAATTTTTTGTTGCCCAGGCTCAGAATGGACTTCCAGAAGTGGCATCCACACAAAGAACCATATTTGTTTCTTCACATATTTGAATCCCGCCACTGCAAATATCATCTACTTTCTCCAAAGAATCAGAGGTAGGAATGGATTGCTTTAAAACAATATGAATAAAAAGTACATCAAATATACAGGAACAAAGGAATGATGGCTCAAACACACTTATAGACCCTAAACCAAAAAATAAGTTTGTCGATAAATACAATCTTGCTTGTTGGCAGGACATGAGTTTTCCAACATTTTTAATTCTTTTGAAGTGTGAGTTGTGTAAAACTCATAGCAACTATTCTGTTGAATTTTCCTGATAGGTCTGTTGAGAACAGGTGATGGGGATATGATTCCTACTCCACAGGGTTTCCAGGGTGGGTCCTGTCCAGGGCTCTCCAGCCAACCTCAGCTACCCATCACAGTGCTCTTTCAGGTGGACCTTGGTCTAAAATATGTTGTTCCGAGGTCCTCTAAATCAGCATCTATTATATCAAACAGAAATGTCTGCAAATGTCTGCAACTTCTTCCTGTGAGTTGAGGACAGGATATTAAATAATCATAAGATCAAAAAAGGATTATTGATGAGATAAGCAATGTAAAATGTCAGCTGAGATCTCTGATTTAAGTTTTCTGTTTCTTGAAAGAAATTCCCATAGATCTGTGGCTGAGTTTCTGTGAAGACTAGCATTTCTTCACAGAGTGATTGTGCAAGAGTGGGCTTCCCTTGATAACTCTGTGGACTTCCCATAGAAGACATTTAGACGATCTGCTTCGAAGGAGAAGGTTCATTTTAGAAGTCAAGATACTCAAGCATGGCTTTTGAAGAACAGTAATTTCTGAGAGACCTTAATTTCCAAATCAAAATTTGGAAGAAGATTCATCTCACTCATCATGGATGCCTTTGGCCTGGTCCCCATGCTAAGTGAGTTACCTCTTCTTCTGATCTTCAACTCTTATTGTTTTTTGGTTTATTTTTTATTTTATTTATTTTATTTATTTATTTTATTAAATTTCTATACCGCCCCTCTCCCGAAGGACTCGGGGCGGTGTACAGCCTAAACTTTAAAAAACATATAAATATACAAAATTTAAAATAATTAAAAATAAATTAAATCATTTGGCCAAAATCCTAAAACCCAAAACATACAAAATTTAAAATCTTAAAAAATACTCAGAAGCTTCTATGCCAGGCCGGCCTGTCGGAAAAGGAATGTTTTTAGTTCCCGACGGAAGGTGCGTAAATCTGTTATTATACGGAGTTCGGGGGGGAGCTCGTTCCATAACGTGGGAGCTCCCACAGAGAAGGCTCTCCCCCTGGGGGTCGCCAGCCGGCACTGTCTGGCCGACGGCTCCCTGAGGAGGCCCTCTCTGTGGGAGCGTACCGGACGGCGGGAGGTATTTGCTGGCAGTAGACGGTCCTGTAAGTATCCGGGTCCGATGCCATGGAGCGCTTTAAAAGTGGTCACTAACACCTTGAACCGCACCCGAAAGACCACCGGCAACCAGTGCAACTCACGCAGGAGCGGTGTTACGTGGGAGCGCCACGACGCTCCCATCACTACCCGCGCGGCTGCATTCTGGGCAAGTTGGAGCTTCCGGATGCACCTCAAGGGGAGCCCCATGTAGAGAGCATTACAGTAGTCCAGCCTGGAGGTCACGAGGGCATGAGTGACTGTGCGTAGCGAGTCCCGGTCTAGGAAGGGACGCAACTGGCGCACCAGGCGAACCTGGTGGAACATCCTCTAAGGATGGTCCTCTAAGGACAGCCGTGAGTCCAGGAGGATTCCCAAGTTGCGAACCCTTCCTGTGGGAGCCACTGTTTCGCCCCCAATACACTGCTCTCACATTATTCTTATTAAAATGAAAACTTTAACTTGCCAAACTTTTAAAATTGCAGATAATGATGCATCTTGGGTATCCTTTTATGAGCAAAATAAATTTAAAAGGCCTCTGTGAATTAGCTTTGAAGCTTGCATAGGTGAATTTCCTTTAGAATCAGAACAGAGCTGGAAGGGATCTTGGAGGTCTTTTAGTCCAGCCTCATGTTCAAGCAAGAGATCCTATAACATTCCAGACAAGTGACTGTCCAGCCCCTTCTTAAAACTCTCCAGTGATAAAACACCCACAACATCTGAAGGCAAGCTGTTCCACTGGTTAATTGTCCTCACCGTTAGGAAGTTTTTCCTTAATTCCAGATTGCTTCTCTCCTTGATGAGTTTCCACCCATTGTTTCATGTCTTGCCTTCTGGTGCTTTGGAAAATAAATTGACCCCCTTTTCTTTGTGGCAGCCCCTCAAATACTGGAATACTGCAATCATGTCCCCCCCCAGTCCTTCTTTTCTCTAGACTAGTCAAACCCAAATCCTGTAACCATTCTTCATATGTTTTAGTCTCCAGGCTTTTAATCATCTTAGTTGCTTTTCTTTGCACTTTTTCCAGAATCTCAACGTCTTTTTTGTAATGTTGTTACCAAAACTGGATGCAGTATTCCAGGTGTGGCCTTACTAAGGCTTGATAAAACGGTACTAATACTTCATGTGATTTTGATTCTATGCCTCTGTTTATACAACCAAGGATTGTATTAGCTTTTGTGGCTGCTGCTGCACACTGCTGACTCATGTTTAAGTGATCGTCCAATAGGACTCCTTCTTACGGTTGCTGTTTTTGAGCCAGGTTTTGCCTAATCTGTAGCTGTACCTTTGGTTTTTCCTGCCCAGGTGTAAAACCTTGCTTTTCTCCACATGAAATTTCATTTTGTTGGATAGGGCCCATTGTTTAAGTCTATCAAAATCTTTTTGTATCCTGAACTTGTTTTTTGGGGTGTTGGCTATTCCTGACAGCTTAGTGTCATCTGCAAATTTGATGAGTTCCCCTTCTATTACTTCATCTAAGTCATTTATGAAGATATTGAGGAGTATGGGGCCTAAGGCAGAACCTTTTGGTATCTCACTACTTACTTCCCTCCATATAGAGGTAGCACCATTAAGGATTAGATTAAGAATTGATCAACACTGGAATTTCAAGGCACCTGATGTTACAACCTTGCTAACAGCAGAAAGCAGATTCATTTCTCTTTGATATCCAGGATAATGTGAAATATGTAACATGTGATAATCCTATATGATATGTCTTTAAATAAATACAATACAGCTTTAGAGGAATACTGTAATCCTAGGCACATTGCACAGAGAAGAAGATCTGTTGAATTCAGCTACTCCTCTGCAGCAATGAACTGTTGTTATGTATTGTCCATCCATATTTGAATTCCTTTGAGAGGGTTGGGTTGTTATAGTTTGATTTGTTTTTTAACCAATAGACTTTTGAACAATCCACCCAAAAGGTTTTTAAAGTTATTCATTGATAAGATAATTAATAAACCATCTAGTTTTCTTCCCTCCTCTCCTTTTTCTTCTCTTTTTAACTTATGGTGGGAGTTGTTACATTTGAAGTGAACTTGTACATTCCTTGAATGTATATCTAGTTTTCTTAATTAGTTGCAGTACATTAATATTATTTTTTAAAGAAACAATTACATAATTAAGAATGTATTTCTAAGTAGCTATGTAAAAACTGCTGTGTAAATCAGTGAAATTCTGGTAATCCTTAATGAAAATATGTCTTATATATTTCTTATTCTTTTGCAGCTTTGCTCCATATTGTGCTCCAAGTTTACTCATCTGCAGGTAACATTTCAGTTTTCCTTCCTACCTTCTTTCTTTCTTTCTTTCCTTCCTTCCTTCCATCCATCCATCCATCCACATAATATAACCAAAAGGATGAATACCTCATCCAAGAAGTTTCTTCACTTCTGACTGAATGGCAGGGAGTGGAAGGACTTATATTCCTGGCAGTCATCTGGTCATTAGTACTTTTTGAGAGTTGTTCAGGACACTTGGCGGTTTATCTCTGCCCTCAAGGTCACCTGAATAGTGCAAATGGGGTGTGGAACCTTTTTGTAACTGCTGAAACGATTGTGTTGTAACTGTGTTGGGACTTTCAGCAGTTCCAAAAAGGTTCCACACCCCATTTGCACTATTCAGGTGGCCCTGAGGGTACAGACAAACCTCCAAGGGTCCTGAACAACTCTCAAAAAGAGTACTAATGACCAGATGACTGCAAGGAATATAAATCCTTCCATTCTCCACCATTCAATCAGAGCTGAAGAAGCTTCTTGGATGAGAAGCAAAACATCATCTTCAAGGAAAAACAAAGAAAGTCCAGTTGCTTCTTGAAAAAGCACCTTTGGGACAACCATGACCTGGATGACTGAGAATCTTTGTAGACATCTCTCGATTACAGGGAATTGGATGAAAACTAGAAACTAACTCACTATTACTCTGCCAGGTTAAGGTAAAAAAATATATTATATGCTTCATGCCCATGCAGTTCTGAAAAAGAGGGTTGCTCCCCCCACCTTAAGATTTTTCTGACCTGTTGCCCATTCATGCCAATGAATGGATCCAAGACATCAGGGCATCCTATTGATATGTAACAGGAGTTTGTGTGGGCAAGCAATAACATCTGGTGTATGTTTCATGGATCACAAAGGGCAAAACAAATTCATCCAACTCATGATGCTCAAGAGTGAAACATTCATCTCTGGTTGCTCTATCTTTATCTGCAGTATAAAGAAACAGAAACCAAGTCTTTTCAAGAACTGATGATCTGTTTCTTGCATCAGTGGAAGTAGAAATGTTGGCTTATTCTTTTCTGTTTTAACTCAATCACTCTTGCAAAAGCTTTTTAACAAACAACTCCCCTTCTGCTAAAATGGGAGGAAGAAGGAGGAAATATTTGTTCACCAAACTGTTCTTGAGTTAATGATAAAAATCTTGACATGTGCAATAAATCTATATATATATTTTGCTTTTTTCTATCTTCTAACCACCCATTCCTATAATTTCTGTAATTTGTGCTATTGATCTCTTTCATTTTATCCTACTTGTTACCTTATAAACTTCTGAAAATCATCTCCCATGTTTCAGGATCTGCATCACACAAACACTATACTTAAAAGTGGAGAAAGTTTAGTTCTTTCTGCTATATAAAAACATTTCAATGTGCAATAGAGAATTCCTTCCTTTTGCTAACAGCAACGAGTTTAAATGCATGCAACAAATGAAATCAAATCTAGCCATTTCTTAATTATGTTAACAATATTTCCCTTATATCTCAAACACGTCACACCGATTCAGCTCACGCTAAAAACATTGGAAATATCTGTTTAGAATCAAGCTTCCATTTCATGCAAAACATATGCAGGGAAAGGCTTCATGGAGACCTTGCTAGCAATTCCTTAAAGGAGCTGTGCCTTTTCACCAGCCGGATTCAGTCAAATCTTTGTTATAATGCCATAAGTTAAATAAATAAATACAATGGAAGATCAGAAGTTCTATCACAACACATACAAATAGGTAGAGGAAAGCTAAAAGCTGCAGGAAAAGACATGCTTGTTTTAAGGAGTTTCAGGAAATGCCTCTCTGCACACTGCTTATCTTTGAATCTAAAATAATGCATGGTCTTCATTTAGAATGTTTTCATTTATCTTTTTTTTTAAATATTTTTTATTGATTTTTAAAATGTATTTTAACAGAAAAAAAGCTAATCATATCAACTCTTAATATACAAATAAACAATCAACAACAAAACATAAATACAATTTCCAATACTTCTAATAATAATAACTCAGCTAAAATCCACCAAAGGCCACCCGAACAACCCATTAGTAACAATAAATAATTATTCTTCCACCAACCCCAAATACAATTAAGAAAACATCATATCTAAAATTATACGGCTTCCCAGAATGATTACAGGGTATAACAAAAGAAAGCCCCACTACCTCAAACAAAATTATTATATGATCTTAACAAGAATTTTAAACTATATAATATGTGCCTTCTCTAAATCAAATCAATCTCAAAACACACAAAAAAAAGGAAAGAAAAAAAATCTCATCTTATTAAAATTAAACAAATAATATTAACAATAACAATATCAATAAATCCCTCAATTCAAAATAATAATAATAATAATTATTATTATTATATTCTTATTCAATTTAATTTGTCATAATATATCTTAATATATATCTTCATATAAACATCCTCTTCTAAACCTTACTTATAATATAAACAATCAACTCATCTTGTTAAGAATAATATTTATCATTAACATCTGAACCGTCAATCTAAGTCAAATCTACTAAATTTAATTTGTAGTAGCATATCTTAAAATATCATTTAAACATCCTATCTTACAACTTACTTATAATCTTAATCTTTAAATCAACCCATAATCTTAGATTAACCTTAATTCTCTCATTAAATTATAAATTTCTTTTAATCAATCAACTTCTGGACTCTCTCACCTAAGAAATAAACCTCCATAATAAAAACAAACTATTTATAGCATTTCTAACTTACATTCCAATCTAATGTCAAACCTAGATCACCAAAACAAATACATCCTTCATCAATTTAATTATATCAACCTTTAATCATCTTACTATAATCTTAGTCCTTAATTCAATCCATAATTTTAAATTACCCATAATTCCTTACATACAATTTTAAATTTCATTACTTCAAGCGAATTCTAGGGTTTTTTTTTAACCAAATAAAACGCCATAACAAGGCCACCCTTCCAAATATTAAGTCTCTCTTCTGTATTTCTTCAGCCCCGAAAATAAATTGCTTCTTAAATTGAGTCTTCCTTTCTTGAATCAAATCCTCTTGCTTTCCATAAATAAACTGTTGATCAAACAGGATCCATTTCGCTTTATAGTCTAATTGCTTCATAAAGTAAAACAATGTCTCTCTTTTGTCAATTAAGTCCTCTTCTTGCTGCCCAGCTAGACAGAATTCCCCTTCTTGAAACAAAACCTCTTGCTCTCCATAAACAAACTTTTCATCTAACAAAATCCAGTTATAGTCTTCATTCTCAAAACCCTCCTCTTCTCTTCCCTGTTGATCTTCTAATTTCTCTTGTGTTATGTAGTAATCAGCAGACAATTGTAAATCAGTTTCATTTGAGGAAAAGATTTCAATTAATTGATCTAACTCTTCTCCATGTTCAGATTGTGAAATAAATTGTTCAGCAGTCGGTTGTGCATCAACTTCATTTGGAGGAAAGAATTTAGCTAATTTAAATAATACTTCTGTAAAAGCCTCTTTCAAAAATGCTTTAAACTCTTTAACCTCTTGCGCAATAATCTTCTGTGTATCAGACCTTTTTTCATAAAATTCATCAGTACAATCCAACTTGGGTTTAGCATTTGGCTGTAAATTCCACTCCATTTTAAATTTCAAATCACAGCCGTCTCTCTAGCTGCGTTTGAGAAAACAAGAAGAGAGAAAAAAGTAACAAATTCCACTTTCACTTTCCAGCACTTTCCCTATCAATGAAAACAGTGAAAGCTAAACGCCATTTTGAAACATTGTTGATTGTAGACGTTAGAAATGTATAACCAAAAAAAGAAAACAATAAAAATACTTGCAAACCATTTAAAACTCCTGTAGTCATTCAGCCTGCTTACAGTCTCTCCAGTGTTGAATTTTAAAAAAGCAGAGGTGGTCGCGGCGTCTTTCTCTGCCCGAAGACAGAAGCGTCTCTGGATAGGAGCGTCTTCCGGAGCTATAGGGAGCTCACTCTTAATCCCTGAAAACTTATTTTCCAGGGATTTAAGAAGGCTCAACCTTGCTCCCGATGCTCTTCACCTCTCCTTTGCCCGGAGAGGGGATTTTTCACCGCGAAAAAACAGCTGATGTGTGCTGTTTTTCGCGGCTTTACAGATCCAGATGACGGAGTCTCACAAAGGAGACCCTGGCGGCGCCGGCGGAGCCACCGGAAGCCGTTTTCATTTATCTTTAATGGAGTGTGTAATACACATTTTACATTGCTTTATTCCCCCCCCCCTGCTGCGGAATGGGATTCTTGCTTTTAAATCTGCAATTCTTCACTTTTCTAGTAAATTGAACAAACTGCCATCACCAATATCAAATGTCTGGAGAGAGAAAAGGGCTTAAATGACAAGTATTGTAAGATAATATAATAAACAGAATAGAGTAGAGTAGAGTAGAGTAGAGTAGAGTAGAGTAGAGTAGAGTAGAGTAGAGTAGAGTAGAGTAGAGTAGAGTGGAGTGGAGTGGAGTGGAGTGGAGTGGAGTGGAGTGGAGTGGAGTGGAGTGGAGTGGAGTGGAGTGGAATGGAATAGAATAGAATAGAATAGAATAGAATAGAATAGAATAGAATAGAATAGAATAGAATAGAATAGAATAGAATAGAATAGAATAGTCTTTATTGGCCAAATGTGATTGGACACACAAGGAATTTGTTTCCGGTGCATAAGCTCTCAGTGTACATACAAACAACAAAGTGATACATCATAAATCATAAGACACAACCAGCATGTGATAGTCATAAGATACCAAGAGGAGTAGGTAATAGAAAAGGTGAGATGGATAATAGTAATACAATCCTACTACATGGGTAAATATCCTTATAGGCATAAGACAGTGCTGTGGGAATTATATGTTTATCAGAGTTATGGAGGGGAACTGTCTTTGTATCTAGTTGTTTTGGCATGCAATGCCCTACAGTAGCAACCTAAGGGGAGAAGTTGAAACAGTTTAGGTCCACGATGTGAGGGGTGCATAGATATTTTCTCAGCCCTCTTTCTGGCCCGTGAAATATACAAGTCCTCAATAGCAATAGCACTTAGACTTATATACTGCTTCACAGTGTTTTACAGCCCTCTCTTAGCAGTTTACAGAGTCAGCATATTGCCTCTAATAATCTGGGTCCTCATTTTACCAACCTCAGAATGATGGAAGGCTGAGTCAACCTTGAGCTGGTAAGACTCGAACATCCGAACTGCTGACAGCTAGCAGTCAGCAGAAGTAGCCTGCAGTACTGCATTCTAACCACTGTGCCATCATGTTCTTATTCAAGTCCTCAATAGCAATAGCAGTTAGACTTTTATATCACTTCATAGTGCTTTAAGCTCTCTCTAAGCGGTTTTTAGAGTTAGCATATTGCCTCCAACAATCTGGATTCTCATTTTACCGACCTCAGAAGGATGGAAGGATGAGTCAACCTTGAGCCAATTAGGATCGAACTACTAGCAATGGGTACAATCAGCCTGTAATAATAATATTCTAACCACTGCACCACCACAGCTCTTCAATGGAAGGCAAGCTGGTTGCAATTGTTTTTTTCTGCAGTCCTAACTATCCAGTGAAGTACCTGTCCTGTTTGGTTGCTGTGCCAAACCAGACAGTTATGAAGTACAAATGACAGACTCAGTCATTCCTCTGCAGAACTGTAACAGCAGATCCCTGGGCAGTCTGAGCTTTCACTGGTGCAAGGCTATAGGTCAGTGTTTCTCAACCTTGACCATGTTAAGGCATGTGGACTTCAACTCCCAGAATTCCACAGCCAGCATTGCTGGCTGTGGAATTCTGGGAGTTGAAGTCCACATGCCTTAAAATGGTCAAGGTTGAGAAACACTGCTATAGGTGCAAAACCAAAGATTCCTGCATGCTTAGAAAATCATTCAAAAGTTTCTTTAGGTTATTCACAAGCAGTTCGGTGCTATTTATGTTTTTATAGGCTTCTGCAAGCCTTGGAAAAGAACAGTGGCTGCTTTAAGAAGTGGATTTATTAAAGGTCATGAAACTTTTCAAGCAGCCTTATCTTATTTTTTTTCCCCAAGCTTCACCTTGAAAGTGAAAATGGAAGAGCTGCTTAAATTAGTAGCAGAGAAACTGGCTTGGTAAGCAGCCAAAGTATGAAACTCTTCTTCTGAGTCATCCTTGAGGCCTGCCCAGTCTCCTGTGTATCACAAATAGTAGGAATTTCTGAAGAAAAGGAGGGGGAAACTGAGGGTTAAGCAGTGGTCGTGATCCTTCTCAAAATAAAGATTGCTGACGAGTCAGAAAGTAAATTCAAGTGTTTCCCAATCTGGCTGCTTTTTAATTATGTAAGCCTTCCTGCTTGGATGCATGATCTTGTTTGTTAACAACCAGATTTTTTTGCTTAGTTTTATCTTTGAGCTGCCTCTGAACATTTTTTTAAAAAAAATTAAACCAATGTGTAAATTTTATCATTTCAAAAGCAAAGAGAGATTTTGCTTATACAGGTAGCCCTCGACTTACAATCATAATTGAGCCCAAAATTTCTCTTGCTAAGCGAGACATTTCTTAAGTGAGTTTTTTCCCATTTTATTACCTTTCTTCCCACAGTTATTAAGTGAATCACCACAGTTGTTAGGTTAGTAACCCGGCTGTTAAGTGAATCTGGTTTCCCCTTTGACTTGGCTTATCAGAAGGTCTCAAAAGGTGATCACAGGACTGTGGGACACTGCAACCATCATAAATATGAGTCAGCTGCCAAGTGTCTGAATTTTTGATCACGAGACCATGGGGATGCTGCAACAGTTGTAAGTGTGAAAAATGGTAGTAAGCAGGGCTTTTTTTCTCATAGAATGCCCAGAATGGAGCTCCGGCACCATTTTTGGATGGAACCTTGTAGGGTAGGCAAGGCGGGTTGTATGATGTGTGTAAGTTCCGGTAACTTTTTTTTTAATTTTTTTTTTTAGAAAAAAAGCACTGGTAGTAAGTCACTTTTTTCAGTGCTGTTGTAACTTTGAACAGTCACTAAATGAACTGTTGTAAGACGAGGACTATCTGTACTCATTTTGCAACTACAATGGAGATGAGTAACTTGGTCATTAAATGAAGCACTGTCCATTGCTTATGATCTGTC
Organism: Bothrops alternatus; assembly: GCA_034064705.1. NCBI lineage: Eukaryota > Metazoa > Chordata > Lepidosauria > Squamata > Viperidae > Bothrops > Bothrops alternatus. The sequence continues at coordinate 2,028,653 of JARGCV010000182.1, read as the reverse complement.
TTCAGCTTTCCTTTGTTCTACAGACCTGCAAAGTTCTGTAAAAATTGTTGCTAAATGAGGCAATCATTAAGTATGACTATCTGTACCACCATGCAACTTTCCTGAATAATACATGAAGTTCCCCAGATTTGCTTTATAAGTTTATAAGATTTATAAGGCCACCCAATTCAAGTATATGGTCAGGGAACACCATATAAAGCAAGAAAACAATAAACCCTCAGCCCCTCCAACCATATAACATCAACATCATATAAATCAAACATAATAATAATAATAGTAAAGTTGGAAGGGACCTTGGAGGTCATCTAGTCCAACCTCCTGCTCAGGTAGGAAACCCTATACCATTTCAGACAAATGGTTGTCCAGTCTCTTCTTAAAAACTTCCAGTGTTGGAGCATTTACCATTTCTGGAGGCAGGTTGTTCTCACTGATTAATTGTTCTCACTGTCAGGAAGTTTCTCCTTAGTTCTAGGTTGCTTCGCTCCTTGCTTAGTTTCTATCTGTTGCTTCTTGTCCTGCCTTCAGGCGCCTTGGAAAATAGCTTGACACCATCTTCTTTGTGGCAGCCCCTGAGATATTGAAACACTGCTATCATGTCCCCCCTCGTCCTTCTCTTCATTAAACTAGACATACCCAATTCCAGCAACCGTTACTTATATGCTTTAGCCTCCACTCCCCAATCATCTTTGTTGCTCTTCTCTGTACTCTTTCTAGAGTCTCAACATCTTTTTTACATCGCGGTGACCAAAACTGGATACATTATTCCAAGTGTGGCCTTACCAAGGCATTGTAAAGTGTTATTAACACTTCATGTGATCTTGATTCTATCCCTCTGTTAATGCAGCCTAGCACTGTGTTGGCCTTTTTGGCAGCTGCAGCACACTGCTGGCTCATATTTAGGTGATTGTCCACTAGGACTCCAAGGTCCCTGTCACATTTACTATTATTGAGCAAGTTACATCCTATACTATACCTGTGCATTTGGTTTTTCTTGCCTAAATGTAGAACCTTGCTTTTTTCATCACTGAATTTCATTTTGTTAGATAGTGCCCAGTGTTCAAGTCTATCCAGATCCTTCTGTATCTTAAGCCTGTCTTCTAGAGTGTTGGCTATTCCTGCCAGCTTGGTGTTGTCTGCAAATTTGATCAGTTCCCCATCTATCCCCTCGTCCAAATCATTGATATAGATGTTGAAGGGCACTGGGCCCAGAACAGAGCCCTGGGGCACCCCACTACACACTTCCCTCCATGTAGATGCAGTTCCATTGAGGACCACACACTGAGTATGGCTGGTCAGCCAGCTACAGATTCATCTGGTGGTGGTGCTTTCTACCCCACATTTTTCTATCTTCTCAAGTAGTAGGTTGTGATCTACTTTATCAAATGCCTTACTGAAGTCCAAGTAAATTATGTCCACCTCATTCCTCTGATCCACTAATTTTGTCACTTGGTCAAAGAATGTAATAAGATTTGTCTGGCATGATCTATTTTTGACAAACCCATGTTGGCTTTTAGTAATGACTTTGTTTGCCTCTAGTTGTTCGTTGATTCATTGTTTGATTATCTTTTCCAGGATCTTCCCAGGTATTGAGGTCAGGCTAATAGGTCTGTAATTTCCTGAGTCCATTTTTCCCCCTTTTTTGTAGATGGGAACTACATCAGCTGTTTTCCAGTCCTCTGGTAGTTTCCCTGGGCTCCAGGATCTTTGAAAAATATAATTTAGTGGTTCTGAGATCACATCTGCCAGTTCCTTGAGAACCTTGGGGTGTAATCTATCTGGTCCTGGTGATTTGAACTTGTCTAGGCTGGACAGGTGCTCACTTACCATTTTCTTGCCTATCTTAACTTGTGTTTCTATTCTGTTTTTTATGGCACTGTTTTTGATAGGTTGGACTGTTTTTTTCTCTTTGTGTAAAGACAGATGCAAAAAAATGAGTTAAATAGTTCTGCTTTCTCCCTGTTGCTTGTCACCTTCTTGCCCCTTTCACCCACTAATGGACCAATCATTTCCTTCACTTTTTTCTACTTTTTTACATGTTGAAAGAAGCTTTTTTGTTATTTTTGACTTTGGTCGCAAGCCTTAGTTCATTTTGAGCCTTGGCTTACACTTCAACACTATATAGATATAAAATATAATGTTTAGTTGGATTGGATCTCAGCCTGGGTTTTGAAACTGGCTTTGAGGTTGTTTCCTCTTTTGCTAACTCAACCATCTGGATCTGTCTAATTTTTATCTATTTAATTGCCTTTTGTATTTAATTGCTTTGTTTTTAATTGCAGAGCTTCTAATTCGACCCACACTTTCTGTGGAGCCTGAGTACCAGGAATATTATGAAGGAGAGAGAATCAAGTTGACCTGCTCACCTGTTTGGAACTTGACCATGCTGCGAAACTCGATGGTGCAAGGTTACCGATTCTTCCAAGAAGATGGGCAACAGATTTATCAAACGGCCCCTAACGCTTACAGAAATGGCATAATGGATTTTCAGACACAAATGAATAACACCGGAAATTACAGCTGTGCTTATTGGCTGGAAGAAGCAGGCAGGGAGGTTCAGTCAGATCAAAGTCACACCACCAGCATCCAAGTGAATGGTAGATCATGTTTATTATAATCCTGAAGAGTATAAGGAAGCTTCTGTGAAATCAGTTCTCCCATTTCCATGAAATCAGCTGAGAAATTTAAGGAACTACAGCATTATGTCCCCCATTGTAGTCCAGGAGACAATGGTCTGTCTGTCTCTGTCTCTGTCTCTGTCTCTGTCTCTGTCTCTCTCTGTCTCTGTCTCTCTGTCTCTGTCTCTGTCTCTCTGTCTCTGTCTCTGTCTCTCTCTGTCTCTGTCTCTGTCTCTCTGTCTCTGTCTCTCTGTCTCTGTCTCTGTCTCTGTCTCTGTCTCTGTCTCTGTCTCTCTGTCTCTGTCTCTGTCTCTCTGTCTCTGTCTCTGTCTCTGTCTCTGTCTCTGTCTCTGTCTCTGTCTCTGTCTCTGTCTCTGTCTCTGTCTCTGTCTCTCTGTCTCTCTCTCTGTCTCTCTGTCTCTGTCTCTGTCTCTGTCTCTGTCTCTGTCTCTGTCTCTGTCTCTGTCTCTGTCTCTGTCTCTGTCTCTGTCTCTGTCTCTGTCTCTGTCTCTGTCTCTGTCTCTGTCTCTGTCTCTGTCTCTGTCTCTCTCTCTCTCTCTCTCTCTCTCTCTCTCTCTCTCTCTCTCTCTCTCTCTCTCTCTCTCTCTCTCTCTCTCTCTCTCTCTCTCATCTATCTATCTATCCAGTGGTGGGATTCAAATATATGAACAACTGGTTCTCTGTGTAAATGCTGCTTCCGGAAGTCCATTCTGGGCCTGGGCAACAAAAAATTAGCTACCGGTTCTACCAAAGTGGTGCAAACTGGCTGAATCCCACCACTGTATCTATCTATTATCCATCTATATCATCTTTCTATCTGATTTATATCCTGCCTTTATTATGTTTACAAATAACTCAAGGCGGCAAACATAACTAACTCCTATTGTCCCCATAGCAATGACCCTATGGGCTGACAGAGAGTGACTAGCCCAAAGTTACATAGCCAGCTTAGTACCCCTTTTTCTCAGAAGACATAGAATGGGTTTTGCCTCTGTACCACCCTTTGCACCATCAAAATCCCTTTATTTTGGTTTTATTTCCTAGGCACACAATTATACTTTTCAAAAAAAGCACTGGGCCACAGAGTATGGTGCCATAGACAGGCAGACGAGATGGGAGAGAGAGGCTTCGCAAAGACTGAATGTTTTTGCACTTCTAGAAAAGTAGGCACTGACTGAATGTTACTAAAATTCTAACAATAAGAAGAGTTAGTGGTAGTCAATGACCAGAGAGATGATAGGCTTGCCTCTCAAAAAAAAAGGCAAATATATGTGTCCCAGGATAATATTGCAGGATTCTATCTGGGTGGGTCATCAGGACCAGTGGTTTAGTCTTTTGGACTTGTGCTGGAGCCCATCCTCAGAAAACGTCTATCTAACAGAATGTATGAGAGAGAAGTTTGTTGAAGATGGGTTCCGGCAAAGGTCTGAAAGCTCAGAAGACTAAACATCTAGTCCTGGTGATGCACCCAGATTGGATCCTGCAGGCTCTCCTCTGTTGTGTGTTCTCAAGCAACAGCTGTTTGGGATATTTTAATCTGGGTTTCTGCACCGAACAGTAGATTGGGCTCATCATGGTGTAGAAAGAAAAATCTTCATCAGGGTCCAGTCCAAGCTGGGAATAAGCAAATTGGAGACTGCTTTAGAAAGAAGGTTGCAGTTTATTAAAAGGAGAGCCAAACAGAAAGATGGCTTTGGGAAAACTGGCCACATGTAGCAGGGAGTGGTGGGTTTTTATACCTTCTGAGGCTCTTGAGGTTGTTTTCTATTCCTGTATGAGGCTTTGTATTTCCTGTGTCATGTACTTTGACCTGGGTCTGAGTGTGCCCTTTTGCTATTGGTGGGTTAATCCTATTATGTCTCCTGTCCTTAGAATTTGGGTGGGGGTATGTAGATTTTAGGTGTCTTTGTCTTCCTAATAGCTTCCTGGCTCCAACCTTCCTGAATGGATTATTACACCTACATTTCTAAGCTGGCCTCTGCCTCGTTTCTGCTTGGGGGGAGAGGGGCTGGTGCTGGTTTCTGGGTGCTGGTTTCTGTCTTTTTAAGATCTTCTCCATTATTCCTTTGGGGAAATATATTCTGCCTTTTTAATATCCCCCCAAATATTTCTTTCTCTGGATTCTTCCCACAATGGCTTTTATCTAGAGGTGTTTGTTTTACTTTTTATTTATTTATTCCCGAGGCAAGCCCAACAGCCTAAAATCTTATAGTGGTCTCTCTCCAAGGATTACGTAGCTGCAAACTTGCTGAGCTTCTACAGATCAGCCTGGGGTTCTAGACCCAAAATTGCAGAAGGAACTTGGGACTGTTGCATCATTTGCTGCAACAATGCTGGAAAGAAGATGGTTGTGGGTGAAACTTGGGGCAACGCAGTTTGTAAAATGGTAAAATCATGGCTTCTTTCTTAAGAAGTTTAAAACTTTTGAAAGAAAAATCATCAGGTCCAGTCCAAGCTGGGAATAAATAAAATGGAGGCTGTTTGGAAAGAAGGTTCTGTGTATTGAAGAATAGAATCAACAGCATGTTGTTCTGGAATAGCTAACAAAATGTAGTTCGGAGTGGGTGGGTTTTTATACCTTCTTTGGGTTTTGTATTTCAAGTTGTTTCTGTTCCTGTGCAATGTACTTTGACCTGACCTTGAATGTGCCCTTTTGGTATTCTAATGGTGGTGGGTTAATCCTATTATGTCCTAAAGGTCATGTTCCTATCCTTGGAACCTTTGTTTTTCTAATCCCCTCAGCTCTGGCCTTCCTGCCCCAGTTTACCTGAATGAATTGCCAAATTTGCATTTTTAAAAGCTGGTCTGCTTGGGAGAAAGAGACTGGGGATTGATTTCTGCCTAAGATTTTTCTCCATTATTCTTTCAGAGAAATATAATAGTCTGCCTTTTTTTAATATCCCCACAAATATTTCCTTCTTTAGGAGGGTGGGTGGGTGCTGACTTCTAACAAAACCAAGAAATACTGAATCGGGCCCAAATTATAAACAATAAGAACATAGCTAGCAGCAACCAACTTTGCTGCAGCATGTACATTTAAAATAATAAACAAGTTCATTTAATAAAAGGCTTGGGGAAAATTTATTTAAAGTTCCTTGTTCTTTATATAAACCTTATCTAGCCTGGAAATACTGCAGAGAAGATAAAGACTACATGTATTATTATTTTTTCTTATTATAAAATGCAAATAAAATAAAGATAATGGAAAAAAGGAAAGGGTAAGGGAAGTGGGGAAAGGAAATGAAGTGAGGAAAAGAAAAGAAATAAATAAAAAGCAGTGACTTCCAACATCTTTTGGTGCAGTAAAATAGAGTTATAGTATCAATCTTTTACTTATATAAAATAGTAAATACTAGATGAATTTTTAAAGTGAGTAAGTTAAATACCGTATAATTGACAAGAAATTTTGATTATAACATAATGCTGGAGCAATCAGAAAATTCATGGACTAAATGATTGAAATTTGCATTGTCTTAAAACCTTAAAGAGATTTTTTTATATTATATATTTGTGTATATATGTGCATATATATATGTGTATATATTAATCTCTGTTTTAACAGTGCAAATTTCAGTCTAGATAGATAGATAGGTAGGTAGGTAGATAGATAGATAGATAGATAGATAGATAGATAGATAGATAGATAGATAGATAGATAGATAGATAGATAGATAGATAGATAGATAGATATAATTTGAGCCCAAAATTGCTAAGTGATTCATGCAGTTGTTAAGCAAAGGTCACAAAAGGTGATCACATGACCCCAGGACAGTGCAACAGTCATAAATACATGCCATTTGCCAAATCCCCAAATTTTGATCAGGTGACCATGAGGATGCTGCAACAGTTGTAAAGTGTGAAAAACGGTCTTAAGTAAGAATGGCAAGGCAAGGCAAGGCAAGGCAAGGCAAGGCAAGGCAAGGCAAGGAAAGGAAAGGAAAGGAAAGGAAAGGAAAGGAAAGGAAAGGAAAGGAAAGGAAAGGAAAGGAAAGGAAAGGAAAGGAAAGGTGGAAAGAAGGAAGGAAGGAAGGAAGGAAGGAAGGAAGGAAGGAAGGAAGGAAGGAAGGAAGGAAGGAAGAAAGAAGATATTCTCTAACATCTTCTCTAAACTATCTCAAAGGACTGTCCATGTTAGCATTCTCATCTGTTAACTCAGCTGGATAGATGTTATAGCATAGAGAGTGTATTCTTCTTATCAGGTGATCTCCCAAACTGTCAGGTCCACACCCTCTTCATCCCAGCATCCTTCCAGATTCATTGCAGAGCCCAGAGCTCCTAGACTAGATCTCCCATAGAACACTCTTCTACATTAGCATGGGCCAAGATATTCAGACAAGACACTGAATCGGAAAATGGCCAACTACATTTATGGCTAAACCAACCTCTTTATTTAAATTATGGCTCAATGTAATATATGAACCCCAAGACTGAGTTTCTTGAATGAACTAAAAAAAAATACACATGCAGGAATAGCTCTGGCATATGAAGGAAACTACTGAGTTTCCATGGGTTTAGTTTCAAGACTACAACAACTGGCTGCAAGATTATTTAAATATAACCGAGTCTGTTTAATTACAGCATGTTTTCATACATCTGCATTTGTGTTGGTGCATGTCAATTCATGTTTGAGAAGGCAGGTAGATTAGCAAACGTAAGTTCAGAGAGAAGGTAAATGGAATTGCTGCAGCCAGTGATAATTGCTAATAGTCGTCATTCACAAAAGCGCTGCTGGGTTTTGTAACAATTCCATGCTCGCTCTGCCTATATGATAAGAAACGTCCCTTCAAGGGAATGTTTAAGATAGGACAAGAACAATTACTTGTTGATCTCATCACAACGGATTAACCTGACTTCTTTGTGAGAATCACCATGCAGTGAATTCTAAGAGGGTTTCTGAATGAATAATATACCTAGTTCACCTAACTTAGCTAAATGTCTATGGAGATTCTCAGTCATCCTGGTCCTGGTTGTCCCAAAGCTGCTTTTTCAAGAGGCAACTGGACTTCCTTGTTTTTCTCTGAAGACGTTTCGCTTCTCATCCAAGAAGCTTCTTCAGAGCTGGAAAAGTTGCTTGGATGAGAAGCAAAATGTCTTCAAGGAAAAACAAAGAAAGCCCAGTTGCTTCTTGAAAAAGCAAGGTCACATAAGATGATCCAATTAGTATTACTACGTGTAAAGTTGAGACTGAAAATGGGCATCTTATTCCTTCCTCTCACAAAGGAAAAGACATAGAATCATAGCAGTGTTCCAATATTTGAGAGGCTTCTGCAAAGACAAGGGGGGTCAAACTATTTTCCAAAGCACCAGAAGGCAAGACAAGAAATAATGGATGGAAAGTAACCAAGGAGAGAAGCAGCCTAGAACTAAGGAGAGATTTTCTGACAGTGAGAACAATTAAACAGTGGAACGACTTGCCTTCAGAAGTTCTGAGTGCTCCATCACTGGAGGTTGTTAAAAAGAGACTGGACAGCCATTTGTCTGAAATTAAATAGGGTCTCCTGTTCAAGCTAGGGGTTGGACTAGAGTAGACGACCTCCAAGGTCCCTTCTAATTGTTCTATGTTCATTATTTGCCCTTGAGGAGAAGCTGAAAAGCAAGGGGAAAAAAAGACATTCCAGTGCTGAACATGTATCTTTCTTTCTTTTTTTTTCAGCAGCCCCATCAGCTCCATCTCTGAATTACAGGATTTTCAACCATGGAAAGAACGTCACCCTGGAATGCTCAGCTCCACCTGAAGCTAATAAAATTGAGCAGTTTCTCTTCACCGGAGACAAAATAGCTTTCTTGGTCAAGGTCAATAGCACCTACACATACAATCTAACTGATGCAAAAGACAAGTATAAAGGGATCGTTAGGTGTGCCTATATTCAGGATCTCCATGGAAGAAAAGTTATTTCCAGGAGCAGCAATCCAGTTTTCCTCGAAAATGTAGGTAGGTAATGTTGCTTCTAGGGATCCCATGTTCTTTTTTTCTTCTGACATGCTACTGAAAATCTGTAGAGATTCTCAGTCTTCTGGGTCATGTGTCCCAAAGGTGCTGTTTCAAGAGGCAACTGGACTTTCTTTGTTTTTCCTTGAAGACGTTTTCACTTCTCATCCAAGAAGCTTCTTCAGTTCTGAAGAAATTCTTCAGTTCTGAAGAAGCTTCTTGGATAAAAAGCAAAAACGTCTTCAAGGAAAAAACAAAGGGTGGCCACTTGCCTCTTCAAAAACCACCTTTGGGATTTTTTTTTGCGCCACAAGCTGAAAATGGCAGTCTTTACAGGGGCGCTCCGAAGGTTATTGAAACCCTCGAGTGGTTGGACCGGTGCCACCTTATGGAGAGCAGGCGCGGTGGCCGGAAGGTGTTTATCGGCAACTACAAGTGGGCGGAAGTGTACGGCGGACGCGAAGACTTCTGTGCCTCGGTTTCATTTCAGTACTAGTGCCACGAGGTTTATTCCTGCTGTCACTCAGCGTGCTCCATATTTTAAGGGGACAGCTGTGGTGGATGGAGATTTCAGGGAAGTCAGTTTAGATGACTTTAAAGGAAAATACCTGGTTCTTTTCTTCTACCCCTTGGATTTCACTTTTGTATGCCCAACAGAAATTATTGCTTTTAGTGACAAAGCAAATGAATTCCATGATGTGAATTGTGAAGTTGTTGCTGTATCAGTGGACTCTCACTTCTGTCATCTGGCCTGGATAAATACACCACGAAAGGCTGGTGGTTTAGGCCACATGAATATCCCACTTCTATCAGATTTAACAAAACAGATTTCCCGAGATTATGGTGTTCTCATAGAAAGCTCTGGGCTAGCATTAAGGGGTCTTTTTATCATTGATCCTAACGGCATTGTCAAGCATTTAAGTGTCAATGATCTCCCAGTGGGTCGCAGTGTAGAAGAAACACTTCGGTTGGTGAAAGCATTCCAGTATGTAGAAACACATGGAGAAGTCTGCCCAGCAAACTGGATTCCAGATTCCCCAACGATTAAGCCAAACCCAGAAGATTCAAAAGAATATTTTGCAAAAGTAAATAAATAGAATGGTGAGCAGTATGGAATTAATGATTGAATCTATTTCCTGAAGAATCAAACATCCTGTGAGACTAGCCATGATAACAATAAAAAACACAGAATATTTTCTACTTTGCTATGATGAATATGTAAAAGTTCACAGGGCTTTGGCCTTCCTCCGTAGATGAATTAATTTAATCCCAAATTTGTTTAAATAGCACATGTTTTCTACACAAAATACTAGAACATAATTCTCATTTAAAAAGCATTCATTGCTTGAAGTAAAAATACCTGCATTTTATATTAGGAAAAATAGTGATGGTCTTTAGTTTGTAGTATATGCAGATTTCCTATCTTCACAAATTTAATGAAACTGTAACCCAAGTCAAAGACGTTGAGTAAATTAGTTGCATACATAGCATGAATCTTCATGCCTTATTTTTATGAATCTTCATGTCTTATTTTTATGAATCTTCATGCCTTATTTTTTCACTCCCTTGACCATCCAACCAACACAGGATGTCTCTTTGGGAATTATCTTTGTGATCTAATAATGAAATAATCATCATTATTCAGCATAATAAATAGGCTATTAAATATTTTAGAATACTGAAATGAAAAAAAATGAAAAATTAGGAAGAGTAAATGAAAAATGTATGCTTTTATTTTATAAATAAATGCAAGATGAAGCTGTGAACTTTCTCATGTTTTGGAAATGTTGCTAGGAATATTTAGTAATATTTTGGGTATAGATTTTCAAGACTATAATGATGGAATATTAATTATAGAGGATTTATTATTGTGAAAATTGATAGAATTTATTTTTGAACCAAGATTTTCCACATCACAATTAAATGCATAATTATGAATTGAAAGCAAAAAAAAAAAAAAAAAACCACCTTTGGAACATGCTGCTGAAGAGCTGACCCAGAGAACAAGAAGGTGCCTAGAAGGTGTGGGAGATTTCTGTGAGATCAAAAATGATAGTGAGACCACAGAGCTCACTAAAGCTGCTTTTGGAATGATGAATAAGCACTGTTTGGTAGAAAAAAGCCAAAAATAATCAGTCTAATCTGATTCTGAATAAGAATACTTGCCTGTTTATCAAGAGATGCGAGGATGTGGTAAGTTTGTGTTAAAAAAAACAATCAGCACTTCTTTTCTCTCTTCAAATTTAGGCGTCAGATGGGTTCGATTGTTGGCTGTCGGTGGGAGTTTCTTCACCATCAATGGTCTCATCTTCTTAATCTCCTATTGTATTTCTTTAAGAAGCAGGTAAGGCAGACTGAGGGCATTGGGAGAAAGATAATCTCTTAAAGATTTAGGGAACATTACCTTTGAGAAGATGAATTGACAAGTTTAAGTTTAATCAAATTTATATGCTGCCCTTCTCCTAAGACCTAGGGTGGCTCACAACAACAATACAATAAAAAAAATTAAAAATTAATTGCATTCACACCACATACAAACACAATCAGCTGACAGTTGCTCATGGAGGGACACTCCTAGGGCCCAGGGGCAGAGCACAGCTCATACGCCCCAAGCCTGTCGGCATAGATGCGTCTTCAGCAGTTTCTGGAAAGCTAGGAGGGAGGGAGCAGTATGAACCTCTGAGGGAAGCTGGTTCCAGAGGGCTGGGGCAGCAACGGAGAAGGCCCTTGCCCTAGGCCCTGCCAGATGACATTGTCTAACAGACGGGACTCGTAGGAGGCCAACCCTATGTGCCCTAACCGGTCGCTGGGATTCATGAGGCAGAAGACTGCCCTGCAAGTATCCTGGTCCATTGCCATAAAGGGCTTTATAGGTCATAACCAACACTTTGAATTGTGTTTGGAGACCAATAGGTAGCCAGTGCAGCTCACGGAGAGCTGGAGTGATATGAGCATGCCTTGGGAGACCCAGACAGCTCGCGCGGCTGCATTCTGGACTACTTGTAGTCTCCGGACATTCTTCAAAGGTTGCCCCATGTAGAGAGCATTACAGTAGTCGAATCTCGAGGTGACAAGGGCATGGGTGACTGTAAGGAGTGACTCCCGGTCCAAATAGGGCCACAACTGGTGCACCAGGCGAACCTGGGCGAATGCCCCCCTCGCCACAGCTGAAAAATGATATTCTAAACTTAGCTGTGGATCAAGGAGGACACCCAAGTTGCGAACCCTCTCTGAGGGGGACAAAACTTCTCCCCCCAGGGTAATGGATGGACAGTTAGAATTGTCCTTGGGAGGCAGAGCCCATAGCCACTCCGTCTTGTCGGGATTGAGTCTGAGCATGTTGGCACCCATCCAGACCTCAACAGCCTCCAGACACCAGTTCATCACTTCCACTGCTTCGATGTACTGACGCGGGGTAGAGATATAAAGCTGGCTATCATCAGCATATTGATGATAACTCACCCCGTGTCGGCAGATGATCTCACCCAACGGCTTCATGTAGATGTTAAAAAGCAGAGGTGAGAGAACGGACCCCTGAGGAACTCCACATGGAAGAGGCCTCGGAGCCGATCTCTGACCTCCTGTGAACACCGACTGCGACTGGCCAGAGAGGTAGGAGGTGAACCACCGTAAAACGGTGCCCCGCACTCCAAGCCCCTCCAACCGGCGCAGAAGGATACCATGGTCGATGATATCGAATGCCGCTGAGAGGTCAAGAAGCACCAGGATAGTGGAGTAACTTCTATCCCGGGCCCGCCAGACATCATCAATCAGCGCGACCAAAGCAGTTTCCGTGCTGTAACCGGACCTGAACCTAGACTGCTGAGGGCCCAAATAATCACAAAGGTGGGATTTACACAGCCAGGAAGAGACAAGAATAGAAATCTTGTTTTATCTCCAGAATAGTCATCTCAATCTTCTTCAATGACTTCTTCCTAACAAAGAAGGACTCTAGTGCCCATTATCCCATCACAAGGCCTAGCTAAGGATGATGGGGACTGTAGGACAACACCCAAAAGGCCTGTTTTGTCCCATTAAGGACTTAAACCAGGAGTTTCTTGACTCAAGAGATAAATTTGACCTTTGCAAAGATTGGCATATTCCAAAAAGAGTGGAAAAAAGGCCAGAAAAGATACTGGTGAAACCATGAAAAAAAATAATTAAATGTGTTCCTTGTGATGACTTCCTCCATCCAGGATAGTCGCCACCAATAGTTTTAGGAACTACATCCATGATTCTGTATGTGATCTGGAGGTCAGGTAGCCCACCATTGCCTTTAATGATCTAGGACTACAGTATTTTAAGGCCTAGTTTTCTTGTGAAGGAAGGCAAATATATGTGTCCCAGTATAATGTTGCAAGATCCAATCTGGGTCTATCACCAGGACCAGAGGTTTAGTCTTCTGAGTTTTTGGACTCGTGCTGGAGCCCATCCTCAGCAAATTTCTCTGTACCAAGTTCTCAGAGGATGGGCTCTGGCATGAGTCCAAAAGTTCAGAAGACTAAACCTCTGGTCCTGGGGACAGACCCAGATTGGATCCTACTTTTCTTTTGGACACTATGATGTACTTAAATTAGAAACAAGTCCTTAGAAATAATTAGTAAAACTTTTAAATTTTGGCCTTGATAGCATGACACAGGATGGAGCACAGGGACAATGTTCCCATTCCCATGATATCTAAACCCATTCAGCTACTCACTGAGTCAAATCTCTACTGGTGGCCCACTAGAAGGGCACAATCACAGGAACTGGGTCAAAAAGCTCTAGGCTGCAAAACTCTGAATGGCGTTGGTGGCACCAAAAAGGCAGAGAAAAATCTCTTTGCTGCCATCTCTTGGTTGGCCAGGGTTTTGAAGACAAATATATTAGCTTTGATGTGGAGAATGCCACATTTATATCACCAGGAAGTGGCTGATATTCCATAAATCCTTGTGGCAAAGACTTGAAAAGTCTTCATGGCATACTTACTCTCTCTCTCTCTCTCTCTCTCTCTCTCTCTCTCTCTCTCTCTCTCTCTCTCTCTCTCTCTCTCTCTCTCTCTCTCTCTCTCTCTCTCTCTCTCTTCCATCTTTGGCCTTAAAGCAGGAGTAGATGAGACTCGGCTCAACTGATAACAATCATATAACACATTTACCAAACCATTTAAATAACTGCTCGGTACCCCCCCCCACATCCTCCTACACCTAAACTTCCCCCTCCTCTTTCCATCTACTACCTACTTTCTTTTTTGTGTAAAATTTTTTTTGTAAAATTTAATAAAAACATTTAAAAAAAAAAGAGACTCGGCTCCTGCAGCCAATTCGGAGGCATGTTCTTGTCCTGCCCCACCTTAGGAATAAGTTCTGTCATTGGTTATTCTTTCTCTCCCACTCCTTTCCTTGTATGATTAAGTTCACAACATGATTCAATTGTCTGAGTTTTGATATTTCTGCAGTACAACTGTTTGGACAGTTGTGTAACTGTAGACATGAACCCAGATGTTGTGTTGCAATCTGAAGATGTCATAATAGGCTCTATAGGGGAGGAGAAGGAGGAGCAGAACCTCTGTCAACAGTCTGCTTCCTTGAACAAAGTTTAAAATAGGGAATGTAGGAGATGACTAAACTGAGCCTGAGGGGCAGGGTCAAATGTGTCATCAGTTTGGCATCTCTATGCCTCTATAAGAGACATAAGTCCAGCCTCCCTTGAAGTCCATTGATATCTGGCACCAATTTGCCTTGACCATTAGTGGTTCAGATTTTTGTATATGCATAGCATGAATTATACTTGCAGTACAGGTAACACTCAAATTACAACAGTTCATTTAGTGACCGTTCAAAGTTACAACAACACTGAAAATAGTGACTCGTGGCCGTTTTCACATTTTATGCCCATTGCTGCATCCCCATGGTTACTGATCAGAATTCAGATGCTTGGCAACAGGCTCCTAGTTATGGTGGTTGCAGTATCCTTGGTCATGTGATCACCTTTTGCAACCTTCTGATAAGCAAAGTCCATGGGGAAGCCAGATTCACTTAACAGCCATGTTACTGACTTAACAACAGCAGGATTCGCTTAACAACTGTGACAAGAAAGGTAGTAAAATGGGACAAAATTCACATTTAACAAATGTCTCACTTAGCAACATAAATGTTGGGCTCAATGGTGGTCATAAGTCAAGGACTGCCTGAACTTTTGAATTCTATCCTGGCTCCTGACTTCTTGTACCTGACAGGGAGGTTTACTAGAGGCTGAGATTTGAGGGCCGATATAAAACTTCCATCATATATCTTGGATAGTCCACTTACTGGTTGCAGCAGCAGCCAAAAAAGCTAATACAATCCTGGGTTGTATAAACAGGCATAGAATCAAGATCACATGAGGTATTAGTACCACTTTATAAAACCCTAGTAAGACCACACTTGGAATACTGCAGCCAATTTTGGTCTCCATATAACAAAAAAGATGTTGAGAGTCTGGAAAAAATTCAGAGAAGAGCAACTAAGATGATCAAAGGCCTGGAGACTAAAACATACGAAGAACAGCTTTGAGACTTGGGTTTGGCTAGTCTAAAGAAAATAAGGAATAGGGGAGACATGATAGCAGTGTTTCAGTATCTGAGGGGTTGCCACAAGGCAGAGAGGGTCATGTTATTCACCAAAGCACCAAAGGGCAGGACAAGAAACAATGCTTGGAAACTGATCAAAGAGAGAAGCAACCTGGAATTAAGGAGAAACTTCCTGACAGTGAGGACAATCAACCAGTGGAACAGTTTGCCTTCAGAAATTGTGGGCACTCCATCACTGGAGATTTTTAAGAAGAGACTAGACATTTCCCTGTCTGAGACATATAGGTTCTCCTGCTTGAGCAGAGGGCTGGACTAGAAGACCTCCAAGGTCCCTTCCAGCTCTATTCTATTCTTACTAGATAGTGGATAAGCCATAGGAAATGGTGGTCCCCTCAAACCTGGCCTGTGAGCTTTCCACAGGCTGATACAAGAATGCCCCCCCGGTCCCTGTGTCAATTCTTCTACAGTATTATGTATTCTCGGTATTTATCTCAACCAAACCAATGTCTTCAAAGCATTGTCTGATCGTGATTTTGCTGCCTTACATGGACTAACTCTAATCTTTAGCTATTCCTTTTTTGTGTTTTTTGTTTTACAGATCTCCTCTTCAGAAGACTGGAAGAATCATCTGACCATGGTCTACCACATCAGCTTCTATTTGGCTGAAGTGTTGTTGAATTGATGGTCTTCCTCAGGTGCTTCAGCCAATGTATCAGACAAAATACAATGCCTTTCGCCCTTCAATTAACCCCCCCCAAAAAAAAACTGGGATATTTTTACAGCCCTGCCTTTTCAGCTGAGATTATCCTGCAGTTCAGTGTTTCTCAAAAACCTATGAAAAATCTCAGCAAGAAGTTTTGACTTTTGCAAATTGCTGCTGCGGTTGCTCTTGTGGCTGTTACTTCTGCTGCTGCTGCTATTTTAAATAAACAAGGGTTTTCCCATGTCAATATCTTTCTGTTTGATATTTTTTTAAACAAAACAAAACAAAACTCTAGTGTGGTGAATATGACAAAGATACAAAATACCTGTCTTGAAAAAATTCCAAAATGAAATGGATAATATTTTCACAACAGTGAACCTAAATGGAAACTACGGGTAAGTCCCTGACTTATAACCAATTGCTTAGCAACTATTTAAAGTTATGACAAACCTAGATTCAATGTACTGTTAGTCTCCCCCCCCATAGTCACGTGATCACACTTTGAACAGTCAGAAATTAGACCAGCAAATGACAATTATGTGATTCTAGGATGCTGCAACTGTTGTAAGCCCCCAAACTTGGTTGCATGATTGTGGGGATGGGGTAAACCGCCGTAAGTGCAAGGGCTGGTGTAAGTCACTTTTTTTCCAATGTTGTTGCAACTTCGAACAGCGGCTGAACGAATGGTTGTAAGGACTAACTGTAGTTTCCAGTTAGATTCACTGTTATGAAAATATTGTCCATTTCATCTTGGAAAATTGGCCAATCTATAGCAAGTGGACTTGAATATGTTCACTAGGGGAAATTGTACGGGATTTAGGATCCAATGTAAATCCTGCCCTTTTGCATCCTGTCTTCAAGAGGAAAATAAAAATGGCATTGGAGACTTTTCTTTAAAGAAAGGAATAAATTTAGGGAGGAACTTCACAGGTGGCTTTTTGGGGAGTGAGGTGGACGAGGGGATAGATGGGGAACTCATCAAATTTGCAGATGACACCAAGCTGGCAGGAGTAGCCAACACTCCAAAAGACAGGCTTAGGATACAAGAAGACCTGGACAGACTTGAACACTGGCGCTATCCAACAAAATGAAATTCAAGGGTGAAAAAAGTAAGGTTCTACATTTAGGCAAGAAAAAACCAAATGTACAGGTATAGTATAGGGGGTACCTTGCTTAATAGTAGTAACTGCCCTTCAGTCTCTCTTAAGTACCCTTTCTTCTTCTTTTTTCTCCCCTCTTCTATCTTCTATCTTCTTTCTTCTCACCCATTCCATTTTTATAAGTCCATATAGTCCAGCTATCTCCTCGGCAAGCACCTTTCAGAGTTGCAAGTCATTGTCCCATTCCAGTTCCTCCTGTCATTCGATCACTGTTCCTTCTCAAAAAAGCCACCTTTTCATCAGCCAATCTGCTCAGAAATCAAAATCAAAGCCAAAAGTCAAAAATCTCGGACAGGTCCTCGGCATCAATTAAAATTAATTACTGTCCCTTTAAGGTAACTCTGAGTCTCTAATCTGTGCTTCATGGCTTCCTCCTGGATGGACCTTTTCCGGCCACTGTTCTTGCCACTTTCACTCACCGCCTCCTCACTGCTACTCCAGCATTCTTTTTACCAGGCTTTCGCTTTCAGCTATCCCTTTAAATGCGTCTTCCGAGTCTACTCAAGAAAGCTTCAGGAAAATCAATCATGTCAAGTCCGATACACCATCATTCCGCTATTGCCTCGCTAGGTCCATCCAGTTGTCAAGTCATTCAGTGGCCATTACTGGTTGCCTTCTTCCCGGTCCACTCGGTTCTGAGTTTCACCCGCTTCCTGTCGCCAGTCGCCATCAATGACAGAACAACAGGTCGCCCACACCTTCCATTGCCCCTACAAGGCTTCTCTCGGCTCGAATGAGCCCCACGAACCTGGGACAAGCGATTAGCAATTCACTTAAATATGAGCCAGCAGTGTGCTGCAGCTGCCAAAAAAGCCAACACAGTGCTGGGCTGCATTAATAGAGGGATAGAATAAGATCACATGAAGTATTAATACCACTTTACAAAGCCTTGGTAAGGCCACACTTGGAATACTGCATCCAGTTTTGGTCACCATGATGTAAAAAAGATGTTGAGACCCTAGAAAGAGTACAGAGAAGAGCAACAAAGATGATTAGGGGACTAGAGGCTAAAGCATATAAGGAACAGTTGCTGGAATTGGATATGTCTAGTTTAACGAAGAGAAGGACGAGGTGGGACATGATAGCAGTGTTCCAATATCTCAGGGGCTGCCACAAAGAAGAGGGAGTCAAGCTATTCTCCAAAGTGCCTGAAGGCAGGACAAGAAGCAACAGATAGAAACTAATCAAGAAGAGAAGCAACTTAAAACTAAGGAGAAACTTCCTGACAGTTAGAACAATTAACTAGTGGAACAACCTGCCTCCAGAAGCAGTGAATGCTCCAACACTGGAAGTTTTCAAGGAGAGACTGGACAGCCATTTGTCCGAAATGGTGTAGGGCAGGGCTTTTCAACCAGTGGTACAGGTACCACCTGTGGTACATTGGCACCTGGCAGGTGGTTTGCGACCATCATAGAAAAGTGGTAACGGGGGATGGGAATGAGCTGAACTGGTGGAAGCACCACACAAGCCTTAGCGAAGGATGGCTGGAGCTGCAGGGCAGTCAGGGCTCAGCGGAAGCACCAGGATCAGCGCCAGGCTCCAGCTGGAGCTCGGTGCTGATCCTGGTGCTTCTGTTGAGCCCTGAAGAAGCACCAATCAGCTGGAATATTGCCTTATCTACAGGGTCTTGTGATTTACATTCAGATGTGTGGCAACTGATTCATATTTATGATGGTCACAGGGTCCCAGGGTCATGTGAAGTGACCAAAACCTGCTGCGACCACCCATCAGATGGGGAGAATAAAAACCACACACACCCCACCCCACCCCTGCTGCCAATCCTCAACAGAAATGCTCACAACAATGGAAACCTCAAACAGGAGGAAGAGCACCGCCAGGTGGGCAGGCAGGTGTCTTGCTGGGCTGTGGCATGGGGGGCATTTTTTCAGTGCCATTGTAACTTCAAACAGTCACTAAGCGAACTGTTGTAAGTCGAGGACTACCTATACTTCCTCACTTTTTTCCTTTTTTTTTTTGATCATCAAGTTTTTGACACCTTGCTAGGCGATTGGCGGTACTCGGATATTGCCGTATCCTAAAAGTGGTACAATGGGTGAAAAGGTTGAAAAGCCCTGAGCAGGGAGTTGGACTCGATGACCTCCAAGGTTCTTTCCAACTTTATTATTATTATTATTATTATTATTATTATTATTATTATTATTATTATTATTATTATTATTATTGTTGTTGTTGTTGTTGTTGTTGTTGTTGTTGTTGTTGTTGTTGTTGTTGTTGTCATTCGTTGCTGGGAAGCCCCCTGCATGATGCTAATATTAGGAAGTAGATCAGGTCTCCAAACCTGGCCAGTTTAAGACTTGTGGACTTCAATTCCCAGAATTCCTCATGTTGGCTGGAAAATTCTGGGAGTTGAAGTCCACAAATCTTAAAGTGGCCAAGTTTGGGGATCCCTGAAGTAGCTCACTGGAGAGGATTAGGTCAAGACTAATTAGGTCAAGACTGTTCTGTTTTTCTCCCTCATGAGTACCATTAAGTTAACATTTTTGTCTCAAGAGCTCTGCAAAACTACAGTAGCTACAGTAGCAGCAAAGAAAAATGAAACACATGTAATACTCATTCTACTTCTGAAACGTCAATCAAATTCAGGCTCAGCGTTTGAGATAAGAGACATCAAACTTTCAGCGCATTTGTGGCAAGCTCAGACACAAACTTAACCAGTATGGCTTTCCCCTTATAAAATTTGGCAGCTCCATATTACTTCTCAATAAAGGGGAAAGTACAGCCTATGATGATCTAAATTTAGAAGAAGAGCAACTCTTTTCTGGCCCACAGGAATAAATGAATGAACGAACGAACGAACGAAAGAAAGAAAGAAAGAACAAACAAACAAACAAACAAACAAACAAACAAACAAACAAACAAACAAACAAACAAACCTGTGTGTAAATGTATATATTGCACTAAATGAGAATTTGTTTTCTAGTATTCTGAATCAGAATGATTTAGGACTTCCGGTTTCATCACGCAACCGCCATGGACAGTTGGGAGATCTGCTCTTTCTCCCCCGTTCTGTTTTGCATCACTGGGGGGCCCTGAAAAGGGCCAAAAATTGCCCCGGAGAGGTGACCAGCAAGGAGGGGCTTTTGCTGGATCGAAGGAGAGCAGCAATTTTCCTGAAGAAAATTGGCATTTTCCTCCAAACTGGCGGACAAAAGGACCGGCCATAGAAATATGGCTCGTCCAGGCTTCCGGTGGCTCCGCCGGCGCCGCCAGAGTCTCCACTGTGAGGCTCCGTTCTCTGGATCAGTTAAAGCCGCTAGAACAGCGCTCATCAGCTGTTTGTCGTGGCGGAAAAACCCCTCTTCGGGCGAAGAAGAGGTGTAGAGCAACAAGTGTAAGGTTGAGCCCTTCTAAGATCTCTGGAATTAATTTTCAGAGACGGAGAAGGTGTGCTCCCTGGGCACTTGGAATGCTCCTGCCCAGAGACGCTTCTGTCGGCTGACAGAAACAGACGCCGCGACCGCCTCTGCTTTTAAGAAATACATAATAAGGACTTTATACAGACGGAGTGAATACAGGAGTCTTTCTGAGTAACGCAAGTATTTTGTTACTTTGTTTCTGCCTATGTAACTATTATTCTTTCAATCAACATAATCCTTTCAAGATGGCGCTTAGTGAAAGTGCTTGAAAGCGAAAGCGAACTTTCTTTGCCTTTGCGGAAGTGAAGTTTGAGAAACCATTTTGACTTGAATTTTTTTTACTGAATTACAACGTAACTGGATTTTAAAATAATTTAAAATAAAATAAGAAGGGAGGAAATTTTGGTAACTTAAGGGGGAAAAAATGATGACGAGATTAAAGACAGCTGCAGCGAAGGCAGCTAT
Organism: Bothrops alternatus; assembly: GCA_034064705.1. Lineage (NCBI taxonomy): Eukaryota > Metazoa > Chordata > Lepidosauria > Squamata > Viperidae > Bothrops > Bothrops alternatus. The sequence goes on along the minus strand of JARGCV010000182.1, from coordinate 2,007,857 downwards.
ACCATCCCCTGGGCAGCTGGCAAAATCACAATCTGCCCCTTTAGCTCCTGTAGCGCAGACATCGACAGAACCTCAAGTTTCTACACAACCTCCTCCAGAAATGCTCACAATGAAAGATTTGCAGACTGTACTGGCTTCTGCACTATCAACAGCTTTATCTACAGTAAATGATAAGTTAGATAAATTGGAGGAGAAGATAGAAGAACAGAAAAAAGATTTTAAAGTTATGATAGAAGCCCATAACTCAGAGATAAGAGAAGATATTGTTGAAGCTATTAGAGGAGTCTGGGACTATGCTGTGGGAGTTGAAGGAAAGCTGGAAGGAGTAGAACAGCAAATGGAAGAAAAATTAGAGGAAATTAGAAGTGATTTACAGGATCAAAATGTTTTGACACAATATCACCAGATGCAGATGGCTGTCAGAATTAGAGGCTTTAGAGAAATATCAAAGGAGACTCAAGAAGATTTAAGGAAAATTTTTGTTGAAGCTTTAGCAACCTTTCTGGAGGATACAGTTGAAAATGTGGCCTGGCAGTTGGAACGTATATTCAGGATGAATTCTCGTATTGCAGCACAAAGAAATTTGCCCAGAGACATTGTGATATATTTCAGTACAAGAAAATTTAGAAATTGGGTTCTTACTAAAGCTTATAATAAACAATTAAGTATTGCTGGCCAAGAAGTACAGGTTTTGAAAGAGATACCTCCCAAAATGTTGAGAGCAAGGAAAGACTATGCCTTTTTGACAGATGAGCTCAAAAAAAAGAGAGATACAATATAGGTGGGAGGTTCCCTCTGGACGTTCTTTATTTTTTCAGAATAACAGGTATCGTTTAACTTCAGTTGCTAAAGCGAAGGACTTTTTTGAGAATATATTGTTAAGTGGTAAATTTGAATCTCCAAGACCTAAGAGGGCAGCTTCTGAAAAAGATAAAGAATCATCTCAACTAATGGATCTTCAACTAACTTCAACACCAGACAAGGATAAAGAATTAGGTGCAGAGGCTCAACTTGCGCAGAGTATTGATATTTTTCAACCTTTGGTTGCTGAGAGGCCTAAGGAACAAAGATATACACGTGAAGCTATCAAGATTATGGATCAAAGAGAAATAGCAAAATCAACTTATTCAAAACAAGTTGCATCGACATCTTCGGAAGCCATGGGAGCAAGGCCTAAGAGGAGGGAAGAAGTGGCTTTGGCTTTGCAGAAGCTTTCACAAAAAGGTCATGTCAAATAAATATTTGACATGGAATGTGAATGGTTTAAATTCTCCACAGAAGAGGAAGAAGATATTTCATTATTTGAAACAATGTAAAAATGATGTAATCTGTTTACAAGAAACTCATATTAGAATTTCTGATCAGAAATATTTGATAAACAATAGGTTGGGTACACATTTTGTGGCAGCATCTTCAGAGAAGAAAAATGGAATTGTTATTTATGTTAAAAATCATATAAAAGCTAAATTAATAGAAACAGATATTAAAGGTAGATTTTTAGCTATTGAAATTTTACAAGATGGGAAGAAAGTTCTCTTGATGGGCGTTTATGCTCCAAACCAGCAACAAGGTACATTTTATAAGTTATTATATAAAAAATTAATACAATTGGATTATAGATCTTGTATTTTGATGGGAGATTGGAATGGTATTCTTGATGTTGGTTTGGATAAGAAAAAGATCTCATCCGTTCCCCAATCGCGTTCTATTTTACCTAAATCGTTTTTTGATATTAAAGATGACTTTAATCTGTCAGATATATGGAGAGAAAGACATGGTAGGGATCAAGAGTTTACTTTCTTTTCCGATAGACATCAATCATTTTCTAGAATTGATTTTATTTTAACTACTAGTGATTTTATATTAAGTTTAAAGAAGGTTAAAATTTTACCTAATGTGTTGTCAGATCATAATCCGGTTATGATGGAATTAAACACTGGTCAGTTTACTAGAAGATCTTGGAGAATTAATGAAAATTTGTTTAAATATGAGGCAAATGTGGAAGAATGTAAAAAGGCTATGAAGGAATTTTTTATGTTAAATATGAATAGGGAAATGGCAATAGAAACTCTGTGGGACTCTAGCAAGGCCCATATGCGCGGAATTTTAATTGAGTTAAATGTAAGGCATAGACGTGGACAAGAGGAAAAAAGGAGAGTGTTAGAAGCGGAAATAAAGAAAAAGGAGTTATTATTAATAAAGAAACCAGATGATAGTAATATTAAAGAAGGGTTAAAGATTTTACGGAAACAATTTGATATGTTGATGGCTGACCAAGTTGCCAGGAAAGTGCAATATGCTAAACACAATACATTTTTTAACGCTAATAAACCTGGCAGATGGTTGGCTTACACATTAAGGAAAAAACAAAAATCTCGTATAATTGAAAAGGTAGAATATAAGGGGCAAGAAGTATTTCAACAAGAAATTATTAAAAAAGCTTTTTTAGAATTTTATACTAAATTATATTCTGAAGAGAAGGTTCAAGAGAAAGAGATAGATGCTTTTTTAGAAAATCAAAATGTTTTGAAAGTAACATTGGATCAAAGAGACAGATTAAATGCATTGATTACATCAGAAGAAATTATTACTGCAATTAAGAAACTGAAAATGGGAAAATCTCCTGGAACTGATGGTTTTACAGCGATCTATTACAAGTCTTTACAGGAAGAAATGGTTATACCTATGAGAGAACTATTTGTAAATATTCAAGAGGGGGGTCGGGTACCACCTTCATGGAAAACGGCTTATATCTCCTTGATTCCGAAAGAGGGTAAAGATAACGTTAAAGTGGAGAATTTTAGACCTATTTCTTTGCTGAATACTGACTACAAGATTTTTGCAAAAATTTTGGCTAATAGATTAATGACAGTTTTAACTCAAATAATTCATCCGGATCAAACTGGTTTTTTACAAGGGCAACAGATGAAAACTAATGTTAGACAACTTGTTAATATACTAGAACATCTGGATAAACATATTCAGGTGCCGGCAGTTCTTATGTTTTTGGATGCGGAAAAAGCCTTCGACAGATTGAACTGGTTGTTTTTGAAAAGACTTATAGTTAAGATGGGAATGGGGGACCAGTTTATTAATTCTATATTAGCAGTATATCAGAAACAAACAGGGCAGATTATTGTGAATGGTCAAGTAACAGAACTATTCAATATAGAGAAAGGCACCAGGCAGGGTTGTCCCCTATCCCCTTTACTGTTTGTGTTAACTTTAGAGGTTTTATTGAATAAGATCAGAGCTTCAGATGATTTAAAAGGAGTTCAGATTAGGCAACATGATTATAGATTATGCGCTTTTGCAGATGATTTACTTGTGACATTAACGCAACCAATACAGTCAGCTCAGAGGTTGATGGAAATTATACAAAGTTATGGAAGAGTATCAGGTTTTAAACTAAATATATCTAAGACAAAAATGCTGGTCAAAAATTTAGGTGATAAATTAAAACAGGGATTTGGAAAGAATAACGGGGTGTGAGATAGTTAAGAAAGTTAAATATTTAGGAATTTATATTGAAGCGTCAAATGGGAAATTGTATAAGAATAATTATGAATCTTTATGGAGAACAGTACAATTAGAGTTGGAGAACTGGAAAAAATTACAATTATCAATGTTGGGAAGGATTGCTGCAGTTAAAATGAATGTATTGCCGAAATTTTTATTTCTATTTCAAATGTTACCAATACTTAAAAAGGATGGGAATTTGGAGGAGTGGCAGAAAGGTATTAATAGATTTATTTGGAATGGCAAGAAACCAAGGGTTAAATTAAAAATTATTCAAGATATAAGAGAAAGAGGTGGTTTGAAAGTGCCTAATTTTAAGCTATATTACTATGCAGCAGTTTTAGTAGCAATAAGTGATTGGATTAATGTAACTAATGAAAGAATATTGAATATAGAAGGGTACGGATTATTGTATGGGTTTCATGCGTATTTAGTTTATGGAAAAAAATTGGATAGGGGTTTTAAAGAACATTTAGTGAGAAATTCACTGTTGCGTGTCTGGAAAAAGTATTCTTATAAGTTAAATGATAAAATTCTTTTATGGACAATTCCCAGGCATGCAATAGAGAGCATAAATAGACAACAAATTCAAGATGTGGTACCCTATGAGAAGTTCTTAATTAAAGAAGGGAATAGCTTAGAATTGAAATCATTAGATAGATTAAGGGAAGAAGGAATAGCTCTTAATTGGTATTCATATATGCAACTTCAGGCTAGATGCCAAAAAGATATCAAAATGGGTTTTTCTTTAAAGGATGGAAAACTAATTCAACAAGTTAGAGATCAAAGAAGTATGCATATTAAAAGAATATATGATGTTTTAATTGAAATTGATTCTGGAAATGAACTAATTAAAGATTGTATGATTAAATGGGAAGGTAACTTTGGACATCCAATTATGATGGAAATCTGGAAAAGGATATGGGTGAAAAATGTAAAATTTACACAAGCTCAGCATTTAAGAGAAAATTTTTATAAAATGTTTTATAGATGGCATTTAGATCCAAAAAAATTATCACTTATGTATCCAAATATGCAACCTAAATGTTGGAGATGTGATTTTATGGATGCCACTTATTTTCATATCTGGTGGACTTGTAAAAAAATTAAGGCTTTTTGGATAAAAATATGGTGGATTCTTCAAAATATATTGAAAAAGCGTATTGAATTTTCATCACAGTTATTTTTATTAGGTATAATAAAAGACTGTACCACCGTAGAGACTAAACTGATTTTGAATTTGATTACGGCGGCAAGACTGTTGGTGGGTCAATATTGGAAGACATCGGAAATACCATCTATTGAAGAATGGACATTAAAAGTTATGAATTTGGCTGAAATGGCAAAGATATCTGCATATTTGAAAGACCACTCAAATGAACAATTTTTGATGGACTGGAAAAAATGGATAGATTATATACAGAAGAAATATCAATTGAAGGAATTATATTTGTTTTATAGTTAAATAATTATGTATAAGTAGTTTAAGGGGGTTTCTTGCGTTTTTACCCTGTATTCACTTTGGGAAGCCTGGGGGGGGAGGGGGGAGGGTTTTAATAATAGTTATTTTAAATTTTTTCAACTGTTTTGGGGAGTTGTTTTTTTTCTCTTTATAGGTGGTAAGGGGTTGCTCGGGTGGCCTCTGGGCACCACATTTGTTGGAAGAAGAGGGAGGAGTGAAAGTCAGGCAGGTAGGAAGAAGGTAAGAGGGAGAGTGTAGGTGGGAGGAGAGGATGGAATTGGAGAAAGATTAAGTAGGTTGTTAGAGGGAAGAAGAGGGAGATAGTTTTGTTTCAGAAAGATGTGGTGGGGAGGGGGTACCGAGCAGTTTTGGTTGATTGATTGCGAATTGTATAAGTATATAATTGTGTACAGTTGAACTGTTATTTTATTCTTTGTTAAAAATCTTATAAAAAACCAATAAAAATATTTTTTTTAAAAAAAAAAGAAATATGGCTCGTCCCTAGGCTGCTAACAGCCAAAGTCACATTAACATCTGGCAACTTCAAAGCAGTGTGGAAAGGACTGGGTGAGATCTGCCTCTCTTACATCCTAATTACTTAATTACCTGCATAAGCTGCTAAAGTACTTTCCCCCCTGTGGTGAGGGAAGGGGGATTTTAACCCTCCTCCATAAACAGCGGCAATCAACCACTTGGGAGTTTAAAATGTTGGGAAAAATACTGGGATCCTAATTGGAATTCTATTTTTTAAAACTGGTGGATTATAAGACTTGTAACTTTATGTTCTCTATTTTTTCTTCTTCTCTCATTTTTACTCTAACTATTATTGAAGATTTGGGTTCTTTTTCTCCCCCTTACAATAGAGGGGGAAAAGAAAACTGAAAAGATTTAACTAACTCTGAGATGACATTTGGTCGCTAAATTTGAGACTGTAACCTGCTATTCTTTAAGAAAGACTTGTTGATTGCCTTAAAAACAGATAAGATACAAAGTAACCTTGAAGCACCAGCTGCAAGAAATTCAGCTCAGCTTTTTACTTGGTGGACTTTCTGATTGTAAGTTCTTTGTTTAGTCTAATATATGACAATGGAAGAAGAACAGGAATGGATTTCTCATACGGAGGAAGTACAGGAACAAATTCTTTATATGTTAAAAGCAATTATCCAAACTCTCCGTATGCAAGCTCAAACTATGACTTCAAGTAAAGAATCATCTATACAGAATTCTATAGAAAAGGGGAAACAACCAAATGTTATGACAGATTTAGATACTCAACAAATACAAACTGTGGAAAACATGGGAAGGAAACTGATAATAGAGAACAAGGAAAGGACTTTTCTTATAAACCAGAAGGAATTTGAAGACAAAAAAGAAAAACAGATGAAAGACAAGATAAACACTTTGGGACAACTGCATCGAACTGGAAAAATAAAGAGATGACCTATCAAACCAGCTAGCCCTCTTAAGAAAACAGCAACTGAACGCCTTTATCAATATCAAACAATAGTTACAACAATACAAGGAGATCTTTTTGATGATTTAAAAGTGAAGATACGAAAGATGATTTGGCAGAGGAAAAAAGCTAGAATTAGACTGAAAGGGATTGGGGTTTTGATCTATATATGAGATCTAAAATAGAATATATTTAAATGGATAGAATATGTATTTTGAATATAAGATATTGTAATGATTTGAGATAAAAAATTGGTTTTATAAAATTTAGAAATATAAATATTGAAATAAGAATATTATATTGTCTTATTAGTTTGTTAAGATATATGATAGATTTTACATATAAGGTCTGTATTTTAAATATTAGATCATATGTGGAATTTGACAAAGGAATCGTGTTTAATTAAAATTTGGAAAAAAGATAAATATTAAATGTTAAATTAAAATATTAAGGGAAAATCAATTACCAGATTACTGATTTGCTAAAAGCTTGAATGTTTATAAATAACTAAGACTTGAATTTAAGATATTGTCATGAGTTGAGATACAGGTTAAATAAAACTTAGAAGTATACATACTAATAATTAAATTTGTATATTAGCTTGTTTTATAAATGCTGATGGTCTATTTAATTATTTTTCTCTTTTTCTGGAAAGGAAGAAAGGAAAGAAGTAGAAAAAAGGAAAAGAAAATTATTAGCCGTAAATATGAGATAGGAGACTGAGAAACTGGGATCATTTAAAAATCTGGAAATGATAAAGATTAAACGTTAAATTTAAATATTAATGCAAAATTAAAGTTAAGAAAAACTTACTAGGTTATTGTCTAAAAGATGGAATGTCAAATTAATTCAGATATGTATAGACTGAAGATTATTAATGAATATTAGAAAGGTATTTTTTGTTTGATTGATAGAATAAGAACTGTATTGATCTGAATATGATAGTAGATCTTATGGGGAAAAGAGAGGGAATTTTGTTGTTGAAATACTTTGAGATTTGTACTGATGATATTTAAATGTAACGGAATCACGATGCTCAACCACCATGCTACTTTTCAAATATGTAAATGCAATATTGGAAAATTAATAAAAAAACTTGGATTTAAAAAAAAGAATGATTTGGTAAACCTATACATCAGGGGGTCTTCAAACTTGGCCCTTTATGACTTGTGGACTGATGCCTGGCTGATGCCTGGCTGAGGAATTCTGGGAGTTGAAGTCCACAAATCATAAAAGGGCCAAGTTTGAAGACCCCTGCTATACATTGTGACTTGGTAAACATGCTGATTGGAGAATTCTGGGAGTTGAAGTCCATATATCTTAAATTTGCTAAGTATGAGAAACTCTGGATTATGCAAACAATGACTTAGCACAGGAGCGGGAAGCTATTGGCAGCTAAGGCCTGCATTTTTGTTTGTGTAAGTATGTGTTTTTGTTGCTGAGCAGAAGGGCAAAATGGGAAGTTATTGCTGATCCTACATGAAAGTAGGGCTAATACTGCAAAAGAGAGAAGGGCATATTTTAACTTTATTTTATTTTATTTTTTACCAACAGGCCTATTTATACCTCACATGTTTTCCCTTTTTTACCTCAAAATATGCTTCTTCTTCTTTTTGCAGAGTTAGTCTGGATTTAAAGGGGACTTCAAATCTTCAGTTGACCTTCAATTATTAGATCACCCACTTTGTTTAAGCTTTTCTTTGTGACTGGTCAACCTCCTGGTGGCAAACAGACACATCCATGGCCTCTCTTATTTGTATTGGTACTTTTTCAAATCTGAAAAATGGCAAATCTGAAAGAATCTCATAAGGAAAAGAAAATGTTTATGCTTATAACTTTGCTTTACAAAGGAAAATTCAAGAACTAAAGCAAGAAAAACTGTACAAAGACACATTTTTAATAAAAAATATCTAAAATCAAACAGTATGGGTAAATTTATTTTAAAAAGACAATTCCATTTCCATATTTTTCACATCAATGGGAAACACTGTGCATAAAGTATTAATTTTAATAAGATGACTTGTTTGTTTGATGTCCAATGGATTGATCTGAAAAGAAATGAAATTTAAATTTTTTAAAATGTAGTTGGCTTATAGTTAAACTTGGATATACAGAGTGAAGAAGGTCTACAAATTTAAAATGACTGTATTAAGTTGAATGGCGTTAACTTGAATTTTTTCTTTGTTTACATGTACAAACGGATATCTAATAATAAATTTTTTTTTAAAAAAGTGGTTCCACTTGTACATTAAAAATTCATTGATCCGGAGGCTCCGATCTCTGGAAGTGGTAAAGCCTTAAAAGCAGCGAACATCGGCTGCTTTTGATGGCGAAAAATCCCCTCTTCGGAAGAAGAAGAGGTGCAGAGCAACAAGCGAGGGCTGAGCTCTTCTGAAACCCCCCTGAAAAAAATTTGCAGGGGGATAGAGTGAAGGCTCCCCTGACGCTGGAAGTAGCTCCCAACCAGAGACGCTATCATCAGCAGACGGGACCAGACGCCTGCAGCAAGCCTATGCATGAGAAAAACTTTTTAAAAGAGACCTCCAGGCAGGAGGAAGGAAAGCAGGAGAAAACAGGAGTCTTAAAGCGCAAGTACTTCTTTAAAATTTACTTCTAATCACAGATCCCCACAAGCAACATAATATATCTAAGATGGCGGGACGGAAGTGAAGAATCCCTTTGATCCTTTGTTGCCTTTTCCTTCTCAGCACAACATATAGGAGCGATCGCTAAGAGAAAGGCTAGGTGTTTATTTTAAAACCCTATAAAGCCCAACTAAAGAAGAGAAGAAGAGGATATTTTTAGAATGACCTCCAGGCAAACAAAACTAGTCCCCTCAAAGGTGGCGGGAACTTTCCCAGCTCAGCCATCTAAATTACCAACAGTTAACCTGTCCGACACCCCACCCCCCCATCTCCTACAGAGCCTCAAGCCTCCCCAGTAATGCTTACAATGAAAGACTTACAGACTTCACTGTCAATAATGGCTGATAATCAGACTGATAAGTTGATTGAGAAAATGGATAAAAGGCTTGAGCAATTGGAGGAAAAAATGGGGAGAAAGATTGAGGAACTGGAGAATAGGATTGAAAAAAAATTGAGAATCAAAGCAAAGAGGTAAATGCTGAACTGGGGAAAATGACAGAAAAAATGCAGACCCACATTAGGGAAATAAGAGAAGACATGGTAGAAGTTATTAAGGGGGTTTGGGAGAGTGTTGAAGAGAAGGTGGATGGGATTGAACAACTAATGGAACAAATGGAGAGACAACTTGCTGAGACAAAAAGTGATATACAGGACCACGCACTTATGGCGCAATATCATTCCATGATGTCAGCTATTAGAATCAGAGGACTGGAGGAGGTACCAAATGAGAATCAGGATGACCTGAGAAGAAGCTTTGAAGAAGCTTTTGGAAAAATTCTAGAAGGGGCTGCAGAAAATCTCTATTGGCAGTTGGACAGAATATACAGGGTTAACTCATTGATTGCAAAACAAAGAAATCTACCTAGAGATATTGTTATCTACTTTGTCACAAGGAGATTCAGAAACAAGGTGCTCACAATAACCTATAATAAGAAATTAAAGGTTGCTGGTCAGGAAGTGGTGGTTTTGAAGGAGATCCCTCAGAAGATATTAAGAGCAAGAAAGGACTATGCATTTTTGGTTGATGAACTTAAAATATGTGCTATACAATATAGGTGGGAGGTTCCAGCTGGACTGTCTCTACTTTACAATGGTAATAGATATTGCTTGAATTCTATCAGGAAAGCGAAGGACTTTTATGAAAATGTGCTGAAGGCTGGTAGACCCTCATCCCCAACACCAAAAAATGCAGATTCACTACAAGAAAGAGAATTGGATTTAAACCAACAACCACAGTTCTCGAAGTCAAGGCCGCCTGCAGAGCTGGGAGTTGACAAAGGAGTGAGGGTGGAGTTACCTGCCCGAAGTACTGATACCTCTCAGCCCTTGGAAGCAGACAAGCCTAAAGACCGGAGGCAAACAAGAGCGAATACTAAACAGAAGGAGCAACACGAAATGCGACAACAAGGTCATACATATACAAGTAGGGAAGCCATGGGAGCACAACCGAAGAAGAAAGAAGATGAAAAAATTGATTTGGTCTTGCAGAAGCTTTCCAAAGATGACCATGTCAAATAAATATCTGACATGGAATGTTAATGGGTTAAATTCTCCACAGAAAAGGAAGAAGATATTTCATTACTTATCTCAATGTAAAAATGATGTAACTTGCCTAGAAGAAACACATATTAGAACTACGGACCAGAAATACTTAATATGCAATAAGCTAGGCACACATTTTGTTGCAGCGGCTGCTGAAAAGAAGAATGGAATTGCCATCTATGTGAAAAATCATATAAGAGCTAAACTAATAGAAGCAGACTCACAAGGTAGATATTTAGCAATTGAAATCTTAAAAGATAACAAGAAAGTTCTTTTGATAGGTATATATGCACTAAATCAACAACAAGGAAAATTTTACAAACTGTTACATAGAAAGCTAACACAATTTGACTATAGATCCTGTATTTTAATGGGAGACTGGAACGGTGTTATAGATATCGGTTTAGATAAAAAGAAGACAGCACCTACTCCTCAAACACGTTCCAAGCTGCCCAAATCTTTTTTTGATATAAAGGATGATTTTGACTTGATAGACATTTGGAGAGAAAGACATGGTAAAGAGAAAGAATTTACCTTTTTTTCAGACAGACACCAGTCATTCTCTAGAATCGACTTTATATTAACAACCAGCGACTTGCTTGTTAGCCTAAAGAAGGTGAAAATCTTACCCAAAGTTCTAACAGACCATAATCCGGTATGGATGGAATTAAGGCAAGGACAGAAACCTAGGAGATCCTGGAGAATTAATGAAAACCTGTTTAAATACGATATAAATGTGGATGAATGCAAAAATGCTATGAAGGAATTCTTTAGCATAAATATGAATAAAGAGACACCTATAGAAATGATATGGGACGCTAGCAAGGCGTACATGCATGGGATTCTCATGGACATGAACAAAAGGCACCGTCGTAAACAAGAACAAAAAAGAAAGGAGCTAGAGGATGAGATAAGTAAGAAAGAGCAGCTATTAATACAAAGACTGGAGGACAAAGTCACCAAAGAAGGAATCAAGATTCTAAGGAAACAATTTGACTTGTTGGCAGACCAAGTGGCAAGGAATATACAATACGCAAAACATAAGACATTCTGTAATTCCAACAAACCTGGTCGGTGGCTGGCTTATATTATAAGGAAGAAGCAGAAATCCCGCATAATTGAAAAGATAGCGTATAAAGGCAAGGAAGAATTTCAACAGGAAGCCATCAAGAAAGCTTTTACCGAGTTCTACTCAAAGCTATACGCCGAGGAGAAGACACAAGACAAGGAGATAGATAAGTTTTTACAAAATGAAAAGTTACTGAGAATCACCGATGCACAAAGAGATGCCCTGAATGCATTGATCACAAAAGAGGAAATACATTCAGTGATCAAACAACTGAAAAAGGGAAAATCGCCTGGGACGGATGGGATAACAGTGACCTATAAGCATCTCCTAGAGGAAATGATAGAACCCCTCAGAAAATTATTTGTCAACATACAAGAAGGAGGCCAAGTTCCACCATCATGGAAAACAGCCTACATCTCTCTAATCCCCAAAGAGGGAAAAGATAACGCACAACCTGAAAATTACAGACCCATTTCACTATTGAACACAGATTACAAAATCTTCGCAAAAATTCTGGCCAACAGATTAATGACTGTGCTACAAAAAATAATCCACCTGGATCAAACTGGATTTATACAAGGACGTCAGATGAAAACTAATGTAAGACAATTGCTGAACATAATAGAGTATTTGGAGAGGCACAATCAGGTGCCCGCCACTCTCATGTTTGTGGATGCAGAAAAAGCCTTCGACAGATTGAACTGGCCGTTTCTGACAAACCTGGTCCGGGGGATGAAAATGGGAGGGCAGTTTCTCAACTCCATAGTGGCAACATAGAAAGAGGCACGAGACAGGGCTGCCCCCTGTCACCCTTGCTATTTGTTCTAACATTGGAGACTCTACTGAACAAGATAAGAGCAGCAGAAGACATAAAGGGCATACGGATTAGACAACAAGACTACAGACTATGTGCCTTCGCAGACGACTTGCTGGTGACAATGTCACAGCCAGTACAATCAGCGAAGAGACTGATGGAGATAATGAAAGACTATGGTAGGGTATCAGGCTTCAAAGTAAACATATCTAAGACGAAGATGCTAGTTAAAAATCTAGACAACAAAGCAAAGCAAGACTTGGAAAGAATAATGGGTTGTGAAATAGTTAAAAAAGTTAAATACTTAGGAGTGGAGATAGAAGCAATGAATGCGAAATTATACAAAAATAACTACGAGGTGCTGTGGAACAAGATACAAACAGACCTGAACAGGTGGAAAACACTACAATTGTCCCTGCTGGGCAGGATAGCGGCTGTAAAAATGAACGTATTGCCAAGATTTCTATTTCTCTTTCAAATGCTACCCATACTCAAAAAGGAAGTGGAACTGGACGACTGGCAGAAGGGCATCAACAGATTTATTTGGGATGGCAAGAAACCGAGAGTTAAATTAAAAATCATCCAAGACACAAGGAAGAGAGGGGGATTAAAAATGCCCAATCTAAAGTTATATTACTACGCCGCGGCATTGGTGGCGCTGAGTGACTGGATCAACATGACAAACAAACAAATACTGAATATTGAAGGGCATGGTCTACTATTTGGATGGCACGCATACCTGGTGTATGACAAAAAGGCTGATACGAACTTCAGGGAGAACCCCCTACGAACCCTGTTGTTGTGGGTCTGGAGGAAATATAAGTACCTTCTACACGATAAGATCCCCATCTGGACGATACCCGGGCACGCAATAGGGGACATAAATACATCTCAAGGGCAGGAAGTGGTGCCCTATAGTAAACTTGTATTGGAAGAAGAAAATGGGTTTTCATTAAAGCCACCAAATACGCTAGCAGAAGAAGGAATAGGGGGTACCTGGCTATCATATTTGCAACTGCAGTCCAGGTGGCAAAAAGACATGAAGAAGGGCTTATCCCGGACAGATGAGAACTTAATTGAACAAATTAGAGAGCAGGGGATCATGCATACCAAACGAGTGTATGGTGCTCTGATAGAAATGGACTCTGAAACTGTGCTAATCAAGACCTGTATGGTAAAGTGGGAACAAGATTTTGGGCATCCTATCACGATGGAAACATGGGAGGAAATCTGGGTGAGAAATGTGGAATTCACGAAAGCGCAACATCTAAGGGAAAATTTCTACAAGATGTTCTATAGGTGGCATCTAGATCCGAAAAAGCTATCATAATCTATCCAGACACCCAACCTAAATGTTGGAGGTGTGGCAACGGGGAGGCTACATATTTTCATGTATGGTGGACATGTAGAAAAATTAAAGCCTTCTGGAGGAAGATATGGTGGACACTCCAAACCATTTTGAAAAAGCGTATTGAATTTCTACCTCAGGTTTTCTTGTTAGGGATCATAAAAGATTGTACTACCACTGAGACGAACTTAATTCTGAATTTGATCACAGCAGCTAGACTGCTGGTGGGACAATACTGGAAGAAGCCAGAAATACCACCTATTGAAGAATGGACTTTGAAAGTAATAAATTTGGCAGAAATGGTGAAAATATCGGCATATTTGAAGGATCGCTCAAATGAACAATATATGATAGACTGGAAACAGTGGATAGACTATATACAAGAGAAACACCAATCAAATAAAATGTATCTGGCGTATAGTTGAGGCTTGATGTGAAGAGTGAAGAATGTTTACCAAATCAGACGTTTACAAAGACTACTACTTAATGTTGTATTTTATGTTCTATGATGACTGCTTCTTAATATGATCTTATGTTTAATGTTGATTGCTTTAATATTGAAAAAGCGTATTGAATTTCTACCTCAGGTTTTTTTGTTAGGGATCATAAAAGATTGCACTACCACTGAGACGAACTTAATTCTGAATTTGATCACAGCAGCTAGACTGCTGGGGGGACAATACTGGAAGAAGCCAGAAATACCACCTAGTGAAGATTGGACTTTGAAAGTAATACATTTGGCAGAAATGGCAAAAATTTCGGCATATTTGAAGGATCGCTCAAATGAACAATATATGATAGACTGGAAACAGTGGATAGACTATATACAAGAGAAACACCAATCAAATAAAATGTATCTGGCGTATAGTTGAGGCTTGACGTGAGGAGTGAGGAATGTTTACCAAAACAGACGTTTACAAAGACTAATACTTAATGTTGTATTTTATGTTCTATGATGATTGCTTCTTAATATGATCTTATGTTTAATGTTGATTGCTTTAATAAAAAATTAAAAAAAAGTTCATTGATCCAAATAGAGGTAGGCCTTATCTTAAAACAGTTTGTTTAGTGATCGTTCGAAGTTACAACAGCTTTGAAAAAAAGTAACGTATGACCAATTTTCACACTTAGCACCATTGCAGAATCCCTACAGTAATACAATCAAAATTCAGATGCTTGGCAACTAACTCATATTTATGACAGTTGCAGTGTCCCAGGCTCACACGATCCCTGTTGTGTCCTGGGCCTGATGAGAGAATTTAGCAGGCCCAGAATTGTTGCAAATGGTCCCGGGCATTCTAAAAGCTGCCCGGGACCAGACAGAGCGGTGCTGGCCTTGTGCGCATGTGCAAGGCGCGAAAGCACTCTGTTCCTATTGGCTGACACTGTCCGGGTTTCTGGTAATATAAAAAGGCCTGCGTGCCTTTTGCTCTTGTCTGGTTGTTGTTGGTTGTGAGAGACAAAGAGCGGAATAAAGAACTGTTGAATTCACCATGTGTCTTCTTCCTTGCAAGCAAACCAAGAATGTAACAATCCTCTTTTGTAATTTTCTGACAAGCAAAGTCAATGGGGAAGCCAGATTCGCTTAAAAACCGTGTTACTAATTTAACAACTGCAGTGATTCACTTAACAATTGTGGCAAGAAAGGTAGTAAAACGGGGCAAAACTCACTTAATCATGGTGCATAGTGGTTAGAATGCAGTACTGCAGGCTTCTTCTGCTGACTGCCGACTGCCAGCAGTTTGGCTGTTCGGCAATTCGATTCTCACCGGCTCAAGGTTGACTCAGCCTTCCATCCTTCTGAGGTCAATAAAATGAGGACCCAGATTGTTGGGGGCAATACGCTGACTCTGTAAACTGCTGAGAGAGGACTGTAAAGTACTGTGAAGCGGTATATAAGTCTAAGTGCTATTTCTATTAACAAATGTCTCACTTAGCAATGGAAATTTTGGCTCAGTTGTAAGTCGAGGACTACTTGTAAAGAACAAATGTGAGGTTTTTGGGGGAAAAACAATAAAGAAACCCAAAGGATGGCTTTTTGAAATAAGGGACTTTCTGTATAATAAAGGATGTATGGTATCTATAGGGTATTAAAAAAATAGCATTGGTCCTTTACAAAAAAAAACCTTAGCAAAACTCATCCACTGAATCATGTAAATTGCACAGTGAGGGAAGGACAGATAAATGCTTGCCTGCATGTTTGATGGCTTTGGTTATCAGCTTCCCCCAGATAAAGCTCTGTGGTTTAAGTCCCTTCCTTCTCAAGCAAGGCAGAGGGAGAATGAAGGGATGACACAGGAAAGGAAGGTTGACAGCTGAGCAGAAGGCTAAGGCCGAAAGGGAAAGGAAAGAAAATGAAAAGAAAAAGAAGGAAACAGATACGTGCTCAACTTCCAAGTTGGGACTTGTTGGAGGAGGAAAAGCCAGGGGTGTGGTCTTCTTTCCTCCAGCAAGTCCCAACTTGGAGGTTCCCTGAAGAAGCCAGGGGTGTGAGTTCATGCCTGCAGACTGAGCCAGCCTCCCTGACACTCCCCTGCTCTTCCATTACTCAATCTCATTCCAGCTTCCAGTCTGGACATGTGAAGGGAGAGCAGTAAGAGAAGCAATCTTTGCATGAAAAAGACTGGGTATGAAGGCATTAATCCAGCGAAGACAGGAGACACTGGCCTCTCTGTGACCTGAAGTGGATGGCTAACCCCCATGTGAGTATTTTCACTTGGGTGTGTGTAAGTGGCAGTCCCAGTAGTCCAAGCAGGAAAAAGAAGGGAATTGAGGCAGCTAAAGAAGCAGTCCCATTGTATGAGATATTTGGGGAATCCTTGAATCGTTCTGTTTGGAAATTTGGAAATGAAAGGAATTAGCAGAAATGCATGGTAAGAGCGCAGGAAAATAATTATCTGTTTGTGTGTTTGTCTATGCTGCTATCCAAGCAGGCACAATTAATCTTAATGATAATGACGATTGCAATGACATGTAAAAGATTAAAGCAAAATTCCACAAGGAGGGGAGGGAGGGAGGGAGGAAGGAAGGAAGGAGAAAAAACAGAAAGAAAGAAAGAAAGAAAGAAAGAAAGAAAGAAAGAAAGAAAGAAAGAAAGAAAGAAAGAAAGAAAGAAAGAAAGAAAGAAAGAAAGAAAGAAAGAAAGAAAGAAAGAAAGAAAGAAAGAAAGAATTTTATTCAGATTCTGGTTAGGGTTATCATTTATTTGTGCATTTCACTTGAGAGACGCAGAAAGGTAGAGACCTACATTCCACTCAGTGGAAAATTTCTATGGAAAATTCAGGCATTAGGAGGAAAGAATTTGAAAATTAAATAACCAGGTTTAGTAAGGACTTTCCTGCTAGATGCATACTAAAGTGGTGGAACACCGTCCTGGGTTTTGATTGCTTTATTTCAAAAAGGATAGCAAACTCAGAAAATTGTTGGAACATCTTTTATAAGTGGGAACACCAAAGTGATTTCAGAAAGGATATCTGGTATGGCTTAAAATATTAGTCAAATGGTGAAGAAAACAGACAAAGAGAATAAAAATACAGAGAAAATGGTAAATGAACTCTGCAGCTGTCAAATGCAAATGAAGCAAGATAAAATAGAATGTCTATTGCCTCACATGGTACCTTGGTGCTTTCTGAGCTTGGTTGCTTTCTTGCAGACATTTCATTACCCAAACTAGGTAACACCATCAATGCTAGTCACTATCCATAACTAGCTATCATCAGCCACTATCACTATCACAGATGATGTTACCTAGTTTGGGAAATGAAACATCTGCAAGAAAACCACCAAGCTCAGAGAGCACCAAGGACCCCTCATGTCAACCCTGAGGTAAAATATTCTCCTTTATTAGTCACATAGTATCTTCTGAGGTAGTGAAACTCATGGCTGCTGGACATGCGATAGCCAGGATTTTAAAAAAGTAAAGGAGTCCTGGCAGATTTTACTCCGCTAGTCATTGGCGACTATAGGGGCAGTGCTCATTTCTGCTTCAAGGCCATTGAGGTAGCGCTGTCCAAAGACACTTTCTGTGGTCATGCGGCCAGCATGACATCACAGAGAGCTGATACTTTCCCACCATAGTGGTACCTATTTATCTACTTGCATTTTGTATGCTTTCAAATTGCTATGTTGGTAGGAGCTGGGGTGAAGACAGGAACTCATCCTGTCTTGTGGTGCTCGGGTCTAAAACCTGGGCTGTCAATTTTCTATTGAAAAGCCTAATATCTTAACTGCTGAGCTACCGTTATGCCCCCAAAAGGTAAAAGGTATGGAGGCAAAATTCAAGAAGCAACCAGAGATCACTCATTTGGGTAAGGAAGCCAATATGAGAGGTAGCAGTGATCAGAAAAGCAAACAGAAAAAAGGAACATGCTCAATATGCCCCAGAGCTTAGATCTTGTGAGACCAAGTCTATCTCTGGCTCATTGCAACTGGGGAAGCCATGGTGGTGCAGTGGTTAGAATGCAGTATGAGATGTGTTTGAATGCAGTATTGCAGGCTAACTCTTCTCATTGCATGGAGTTCGATCCTGACCAGCTCAAGGTGGACTCATCCTTCCATCCTTCTGAGGTCAGTAAAATGAGGACCCAGATTGTTGGGGGCACTATCCTGATTCTGTAAACAACTTAGAGAAGGCTGTAAAGCGCTATGAAGCAGATTATGTCTAAGTGCTATTGCTACTACTAGAAAGCAGTATGCTGAACAAAATTGAGTTTTGGTGGTGGGGTGCAAGCATAATCCAGCTCTTGGTATCTGAAATTTCTCCATATCTTCCTTCCTACAGGGCACCCCCATTCCATTTGCTGAACGCTACCACCAATGATTGCCTCCTGACATCGGGAAATAGTACCCTCGTGAGCTCCTCAACCTCCAGCATCTCTGGCATTGCGTTTCTCCTCCTGGCTGCCCTGATTGGGCTACCTGGGAACTTCTTTGTGATTTGGAGCATCCTTTGGAAAATGAAGCCAAGCCATCGCTCAGTCACTTGCCTTCTGGTCCTAAACTTGGCAGTGGCAGATGGAGTGGTTCTTCTCCTGACACCCTTCTTTGTCCTCTTCCTTATCTTCAAGAACTGGCTGTTTGGCTGGGCCATTTGCAAAGGAGTATATTATTTGTGTTGCATCAACATGTTTGCTAGCATCTTCATCATCACTCTCATGAGTGCAGATCGCTGCTTGGCAGTCAACCAGCCCTATTATTCCCAAGCCATCCGGAAGAAGAATCTGGTAGTCAAGATCTTGATAGGGATTTGGCTGGGGGCCATTTTGTTGTCTCTGCCAGCTTTCTTCTTTCGCCAAGTCTTAAAGGAACCCTCACGGGGACATTTCATTTGTGAGCCTTGTCACTCTAGGAAGAGCCTGACTATCTTCCACTTCACCATGGAGACCGTGGTGGCCTTTGTGATTCCATTCACCATTATTGTTGGCTGCTACTCAGCCATTCTTGTCCGCCTCAGGGGGGTACGGAAGAGAAAAGGGGCTCGGACTGAGAAACTGATCGTGGCCATTGTGATCTGTTTTGCTGTCCTCTGGATGCCATACCACATCATTAATATGATCCAGGTGGCTTCCAATCTAACTTCGGGGCAAATGGCAGACCGACTGGGACAGGCCTGGAAGAGTGGGCGTGCAGGAGCCACAGCCTTAGCCTTCCTGAGTAGCAGCATCAACCCTGTGCTCTATGTCTTTGTCGCTGGGAACCTCATTAAGACTTCGGGTGCCAATTTCATTGCTCAGTTCTTTGAGGGAGCATCCGAGGGGCTCGGACGGAGGTCTCAATCTCAGAAAAACTTGGACAAAGACTTAATACCAGCAGTTGGGCCATGCATGAACCTGGACCAGCAGTTATTGGGAAATTGTGATGGGGTTGACAAGGACACAAATTGTAGGCTGACCGATGGCACGACACATAACATTTCTTAGACTGAGTCACTACACAAGAAATTCCAAAACTGCCTTAGGCAGGACCAGTTCCTCCAGCATATGTCAATGCTGATTGGATAGTTATTCAGAATTTCATGCAAAGATCTTACCAACTAAAGAAATGAAGCTAGGATCATCTGCCTGCAAAATAAGAATTCCAGTCCTGCTACTTGCCTGCTCTTCGTGTAAAACTGAGATTTAAATAAAAGCATCAGTAACATTTCTGCACTACATGATACGTGCAACTATTTTTTCTCTCTCATTCACCTTTCCCCTTTGTATCTAGGTTAATGGAAGTGTTGTTTATTTCTTTGTTTCCTTATTTTTTTCATGACTTTTCCCTTCTTGCCACATCCATTTGAAGAAATGCAAAACACTGATTTTACAACTGTTTTTTATTTTCATAGCTAAGCTTTAGGCTTGACTCCTATGAAAAGAGCAAAGATCTGTTGTTGATGTTAGCATGGACAGAGTATTTATCTGTTAGTAAATAAATTGTTCATGAATCATTGGATGTCAGTAGCCTGCCTCCCTGCCTCCCCCTCCCCCTTAAAAATTACAGTTTTTTTGCAGGGAACATTTGGATGAGAAAAAAAATATAATTTCTCAAATATCTCAAAAGTAAAAGCAATAGTTAATAGATGAATAAACTGACACACACAAACATGCATATGCATATAAACATGGACTTGAGTGTGTGTGTTTATGATAAGAGAACAAATTATGTTTTCATTGTGGAATAATTGCAGTCTGACATCTGATAAGCTAAAAGGAATCAGGAAAATGTCTGCAGTAAATTCTTTCATTATCTGCTTGCAGGCAACATACTCCTTTCCTAAAAGCAGAGAAAGGCATTTCATGTTTTTTAAGATAGGAGGAAGAAGAAAGAGGAGGAGAGTAAAAACCAAAAAAGGAATCTTTTTTCATTTCAAACAACCTCTCTCTTTGTGCAGGAATGCAGGAAACACATAGGCCAACAATATTTGTCTTGGGTTGTTTACAATAATAAACTAGTTATTACATACAAATGAATGTGCACGTTCCATTTTTGTCCTTGTGTCCTTTTAATGACAAAGCTAGTGGGAAAATTCAGATAACTGAAATTTAGCATGCCTATCTAGGACAAATATGCTTTTCTTGTGCAGTAAGGGGATCTGCATTTTTTTTTTTTTTACAAATGTATTCAACCCATTTTTACGGCGAGGATATTTGTCCAAAATGCCTGTTAAAAATAAACAAGATAAAAGACCTTGTTTGTGTGCTTCATGGCAGACAATGAAGTTCACCTCACTGAGGGATGATCATGATGAGGAAACGGTTCTTCTGAAGAATGTAGTCTTCATTTCTCCCTTGACCTTCCCCAACACAGAGAAATAAGCTGAGAGTTAGCATGTCTCAGATCACGATGTCAAGATCCAATATAATATTAACTAAAATGTAGGAGGGTTGGGAAGTGACTGCAATGGGTTTAAATTGTCATGTCTACAGGAGGGAACTGTACCTTTGTGCTGAACAAGAACAAGTGCTCAATGGGATTTTCAATTGAACTTGCAGAGAAATCTTACTGTTTCATGACACATTAATGTCTGAGAGTTCAAAACTAGCAGCCTTGTGAAAGTTGGGGTGAGGTAAACTCTGTTCCTGGAAGTCTCGGAGTCATCTTGCTTTGCAAAGCAACATAGGTGGGGGCAGGTAGCTCTATGAACACACTTTGAAGTGGTGTCATCACCGCAAAGCTTTGTGCAATCCTAATTCATTCTGCCTAATTATGGGAAGAGATACTTGTGAGTTTTATCAATGCATTCAGACTGCCTCACACAAGAACCCTTCCTAATTTGTCAACTACCTTAGACTTTTCAAATGCTCCCTTAAACCCAGGAAATCCTGCTTAGATTTGTAGCTGAGAAAAGGCTAATTAAATGGTATGATTTAACTGAGCTGATGACTTCATAAGCAAGTGGCAGTAGTTTTCTCGGCCAAAACAGAACAGAATAACAGAGTTGGACGGGACCTTGGAGGTCTTCTAGTCCAACCCCTGCTCAGGTAGGGAATCCTATAACATTTCAGATAAGATTGCTTGTCCAATTGCCTCTTAAAAAACTCTAGTGTTGGAACTTCTGGAGGTAGGTCATTCCACTGATTAATTGTTCTCCTTCGTTCTAGATTGGTTCTCTCCTTGATTAGTTTCAATCCATTGCTTCTAGCCCTGCCTTTAGGTGCTTTTGAGAATAGGTTGACCCCGTCTTCTTTGTGGCAGCCCCTTAGATATTGTAACACTGCTATCATGTAAACCAGGGCTCTTCAAACCTGACTTTTTTATGACTTGTAGACTTCAACTCCCAGAATTCCTCAGCCAGCCACACTGGCTGAGGAAATCTGGGAGTTGAAGTCCACAAGTCATAAAAGGGCCATGTTTGAAGACCCCTGATGTAACCCCTATCCTTCTTTTCATTAAACTAGGCATACCCAATTTCTGCAACTGTTCTTCCTATGTTTTAGCCTCCACTCCCCAATCATCTTTGTTGCTCTTCTCTGCCCTCTTTTTAGAGTCTCAACATCTTTTTTATATGTGGTGACCAAAACTGGATGCAGTATTCCAAGTGTGGTCTTACCAAAGCATTATAAAGCTGTACTTAACACTTCATGTGATCTTGATTCTATCCCTCTGTTAATGCAGTCTAAGACTGTGTTGGCTTTTTTGGCAGCTGCAGTATACTGCTGGCTCACAAGTATGTGATTTATTCTTGTCTTCTTCTATTTTTTTAAAATCAATTTTCTGGTCTATCTTAGGATTTTCTAATGGGTCCCTATCCTTGTAGAAACCATACACAACCCCGTTTAGTTTGCTGTTCTTGATATGTTCAGTCAGTCCTGCTACCAGCTGAGACTTCCTCCCATTGGTTGGTCTTAAGGAGATCTGGAAAAATTCATAGACAATTAACCCATGACCATTAATGTTGATATTTGTTTGTGAACTGAAGCATCAGAGGTGAATTAGCAGCCATGTAGCAGTAGCAACAGAAAAAATTACTTCTCTATCCATGTTTGTGAAATACCTGGTGATTATGTGATTTTGAATGCTGGTCTTACAAAGATACAACTATTAACATACAATGATTCTTAACTCTGGCAATTTTGAGGTGTGTGTTTCTTAAGTGTGACAACTTTAAGACTTTAAGTTCAACTCCTAGAAAATTCCCCAACCACTTGTGATTGAAAAACACTGCCCTAAATCAATCAGACTGTCACTGCACAAATTATTTTATTTATTATTTATTCGGATTTGTATGCCGCTCCTCTCCGAAGACTCGGAGTGGCTCACAACATATATATATAAACAATTGCAACAAATCCGAACAACATTAAAAATACAAACCCCATACATACTCATCAATCACACCACAATCAACAATCATCCCCAGGCCTGCCGGCAGAGGTAGGTTTTTAAATTCTTTCAGAAGGCCAGAAGGGTCGAAGAAACGTGGACTTCAGGAGGTAGTTGGTTCCAGAGGGTGGGCGCCGCAACAGAGAAAGCCCTCCCCCTAGGGCCCGCCAGATGACATTGTTTCGTTGACGGGACCTGGAGGAGGCCGACCCTGTGCGCTCTCACCGGTCGTCGAGAAGTATGTGACAGAAGGCGGTCCCGTAAGTATCCTGGTCCCAAGCCATGAAGGGCTTTATAGGTAATAACCAACACCTTGAATTGGGCTCGGAGACCAATAGGCAACCAATGCAGCGTGCGGAGAGTTGATGAAATGTGGGCACAATGAGGAAGACCCACAACTGCTCGCACAGCTGCATTTTGCACTAATTGTAGTCTCTGAACACTCTTCAAGGGTAGCCCCATGTAGAGAGCGTTGCAGTAGTCGATCCTCGAGGTGACAAGGGCATGTGTGACTGTGAGGAGTGACTCCCGATCCAAGTAAGGACGCAACTGGTGCACCAGGCGAACCTGGGCAAATGCCCCCCTCGCCACTGCCGACAAATGATGATCCAATGTCAGCTGTGGATCGAGGAGGACTCCCAAGTTGCGAACCTTTTCTGAGGGGTTTATAGATTCACCCCCCAGGGTAATCGAAGGACAGATAGAAGTGTCCTTGGGAGGCATCACCCACAGCCACTCTGTCTTATCGGGGTTGAGCCTTAATCTGTTAACACCCATCCAAACCCTCACAGCCTCCAGACACCGGCACATCACCTCAACCGCTTCACTGATATGGCCAGGAGTGGAAATGTACAGCTGAGTATCATCTGAGTATCATACAAACCAATATATATATTATATATATATTTGTTTTCTGAGGTTTTCGCGGGTGTTTGCATGTAGGTCTTTGGTTCTTTGGGTTTTCTCCCACGTAGAATTTGAAGTGTCTTGGCGACGTTTCGACGAAGTCTCATTCGTCATCTTCAGGCTGGTGCTTTCGGCTTCTGCTTCTAGGAGCAATGTGTGATTGTAGCTGTTTCTTCCTTTTAACTGCCAGTGGGGGTTTGAACTGATTGGCTGGGAGCTCGGCTGTGTTCTGATTGGGTGGAGGTGTGTTCTGATTGGTTAGGGGCTTGGCTGTGCTCTGATTGGATGGGGGGTTGGCTGTGCTCTGATTGGCTGGGGGAGTGTTCTGTTTGGGTGGGGGCTTTGTTGTGCTCAGGTTAGTCTGAGTTACAAGGGGATTAGAGATGGTGAACTGCATAGCTGTTTGGCTTCGTGGTCGTGGTCGTGCCTCATCTTCATGGTGGGTGTCAGTTTGCTTCATGTATGGATTGGAGGGGTTTAAGGTGGCTAATGATGCAGCTGTGGTCTGGCTTCTGGTTTGTGGTCGTGCCTCCTCATCAGTTTGGGTTTGGGTTTGCTTTTTGCCTGGATGTGTGGTGGTGACATCCTGTGTGGTTTTTGTGAGTGTAGGTCTGGTGTCATTCCCCGTGCTATGGACTCGTCTGTCAATAAGGGCGGGTTTCCAAATGGCTGGTAGGCGGGAGGCATCATCTTGTTTGTTCATGCTGTGAGGGCGTTTTTCTATCTCGATGGCTTCTCTGATTATTCTGTTATTAAAGTGTTCAGTTTTGGCAATAGTTCTGGTCTTTTTGAAATCAATTTCATGTCCTGTGGCTTTAAGGTGTTGGACCAGGGAAGAAGTTGGTTCCTCTTTTTTGACTGAGTTTTTGTGTTCTTCAATGTGTTCTTCAATATATATATATATATATATGTAGGTCTTCGGTTATTCGGGTTTTCTCCCACGTAAAATTGGAAGTGTCTTGGCGATGTTTTGATGAAGTCCCATTCGTCATCTTCAGGCTGGTGTTTTTGGCTTCTTGCTTCTAGGTGCTTCTATTGCTCCTTGCCCTGTGACAATGGCACCCCTGCCCTGCCTTGCCTCACCCCACAGGATGAGCCTCCTGCTCACTGCCCCATCTGCTAGAGACCCCTTGGATCTCCTCCAACTCTGCCCAGGCCCCGCAGACATCCTTCCCCATGAGCAACATCGAGGTGATCATGCCCACCTTGGCCACACCCACCCAATCTGCCATGACCAACACAGCCACGCCCACCCAGTGGACCATGCCCACCTGGCACCTGGCAATAAATAAGTGGGTTTTGGGTTGCAGTTTGGGCACTCGGTCTCTAAAATGTTCACCATCACTGGCATAGGACCAGGTTATCTTAAGAACTGACTCACACCAGTGGTATCAGCCCACCACACTTGATCTGGCAGAAGGGGCAGCTGAGGACCCAATTGGTCAGGGAGTTTTGTCTGGGTTTAAAGGCTGCTTGCAACCTGCGGGAGATTTGCTCCCACCCTTTCGACCTTCTGAAAGGCCATTAAAACCTGCTTCTATCAAGGCAGAACAAGAAGCAATGAACGGAAACTAATCAAGGGGAGAACCAGCCTAGAACTAAGAAGAAATTTTGTGACAGTTAGAAAAATTAATCAGTGAAATGACTTGTCTGCAGAAGTTCTGAGTGCTCCATCACTGGAGGTTTTTAAGAAGAGAAAGGACAACCACTTGTCTGAAACAGTATAGGGCTTTCTGGGATTTCCAAGATCCCTTCCAACCCTGTTATTCTGTTATTTGTCTTGAAGTTTGTGGACTAAACAGGGAAGGTTGATTTTTTAATTGATTGATTGACTGACTGATTAGATTTGATTTCTATAGCCGCCCATCTCAGCCAAAAACTCTGTGTAGCTCACAATTAAGAAACATATATTACAGTTAGAATCTTAAAACAATAAAAACATTAAAATATCAAAACGCTAAAAAATTTAAAACATCTAATTTGAATATATACAAAGAAAGACATTTGGCTTGTTAAAATACAGCTAGGAGGCGGGGCTTCTAGCACATGTAGTACCCCAGCACATGTAGTACCCCAGACGTAGCCAGGTCTTAAAAGCTTTATAGGAAGCTAATAGGGTTTAAGCCATTCTAATTTCTGAAGGGAGGATGCTCCACTGAGCAAGGGGTGCTGCAGAAAAATCTCATCTTCTAGTCCCTGACATTCTTTGTCACCCCCATTCTGATCTTGCCTTTTGTTTCTTATCTTTGTACCTAAAGTTTTTAATATTTTTATATTTATGATTTTAATTGTAAGCTATTGAGAGTCACTTTGCAGAATGAGATGGGCAACATATAAATTTAATAAATGCATTTCAATTGTGTAACTTAGACATTTACTGACATATATTTTAGACCTGTAAATCTCACTAATGTACTGGCTATCACTGTCCCTAGCATCAATGTCCATGCTTATCACATTGCATAATCTCTCCTGTCCCTTCCTCATTCTTCTGTATGAGAAATCCTGGACCTTGCAGCTCTTCAGAAGGGATGACATATGATTTATGTAGTTCTCTTTGTCTCTGCTAGTATACATCTTGGTCAATTGTACAGCCAAGTTCTCTGCCATTCAGGCTTCTCTCAGAATAACAGAGTTGGAAGGGGCCTTGGAGGTCTTCTAGTCTAACCTCCTGCTCAAGCAGGAAACCCTATACCAGTGATGGCGAACCTTTTAGAGACCGAGTGCCCAAACTGCAACCCAAAACCCACTTATTTATTGCCGGGTGCCAGGCTGTGGTGGTCATGGCAGATTGGATGAGTGTGGCCAAGGTGGACGTGATCACCTCGATGTTGCTTGTGGGGAAGGATGTCTGCGGGGGCTGGGCAGGGTTGGGGGAGATCCAGGGGGTCTCTAGCAGGTGGGGCGGTGAGCAGGAGGCTCGTCCTGCGGGGTGAAGCAAGGCAGGGCAGGGGTGCCATTGTCACAGGGCAAGGTGAGGCAGGGACCATCGGCCCCTACATCATTGGCCAGCGAGCACATGGGTGCTGGGAGGCATCCGGCCATGTGGGACCTTGGCGAGTTAGCATGCGGCTGGTTGAAGAGGGACGGTTGCCATCTCCAGGGCATGGTGCACGTGCCCACAGAGAGGGCTCTGAGTGACGCCTCTGGCATGCGTGCCATAGGTTCGCCACCACTGCCCTATACAATTTCAGACAAGTATCTGTTCAATCTCTTTTTAAAACCTTCAGTGTTGGAACAATCACAACTTCTGGAGGCAAGCCATTTCACTGATTAATTATTCCAACTTCAAAATACTACTATCACTACTACTACTATTACTTATTATTATTATTATTATTATTATTATTATTATTATTATTATTATTATCCTTCAAATAAAGGAAAAAAAGACACAGTCCATCAACTGTTCATGTCTACACTTCTAGAGCCAAGTTTATAGATAATATAATCATTTCCAAATTTCTCAAACTACATGGATGTACTTGCTTCTCCCTTCCACTGTAAAGAAAAAGGAGAAGGAGTAGTGAGGCACTACCTCGATGTGGTTGTGGGGCTTGTGTACTATGAGGAAGATGAGAGCTATGCCAGAGGTTCAACTATACTGGACAGGTCTTTTCAGAGGTGTCAGACATCATTCTAGGAATTGGAGTTCCTGGTGAAAAATGAGCTACAGGACTTAGCAACCAGGGCCAATAGCTGCAGAACTACTGGAAGAAAAGATGTTTGCCTGTCACAAATATTGAGAACAAATAAAGATAGAGAACAAAGAAACAACTGTCTATTATTAAAGATCAATCCCAACAAGAAGGGGACCACTAAAACACCATCAGCATTGACAATTTTGCCATCAGTCAATTGCAAAAGGCAGCTTTACTCGGAATAGCTTACATCCTTCAAGGATACCTCTAACATCATCAAACATCCACATCTGCCTATTCCAGGTCCTTGGAAAAGCCTCAATAGGTGGATAAAAATGCCAAAACCAGTCTTAACATCTGGCTGACTATGCGATGAACCATAATAATAAAGCAAGCACAGAGCAAGTGATTGATTGATTGATTGATCATCTGTTTTTGATTCCTAGAGACCACAAATATAGATTTTCTCCATGGAAATAGAATACTGTTGATGTACTTTTAAAAGAGGGAAGTGGGCATATATCTCTATGGATATGTATTTACAGGGCTTTTTTTCTCATAGAACGCCCAGAACGGAGTTCTGGCACCTTTTTTGGATGGAACCTTATACGGTAGGCAAGGCAGGTTGTATGATGTGTGTGAGTTTCAGCACCTTTTTTTTTTTAAGAAAAAAAGCACTGTGTATTTGTACATCTGTACATTCTGTATCAATGTTAAGGGTTTTTTGAAAAAAAAATAGAAAAAAAAAGAGGAAAAGAAACAGGCAGCATGAGTTCATGAAATCCAGAAGCCAAAAAAGGCAAAAAAGAAGGCAACATCAATGCACATAAGCACATAAGCATTCACACTCTCTCACACACAGAAACACACATAGAAATATACCCAATCAATCCCAATAACTGACCATGTTTAGAATAACAACACTTTTTAATTTATTTTTTTAAAAAAACATCTCTTACCCAACTTTTCTGAAAGTTGCTATCACTTCCTTTTTGAGTTAGTGGAAGGTGCTATGACCAAAAAAAGAGATTGAGCAAAGAAAAAAAAAACTCCTCAAAGGACAAGACAAAAAGAGAGAGGCTGGTCTCAAGACAGAAGCAGGAGCTTGAAACAAGAGCTGAGAAAGAAAACTGAAGGGTAAGCATGTTGTTCTCAACTCAATATAAAGAAGTTGTGTGTGAGGTGGATTGTGCACTGGGCTTCTGGTTGGGAGACCAAGAAGGAACCCCAGAAGAAGAAGGCTTCTTAGCCAAGCTTAGTTGAACAAGGACTTGTTGTAAGCTGTTTGGGATGGCAAGGAATTGTGCTCCTCAAGAGGAGTGTTGGGTTATGAATAAATCATGGTAGTGTTTACAGCCTCTCCTTCTTCCTAGTTTCCCAGAAAGGTCTGTGGCTTCTCTCATTTGACCCCATGACAATTTTATGAGATAAATAAGTCCAGAGCATAGTGAAAGTCTACATGAATTACACGGTGAGGGAAGGTTTGATCTGTTTTATCCACTGCAATTTTCCTTGCTTCCACATTTCCATGGCCATGTTCCTAGAGCTAAGATTTTGAGAGAAAAAATAGTAGATTCTGATTGATTTGACCTCATGATTTCACAATGCGCTCAGCCAATGACTTCAGCTATGCTTGTATTTGTTTTTTGTTTTGTTTTATTTGATAGGTAAAAGAGCATATTTGTTATATCCCCAATGTAGAAAGAATGAAAGAGAATATTTATTAGGGATTGAATGTAAAGAGATTTTTTCTCTCTCTCTTTTTTTTCTGGGGTGATCTCCATCTTTGAGAAGCTGTTAGTTAGAAAGCTTCTTCCAATTTGCTGGAAAATGTGGTGCTTTCTTTGCATACAAAACTGTTGAGGAATTTCAAAATAAGGCAGTTGGCAAAACTGATGTTTCTGCTCTCCCACAGAAGATATTTTTGTTCTGATTCAATCATCATTTGGCTTTCTTTGTGGGGGATAATCTGTGTAAATGGGCATGGGAGAGAAATTGGGTTCCAAAAGGACAAACTATATTCTCTTGTTGATTTTAGATAAGGAGTCTGCAGATTCCACAAACCATAATCTTAGAAGAGATATTTTCCTTTCACGGATCAGCCAAAATTTTAATTTTGTCCTCCTAACATTCTTGACACTAGCTGGCACAGATTCTGTTCCACAGATTGAAACACAAAGTACAGAATTTGCCAATGTTAAGCAACAGATATTGCTATTGTAATCTATTCCTCCTCTTCATTCTACAATTTGTCTTTCGCTATATTATTATAATTTTTTTTTAAAAAAAGAGGCTTTGCAGCCTCCTATCTTAAGCAGAGAAAAAGTAAAGTGATGTACATGATAGACAGGTAGTCTTTGACTTAGCACCACAATTGAGCTCAAAATTTCTGTTGCCGAGTGAAACATCTGTTAAGTGTGTTTTGCCCCATTTTATGCCCTTTCTTGCCACAGTTGTTAAGTGAATCACTGCAGTTGTTAGGTTAGTAACATGGTTATTAAGTGAATCTGGCTTCCCATGGACTTTGCTTGTCAGAAGGTCACAAAAGGTGATCACATGTCGCCAGGACACTGCAGCCATCAGAAATATGAGTTAGTTGCCAAGCGTCTGAATTTTGATCATGGGGATGCTGAAATGATTATAAGTGTGAAAATCGGCCATAAGTCCCTTTTTTCAGTGCTGTTGTATCTTCAAATGGTCATTAAATGAATTGTTGTAAGTTGAGGATTACCTGTATACTACTAAATCACACAATACATTTTCTTGGCTTGGGGGTTATTTCTTTCTAACATCGTCTTTTCTGCATGATGGACAATGACTGTGTCCATACATAGGCCCTAATCTTCTTTCAGAGGCAGGCAGGAGAGAGAGGGAGGGAGGGAGGGAAGGAAGGAAGGAAGGAAGGAAGGAAGGAAGAAAGAAAGAAAGAAAGAAAGAAAGAAAGAAAGAAAGAAAGAAAGAAAGAAAGAAAGAAAGAAAGAAAGAAAGAAAGAAAGAAAGAAAGAAAGAAAGAAAGAAAAAAAAAAAGCTGGTCAGTGTTAACTTAGCAATGTTCTTCATTTTCTTTCCTTTAAATGAATGGTGACAGAGTTTATGAAACTTAAGGTGCTCGCTATTTATCTGCAAGCTTGCACATTCACCTCTAGGTTTGTGTAAAGCGTTGTTGTTGGCGATTCTTCTGCAGTAACAATGATTCAGACACCTTGCAGATACAGTTAATCCTTGATTTATAGCCACTTGGGACCGGATCTTCTGTCACTATGTGACATGGTCATTAAATGTATCATTCTGTGACCATGCTCAATTTTACAATCTTTTTTGCCATTAAGTGAGTCATGCAACTGTTAAGTGAATCTAGTTTTCCCCATTGATTTTGCTTGTCAGAAGGCAGCTTAGGAAGGTCACAAATGGCAATCGTATGATCCTGAGACATTGAAACATAATAAATACATTTTTGGGAGCCAAGTGCCTTATTTGTGATTAGATCATTATAGGTACACTGTGACAGTGATAAGTGCGAGGACCTGTCAGAAGTCTTTTTTTTTTTTTTCGGCACCACCAAAAGTACGAACAGTTAAGAATCAAATGTCATGGAGTTCAGGGTACTTCAAATCTAGGATTAAACTTTAATTCTTTTTTAAAAAATAGATTCTAGGAGGGGGAAGAAAAAAAGGTTCTAGAAAGAAAAAGCAAAGCAGAGCAGAGCAAAAAGAAAAGAAAAGAAAAGAAAAAAGAAAAGAAAAGAAAAGAAAAGAAAAGTATTGGCTTTTTTGGCAGCAGCAGCCAAAAAGGCCAATGCAATCCTAAGCTGCATTAACAGAGGGATAGAATCAAGATAACATGAAGTCCTAGTACCGCCTTAGTAAGATCACATTTGGAATATTACATCCAGTTCTGGTCACCACAATATAAAAGAGATGTTGAGACTCAAAGAGTGCAGAGAAGAGCAACAAAGATGATTGGGGGGGGGGGTAGAGGCTAAAACATACAAAGAATGGTTGCAGGAATTGTCTAATTGAGTGAAAAGAAGGACTAGAGGTGACATGATAGTAGTGTTCCAAGGATCAAACTATTTTCCAAAGCACCAAAAGGCAAGACAAGAAACAGTGGATGGAAACCAAGCAAGGAGAAAAGCAACCTAGAACTAAGGAGAAAATTCCTAATGGTTAGAGCAATCAACCAATGGAATAGTTTGAGTTCAGAAGTTGTGGGCGCTCTATCACTGGAGGTTTTCAAGAAGAGACTGGACAATCATTTGTCTGAAATGGTATAGGGTCTCTTGCTTGATTAGGAGTTGGACTAGAAGACCTCCAAAGTCCCTTTCAGCTCTATTATTCTATGTTCTACGTTTTCAGCAATTGAGTCCTACCAGTGGTTTGGGAAGGGGTACTGAGAAGCCACAAATGCCTTGGAAACATGTGGTTAGCTTCTGCTTATGCTCATGGAAGCAAATTAAGGTTGTGAAAATACAGGGCACCCAAATGTTAGGAAGTTGAAGTAACTCAAATAATGCCCTTTTCTTACCCTGTACAAAAGTAACTGTGGAGAAACTGTGCATTCCAGCAGTTTCATCTTGTGGGTCACCCAACTCACATTCAAAATTTAGGTTCAAATTTCATATTACCAAAGACATTCTTACTTGGTCAACTGCAGTGATGAAAACGACTCTGTGGATGCTGTTCCAAAACAGCAGTCATACCAGATGGGATGACTAGTTTTCTTTCACTGGTTCCTGGTCTTTCAGAATATTCTTTACCCTTTATTTTTCTGGATAAGTGAGCACATTCCTAAATAAACAGCAGAGTAGAGCTTTTCTTGTTGTTCTTGGGGCTTCACAGACATTTCCATAAAGAAAAGTTACACTGAACGTCAGCA
Source organism: Bothrops alternatus (assembly GCA_034064705.1). Taxonomy (NCBI): domain Eukaryota; kingdom Metazoa; phylum Chordata; class Lepidosauria; order Squamata; family Viperidae; genus Bothrops; species Bothrops alternatus. The sequence goes on along the minus strand of JARGCV010000182.1, from coordinate 1,975,280 downwards.
TTATGCCACCATTCCAAGTTTCTTCTTCTTCTTCCTGTGCCATATCCATTATCAGATGTTGGCGATCATGTTGGCGATCCTGTTTTTATCAGCAGCTGCACGAAAAAGTGCTGCTAAGTTTTGTCCAAACCAATCCCTTAGATTTTGAATCCATGATGTTCTTCTTCTGCCTGGACCTCGTTTGCCTTCATTCTTTCCCTGGAGGATTAAATGGAGTATGCCGTATTTTTTTCTGGGTGTCGCATCACATGTACGAAATATTCTAATTTTTGTTTTTTAATTATTTTGATGATTTCCCTTGGCTTTCCCAGGTGGCTTATCACCTCATTTCTGATCTTGTCAACCCAGCTTATACGTAACAGCCACCTGTAAATCCACATTTCAAATGCTTCTAATCTCTTCAGGTGGCCTTCTGTCAGAGACCAACTCTCTACTCCATAGAGCAGGATAGAAAAAAATATAACATCTGACAAGCCTGATTTTCAGTCTTAGGCTTATGTCGTGATTGCAGAAGACCTTTTTCATTTTGAAGAATGCTGTTCGAGCTTTCTCTATCCTTGACTTTACTTCAGTGGCCATGTCCCAGCTTTCATGTAAATTAGAACCGAAGTACGTGATCCTTTCAACTTTTTCTAGTGGTATTCCTTCTGAATTTATTGGTGGTAAATTAATGGGTTGTTTGCTGACGACCATGATCTTGGTTTTTGAGATGTTAAGCTTCAAGCCGTATTTTTCAGATATTTCTGTGACTCTGTTGATGAGGAGCTGAAGGTCTTCCTGCTTATTGGCAAACAGAACTGTATCATCAGCATGCTGATGATTCCAAGTTTACCTAATTAAAATAATCTAAACCTGTGTTTCTCCACCTCAGCAACTTTAAGATGAGTAGACTTCAATTCCCAGAATTCCCCAGCCTGCACGATCTAAACAAACAAGTATAGGGGTAGCAAAGTTTCTGGTGGGGAACCAATGAAGGTTACTCCCACATCACCTATGAGGATTTTGAACTCCATTGTTTGCCAACAAAGAGGCCCAATTCCATTCACAAGTAGTTGTCCAGATATACGCAGATGAGTTGTTGCTTATCAGTGGGTTATGCAACTGGAGAACAATCTGTTCCATCAACATTAAACCACAATAAGGTACAAACCCAAGGTTTTACATGCCCTAAAAAATGCAGTTCCTGTTACTCTAAACTTCACTTCAGGGAAAGGATGCATCATCTTTTTTTTTTTCTGGAAATCATAAAACCATAATGTTTCCTTCCACTTAGTTTTACCTGTTTTCATATTAAGGAAGGGAGAGAGAGAAAGAGAGAAAGAGAGAAAGAGAGAGGGGGAGAGGGAGGAAGGGAGGGAGGGGAGGGAGGGGAGGGAGAGAGGGAGGGGAGGAAGGAAGAAAGGAAAGAAAGGAAAGAAAGAAAGAAAGAAAGAAAGAAAGAAAGAAAGAAAGAAAGAAAGAAAGAAAGAAAGAAAGAAAGAAAGTCACTCTAAGCAGCAATTTCATATCCAAATTCTACTTCCCATTATTTCCACATCATTAAATTGTTGCCCCACAATTTGTGTAACAACTGCAAAGGAAATTGCTCCACCAGCATAGGAGAACTAGAAGTTTGTGTAGTTTTAGCTCACAGAGATGTTGGGTGCCACTGTTTATCAATTAAACTATAAACTTCAACTTGGGTGTGAAGCCTACCCATAGGGAGAACCTTCTGGTAAGGTATGATGGAAACAAAGAACAAAAACAGATTGCAGTATCATACAAGTAGATCAAAACCAGTTAAATTAAAAGTGCTGAATAAAATGATTCTGCATTGTTCAATATGCAGTACTGAAGCTAGGACGACAGCCTGGAATGATGGGATGGGGACACCCTACCAGATGTGAACAGCATACCACCATCTTGCTGTCGAGAGAACTATAAGTAGTCCTCAACTTGTGATCACAACTGAGATTGGAACTTCTGTCACTACGCGATGCAATCATTAAGTGAATTGCTGCTGTTTTCACAACCTTTTTTGCAATCATTAAGTGAGCCCAGTTTGATTTTACTTGTCAGAAGCCTCTGGCAAGGCTGCAAAGGACAATCTCATGATCCCAGGAGACTGCAAACTTTGTAAATACATGCTGGTTTCCAAGCACTTGAATTTTGATTATTTGAGGACGCTGTAAGTGCAAGGATTGGTTGTAAAGTCAATTTTATTTCAACACTACTATCAATTTTTTTAACTTACTCAATTCTGACTGACTCTGGGTAGTGTACAACAAAATAAAACAATAAAAATGCAATGCAATAATTATGAAAGAAATAAAATATAAATAAAGGCCTCATCTTGTGTTTAATTGAAAATGAACATAGAACATAGAATAATAGAGTTGGAAAGGACCTTTGGGGTCTTCTAATCTAACCCCCTGCTCAAGCAGGAGACCCTAAACCAGGGGTGTCAAACTGCCAGCCCACGGGCCGAACACATCATCCAGAAGCTGCACCCGCCCCATTGCCGGCAATGGCAAAATCGTCCCGATACGTTCCGTGACATTACGTGTCTGAGTTTGACATGTCTGCCCTAGACCATTTCAGACAAATGGTTGTCCAGTCTCTTTTAGAAAGCCTCCAGTGATGGAGCATCCATAACATCTGAAGGCAAGCTATTCCATTGGTTGATTGCTGTCACCATTAGGAATTTTCTCCTTAGTTCTAGGTTGCTTCTCCCCTTGGTTAGTTTCCATCCATTGTTTCTTGTCATGCCTTTTGGTGCTTTGGAAAAGCACCTTATCTTTGTAGAAGCCCCTCAAATATTGAAACACTGCTCTCATGTCTCCCCTAGTTCTTCTTTTCATTACACGAAACATACCCAATTCCTGCAACCGTTCTTCATATGTTGCTCTTCTCTGCACTCTTTCTAGAGTCTAAACATCTTTTTTTTATAACACGGTGACCAGAACTGGATGCAGTATTCCAAGTGCGACCTTATGCAACTTTGTAAAGTGGTACTAGAATGTGATCTTAATGTGATCTTGATTCTATCCCTGTGTTAATGCAGCCTAGGATTGCACTGGCTTTTTTGGCGGCTGCTGCACACAGTTGGCTCATATTCAGGTGATTGTCCACTAGGTGGTTACATTTACATCATATTTCATCTAGTAGCTTTATAAAAATAATGAAGGCAGGACATAAATAAATTCTCCCAGGATAAGTCTGTTAATGAAAATGTAGCTTTTATTGTTTGGATGTAATTTATTGTGGAAAGATGAACCCAGATCTCGAGACTACTGTTCACGCTGCTACAAACAAAATCCAGGCAATTTCTTAAAGAATATTTTTACTTTAAGCTATGTTCAATTAAACCAGATTACAAACTTTCCTTCAAAAAAGGAAAAAAATGGACCCAGGAAACTACAGACCTATCAGCTTGACCTCAATACCTGGGAAGATTCTGGAAAAGACGATACTGCCATAAGAGAGAGAAAGAGAGAGACGAACGAGAGAGAAACAGAGGAAAAGAAAGAGGAAAGAGAAAGAGGGAGGAGAAAGAGAAACAGGAAAGAGAGAAAGGAAAGAGAGAAAGAAAGAGGGAGGAAACAGAGAAAGAGGAAAGAGAGAAAGAGAGCGGAAAGAGACTGCCTTCCTAATCGCCGAGAAAGGGGGGGGAAAGCCGTGAGTGAGTTCCCCTTTCTGCCTCGTTGCTGAAAGCTTTTTTTCTTTTTTTAAACGACCGCTTGTTCAGAACTCCTCGGGGCTTGTTTGCACGAGCTTGTGGCAGATCAGTAAATAAAGGGGTGGGGGAGCCAAACTGTCCAAGGCGTTTGCACCCTGAACATGTGGACGCTGCTTTCATGACTTGCCACCACCACCCCCTCTCTTCCTGCCCTGCTCGGGCAATGCGCTGCTGCTGCTGCTGCTGCTGGCTGAGCTGAGCTGCGGCGCGAGCCAATCCCCACGCCAATCCCCACGCCTCCTGGTTGCCCGGCTGTGCTCCGCCCCCAGCAGCCCTAAAAAGCATTGTGGAAGAGTGGGGAATGCTGGGACTTGCAGTTCATCACCATCTGGAAAAAACATGACTCTCCAAAGATCGATCAATCCTTCCTTCCTTCCTTCCTTCCTTCCTTCCTTCCTTCCTTCCTTCCTTTCCCCTTCAATCTTCCTTCCTTCCTTCCATCTCCATCCCTTCCTCTTCAATCTCTCTCTTCTTCCTTCCTTCCTTCCTTCCTTCTTTCCTTCCTTCCTTCCTTCCATCTCCTTCTCTTCCCCTTCAATCTCTCCTTCCTTCCCCCCTCAATCTCCTTCCTTCTCCATCTCCTTCCTTTCCCCTTCAATCTTCCTTCCTTCCATCTCCATCTCCATCTCCATCCCTTCCCCCTTCAATCTCTCTCTCCTTCCTTCCTTCCTTCCTTCCTTCCCCTTCAATCTCCTTCCTTCCATCCATCTCTATCCCTTCCCCTTCAATCTCTTTCTCCTTCCTTCCTTCCTTTCCCCTTCAATCTCCTTTCTTCTCCATCTCCTTCCTTTCCCCTTCAATCTTCCTTCCTTCCTTCCCTCCCTCCCAACATTTTTGAGCAAGGAAGCGTAAGCTTCTCCAGCGAGCATTGCTATATTGTTTTTGTAATTAATCACTATGCTTTAATTATGTTCAAGTCGTAACAATGAAAATACACCCTGCATATCAGATATTTACATTATGATTCAAAACAGTAGCAAAATTACAGTTATAAAATAGCAACAAAAATAATTTTATGGTTGTGGGTCACCACAACATGAGGAACTGTATTAAGGGGTCACGGCATTAGAAAGGTTGAGAACTACTGTTCTAGACAGCTCGCCTTCGCTGCAGACAATTTGCAGCACCGTTTGCAGATTGGGACTTTTGGTGGGCTCAGCAGGCAGAGACAGCCTGGACAATTCCTATTGGCTTTTGAAAGCCAATAGAATTAGACTCTATTCAAGAAAGTCTACTCTATTGGCTTTCAAAAGCCAATAGAATAAGAGGGAGTAGCACAGCTAAGGAAAAGGGGAAAAAATGGCGGACTGCGTTGTTTGGCGACCCCTGTGAAATGGTCGTTCAACCCCAAATGGGGTCGCAACCCACAGGTTGAGAACCGCTGATCTAACAAAATGAAATTCAATGGTGAAAAAAGTAAAGTTCTACATTTAGGCAAGAAAAACCAAATGTACAGGTATAGTATAGGGGGTACCTTGCTCAACAGTTGTAACTGTGAGAGGGACCTCGGAGTCCTAGTGGACAATCACCTAAATATGAGCCAGCTGTGTGCTGCAGCTGCCAAAAAAGCCAACACAGTGCTAGGCTGCATTAACAGAGGGATAGAATCAAGATCACATGAAGTGTTGATACCACTTTACAATGCCTTGGTAAGGCCACACTTGGAATACTGCATCCAGTTTTGGTCACCACAATGTAAAAAAGATGTTGAGACTCTAGAAAGAGTACAGAGAAGAGTAACAAAGATGATTAGGGGACTGGAGGCTAAAGCATATAAGGAACGGTTGCTGGAATTGGGTATGTCTAGTTTAATGAAGAGAAGGACGAGGGGGGACATGATAGCAGTGTTCCAATATCTCAGGGGCTGCCACAAAGAAGAGAGAGTGAAGCTATTTTCCAAAGCACCTGAAGGCAGGACAAAAAGCAACGGATGGAAACCAATCAAGAAGAGAAGCAATCTAGAACTAAGGAGAAACTTCCTGACAGTAAGAACAATTAACCAGTGGAACAACCTGCCTCCAGAAGTGGTGAATGCTCCAACACTGGAAGTTTTTAAGAAGAAACTGGACAGCCATTTGTCTGAAATGGTATAGGGTTTCCTGCCTGAGCAGGGGGTTGGACTAGATGACCTCCAAGGTCCATTCCAACTTTATTATTGTTGTTGTTGTTGTTATAAACCTGGATACTTATAACTCCTGAATAATCAGTAAGATTAGATGTTTATACCCACTGTGACATTTATCCCCACAAATATCTCAGCATCCAATCTCCCTTTACTCAGGAATAAATGTAGAACTTGCTTTTAGCTCCCCAAACCTTCTTTTTATTTTTAATTTTCTTTTCCCAATGAAGTCTTCTGGGCAATATTGAGCACTCAGTCAATTTTAATTTCCTTTGATGAAGTCTCTCTCTAGAAAATTGTGGGAAATTAACATGCTAACCTTTGGCATGGGAGTCTGTCCCCAGCATCTGATAATGCTATAAAACCAGTCAAGAAGAGATATGACCTACAACAAATTATCTTACTCAATATGAACTATCACATCTGAACTTCAAATATTCAGACAGCCATTAGATGCTGGTAAAGATAAATTATTGTGTCTCTCTTTCTTCACCAATTAGTGGTCATCCAGATTTTTTCAGCTTAGGTTTGATAGGCCTGTCTCAGGAGCTCCTTATACTTGGAGTTGGCCCTGACCCTTCACCCTTACACAAGCTATCCTTGAAGTTTCAGGGAAAAAAATCATAGAAGCTCTACCACATTCAAATATAAATTTAATGTTGGTGGACAATAAAACAGCACACTATAATTGGGCACGAGAAGGGGCCTTAATTTTGGGACTGAGATAGTTTTGTTTCTTTTCCCAGTTCTTCCTCTAGTTAAGTCTTGACACACTTCATTGGGCCAGCTGCCAATATTCCCAACACAGGCCTCTTTTGAATGTTCTTGGATAGAAAGCCCAAACATTATCATTGTAGAGGACTGATTTACAGTCAGTTGTTAACAAGCTAAGAACTATGAGGCTTTTAAGATGAAAGAAAAGAGCAGCACATAGGATTGTAACAATGTTTTCTGCTTCTCTTCTTTTTTCACAGTGCCTACTCCACCTTCTGACCTCTAACAGGACCATGGTTAGTTGTATCGAAACCCAAAATGCTACATCTTCCAAGCCTCTGGCAGGCGCATCGATAGGCATAGGGGTGCTGTCGCTTGCCTTCATCTTGGGATTCCCTGGCAATGCCTTCGTGGTGTGGACGGCCATCTGCTGGGTTCAGAAACGGACAGTCACCTGCCTCCTCATTCTTCATTTAGCCATCGCTGACCTGGCAGTGCTCCTCACAGCCCCCCTATTCCTGCGATTCTTAAGTGTCAAGAAATGGGAAATGGGTCAGGCCATCTGCCAAATCTGCTATTACATCTGTGGGGTCAGCATGTACGCCAGCGTTTCCCTCATTTCCCTCATGAGCCTTGACCGCTGCCTGGCTATTTCCAAACCTTTTGTCTCACACAAAATCCGTACCAGGCGCACCATCCGGCTTTTGGTTTTGGCGATTTGGGTGGTGAGTCTTTTCTTAGCTGCGCCTTCCCTCCTCTACCGGAAAGTGGTTACTCATAACGGCACAGCTTATTGCATATTGTGTCACCAAGAAGACAAGGAGCTGATCTTCCATAACCTCTTTGAAACCATCACTGGATTTCTGCTGCCTTTTGTTATTGTTGTCTACAGCTACGGGATGATTAGTCAACGACTCAAGGAGACCCGTTTCCGTCAGAAACGCCGGACCAGCCGACTCATTAGCCTCATTGTGATCGCCTTTGCTATTTTCTGGCTTCCTTACCATATCGTCAACCTTTTAGATGTGATTGGTCTGTGGAGTGGCTCTTCAAAGATTAAAAGAGCAGGGAAGATGGCTAGGCCCATTTTGGTGGCCCTTGCCTTTTTCAGTAGCAGTGTCAACCCTATCCTTTACACTTTCAGTGGGAGCTCCTTAATCCGATCATCTGGTATTGGTTTCATGGCTAAACTCTTTGAAGGAACAGCCTCAGAGATCTCTAGCATAAAACATGGCACCGTCCGGGACCGGGATGTCAAGACAGAACCCTTGAATAATGGGAAACCCGAGTCGTTAACTATGTCTACTAACCCTACAGATAGTAGTTCAGTTCAAGAAGGTAGAAAAGGCTTGAGGCTGCTCTCGTCAACTTGAAACTACACACAAGAGTGGACATTCATATTTCTGTTGTCAGTTTTTTAAAGGTCTTCTGAAGTGCTATAGAAATGACCTCTCTTACTTTTTTTTATAGCTTCTTCAATTATATTTTATACAAGATAGGCTGTTTCATTTCTTTTTTGTTTCATTCTGTAACATGACTGCATGTTTTGGAATTTCAGGACTAAATATGAAGGTTTTTTTTTCCTGTCGTCATACAAACAATTTAATATTATGCTTAGGAAGCATTCCCAAGGATTGTTGCAAGTACTGTGAAAACCTCTCTGAAGATGTGAAAAGATGAATCAATGACTTTGGGTTCATTAAATGTTAACCTTTAGAGACCATGAAACACCAAACTTGCATACAGTCTGTCTCTACCCTAATTCTAACATATATACTTTGAAAATCAGAGCAGGATTCATCCAATTTCACTTTTAAACAAACAGAAACCCTCAGTTTCCTCTTTTTTCCATTCTCAAGTCAATTGACAAAACCTTTGTGGAATGCTTCCCTCCCTGTTTTTATACATCGGTTTGCAATTGTCTTGAGAGAAGAAAAATGTGCTTAATGCTTTGTTTACTGTTGATATTCCTTCTGGAGACCCTCCCTTTTTCATGTTCTATACATCTTTTATACATTCACATACATTTGAAATTTGGGGTGCATTCACTGTGCAACACGGCAGTAGAATCTTCCATATACAAACCTTTTGTTTGCTTGTTGTGACTATGAATAAAAGGTTTGCTTAAGAGTAATTGAAATTTTTGAAGCGGAAAGGCAGGAAACCAAACCATTGCTGAACAGATTAATTTAGGCCACTAGATCTACCCTCCTACCACTTCCTAAATTACAGGTAAACTTACAACCACAATTGGGACCAGAATTTCAGTACCGTTGTAATTTCAAATGGTTGCTATAGGAATGGTTGTAAGTTGAGGACTACCTATCATGTCCTCAGGGAGGGGAGGAGGGAATCCTGTCTCATAAACAACCCTAAAACATGATGCAACTTGCTAGCTTAGTCTGCCATCTTGTTCTTTGCTTGGCAGCAAGCTTTGGGGCAGCCCTGACTCTCTGAATAAAAATAATCAGCCCATTTAGTCCTTCAATGATGCCTTTGGGAATGGACAGTATACTGCTCTCAAAAATAAAGGGAACACAAACGCATAGGATCCTATATGTTTGTGTTCCCTTTATTTTTTGAGCAGTATATTTTGATTCCGCAAAGGTACTTCAGAATACAGAGATACTGAAATGCAGCTCTTGAAAGCAGCCGTGTCATTCCCCAAGATCACGTGACAACTGCATGGGGCAAGACACAGCTGCATTCAATAATTGCAGTTAGGGCCTTATCTTTCCTTTCCTGTGCACTGGAAAACATATTTTTCAAATTACAGGTAGTCCTCAACTTACAACAGTTCGCTTAGTGACCGTGCAAAGTTCCAATGGTACTGAACAAAGTGTCTTATGACCATTTTTTACACTTACAACCATTGCAGTATCCTCATAGTCTTGTGACCAAAATTCAGATACTTGGCAACTGATTCATATTTATGACAGTTGCAACAACCCGGGGTTATATGATCACCTTTTGTGGCCTTCTGACAAGCAAATCAATGTGGAAATCACTTAATTACTGTATTCCTAATAACTGCAGTGATTCACTTAACAAATGTGGCAAGAAAGGTCATAAAATGGGGCAAAATTCACTTAAGAACTGTCTTGTTTATAGCAACAGAAAGTTTGGGCTCAATATAAGTCAAGGACTACCTTATTTTCTAACCCTGCACAGCCCTCAAGTTTGCATGCACCATATTGCAATTTTATCAAAGCTAAGAAAAATTTATTTCCCTTTCTAAACGAGCACAGGAGGCCCTTTGGAAATTTGACATTTGTTTCTGCTCTATTTGCAGATTCTGAAAGGAAGGGGGGGGAAGAGAAATATTTTTGTCAACTCCCAGATTTTTATGTGAGTTATGCACATTCATAGAAATTCTTTGATTAACTCCATCAGCATGTGAGTTATTCTGCTGTAGTAATCTTGAAAAGATTCTCAGAAGGAACGTTTGAAGAATTATTTTTTTTATAAGAAGCAAGCAGAAATTCTGTCATGGCTGCATCTCACCTATCGAAACTTCATGAGCTGACAGCCTGACATTAGCACCAGGAGAGGAGGGGAGAGATTGAAATGTAAGGAAGAAGGGGAGGGGGATAGAAACCCAGCTGAGCCCTGTGAGAAGCTTCAGCCAGCCAAGGTCAACTAATGATATGCAGAGCTGGGAACCGAGTACCTGTTTCCTAAACAATATACAAGCACCTGATTGGACATTTGCAGATAACTGGGCGATGGTGGGTGGGGTGGGTGGAGAGAGAGAAGGAACTTTCCTTGGTGTTGTTTGTGCTACTTCTGTAACCATTTTAGTTTCAGTAAAGTATACTCTTGGCAAAACAAATGGCCAGGAGTCTTTCTTTGCTAGACGACTGAGTGGAATGGTTGACAGATTCATGCAAAGGCTGCATATACTGGACGGGTATATTGAATGCAGAGCAGTTTTTTTCAGGAATCAAAATGCAACAGCCCACATGGTTTTGTGCAGAGCTGAGTGTGCACGTGTGTCACCCCTCCAGCTGCGTTGGTTGCCAATTTGCTTCTGGGTGCATCATCTTTAAAGGCCTTGAGATAGGTTATCTGAGGAACCATCTCTCTCTTGCTGGTCACATCCACCAGACGCGCTAGAGCAGGGAGGCAGGGAATGTTGTGGGTCCTGTCCCTTAAGGAGGTACATCTGGGGGGACACAGAAGAAGGGCCTTCTCCATGATGGCTCCCTCTCTTTGGAATCTCATCCCTTCAGAAATTAGACTATCTGCAAATTCAAGATGTGGTGTCTTATGAGAAACTCCTAATTAAAGAAGGGAATTTGTTTTTACTGAAATCATCGAATACTTTAAAGGAAGAAGGAATAGTTTATACTTGGTTTCCATATGCACAACTGCAGACTAGATGGCAAAAAGATTTTAAGATAGGCTTTTCTTCAACAGATGAAAATTTAATTAAACAAGTTAGAGATCAAAGGCCTATGCATATTAAAAGACTATATAATGCATTAATTGAAATTGACTCTGAAACTGAATTAGTTAAGGACTGTATGATTAAGTGGGAACAAAATTTTGGACAACCAATTATGATGGAAACATGGGAGAGGATCTGGGTTAAAAATGTAAGATTTACACAAGCGCAACATTTAAGAGAAATTTTTTATAAAATGTTTTATAGATGGCATTTAGACCCGAAAAAATTATCATCTATGTATCCGGATATACAACCTAAGTGTTGGAGATGTGAATCTATGGACACTACTTATTTTCATGTATGGTGGACTTGTAGAAAAATTAAGGCTTTTTGGATAAAAATATGGTGGATACTTCAAAATATATTGAAAAAGCGTATCAAATTTTTACCACAGTTGTTTTTGTTAGGTATTATAAAAGACTGTACCACCATAGAGATGAATTTAATTTTGAACTTGATTACAGCGGCAAGATTGTTGGTGGGACAATATTGGAAGACGCCAGAAGTACCATCTATTGAAGAATGGATTTTAAAAGTTATTAACTTGGCAGAAATGGCTAAAATATCTGCATATTTGAAGGATCATTCAAATGAAAAATATATATTGGACTGGAAAAAAATGGATAGATTATATACAAAGGAAATATCAATTTAAGAAACTGTATTTAGTATATAGTTAAATATTTATATGTTGGATTGAAAAATGTAGTTAAATTTTTAATAGGATTTATATAATATCTTGGTGTAATTTAGTGGGTTTTCTTGTGTTTTTACCCTATATTCACTTTGGGAAGTCGGGGGTGGGGGTGGAGGGGTTTCTATAATCTTCTCAACTGTAACATGATATTTGATAAAGGATGGGTTGCTCTGCGGCACCTTGTACCACATCTGGAGGGGATGAGACTGAGGAGTGAAGGTTGAGGGAAGTAGGGAGGTGGCATGAGGGGGAGGAGAGAGTGGGGGTAGAGATGGTGGGTGGATAGAGGTAGAGGTAGGGAGAAAGGTGGAGGGGGATGTGGTTGGGGGGTGCCGCAGAGCAATACCTGTAGTTAACTTAACTATTTTAGTTAAGTTTTTATGTTTTGTTCTTGTGATTGAAAAAAGTTGTAAATGTTTTTATTCAGTTGAGTTGTTTTAATGTGATTTTTTTTCCTCTTTTGTTATTTATAATTATAAAAATTAATAAAATTGTATTCAAAAAAAAGAAAGAAATTAGACTATCTCACCCCAATTTGGTACCCTTTGTAAGGATCCCTGTAGACTTGCTTTTGCAAGCAGGCCTAGGGAACCCAGAGTGTGAAGGAGCCCATCAGATGGCTCATTTGACTGTGTGTTAAGGCTGGGGGTAGATGGGTGGTGGGTGGGAGAGGGTTGTTTTATTTTTATTTTCTATACTGTATTTTTATTGCTTGTAAGCCGCCTAAAGTCGCTGTGAGAGAGTAGGCAGCTATATAAATTTTCTAAATAAATAACATATTTCATTTGGCACTCTTCAGGTTCTTGTAAAAGTCATTTGTATTGCTTTAAGGAAACATTTAAGGGTTCTTTTTTCTTTTTCTGGTAAAAGCAAAGCTTTTAGACACCCTCCAATAAATGATTTTTTTAAAAAAACTGGCCAAGAACTGCAATTCCAAGCATAAAGGTCTGCAACCCTATAAATGTTAACAAGAAAAGAGACAACGCAAAATCAACCAAATAAGTCCTTGGTGACTTAAGACGTACAAATAAAATAGATAACACTGTTTATTTTTTCCAACAATTTAAATATGCCAGCTTTGGTTGTAAAGGGGAGTCTTTTTACACAGAGAGAGAGACAGAAACAGAGAGAGAGAGAGAGAGAGAGAGAGAGAGAGAGAGAGAGAGAGAGAGAGAGAGAGAGAGAGAGAGAGAGAGAGAGAGAGAGAGATTTCTTCTGGCAAGGCCTGCTTTTACATCAGCAAAAGACCCTGGATGACACAATTCCTGGAAAACAATATATTTCAACTAAGATTTTACATTTACTCATTGTAAATTACTGGAAATCTCAGCTAAGGAGATTTCAGGGAGACCTTACTCCCTAAGTATTCAGGGCAACACCAAAGAAAATCATGAACTTAGCAATGTGGCAGGAACAGGTTTTTTATCCTCAGAATGGACTTGACTTATTAAATACGGTATTTTAAAAGAAGAAAGGTAGGAAGTATTGAATGTCGCACCCTTCAACTGTCTGACAATGCTTCTCCCAGATTTTCCTTTCACCATTAGCTAAGGTATGCTGGAAATTACAGATTAGCCTCTAGAAGGTCATGAATTTTCCATTCCTGTTTTAAAACCAGTGCAGAAATTAAATCTCCATGCTGTAACCTCATCTTTTTTGTAAAGTTTATGCTGCAATTGTTTAAAACACATTTGCCATACATTTTTTTCCCAACTCTACATTGTAAGTGAAGTGACTAAGAAAAGAGAGAGAGAGAGAAAAGGAGAAGAAGAAGAAGAAGAAGAAGAAGAAGAAGAAGAAGAAGAAGAAGAAGAAGAAGAAGAAGAAGAAGAAGAAGAAGAAGAAGAAGAAGAAGAGGAGGAGGAGGAGGAGGAGGAGAAAGAAAGAGAGAGAGAGAGAGAGAGAGAAAGAAAGAAAGAAAAAGAAAGAAAGAAAGAAAGAAAGAAAGAAAGAAAGAAAGAAAGAAAGAAAGAAAGAAAGAAAGAAAGAAAGGTAGTGAGGAGATCCCCTTAGTTGTTCAGCTCCTTTAACCACATGAATCTGCTTTTAAACTCTGGTGAGGCAAACATATGCCAGCATTGCAAAACACACAAACCACAAAAGAAAGAAGTGTTGCTGGGCCACCAAGCAGGAAGTTTTAGAAAGAATGGCAGGAAATGGTAGCAGTTTCTGTTGCTAACTTAATCTTCTTCCATCAGATATATTTGAATCAATACCCAACCAGCTCTATGCAACTAGAAAACACCTCAATAATACCAGTACAATGACTTCTCTACTGCCCTCATTCTCAAATTATGCTCTCCACCTTCAGAGGCTCTATGAAGCCAATCCTCAATTTTGTTTGAGCTTAAAAGTCTTCTGGACATGACGGTTGTGGTTTGGTAATATCAGTACAGACCAAATTGAAAGAAGGTTGTGAACAAATCATCATCAAGCACCAGAGATTAGTAAACATATAAAACACTGAAGATCCTCAAAGAAGGATCCATTGTCTCCAAGTTGATTGAAGAATTGCAGCTTTCTTTCTTGGGATCAGGAGAAAGTTCTAATTTGTCTTCTCAAGAGGATCTCCAAATGTTCTTAGTGGCTCACTTCTCCTCACTTGCAATTACAATTAAACAAGGGTTTGCTGTGGTGACTGAGCTAGAGATTTTCTCATACAAGACGAAATGGAACCTCCTTATGCTCTGTTTCTCCTAATTCTCATGGTAAGTGCTTCTTCTGTCAGAACCAGAAAAGTCTGTTAAAATAACCCACTTGCTGCCCCCCAAGTACCAGGAGGAATTCACTGAGAATTCCAACCCTCATGAGTCTCAGTTTCATTCCACATGTTTAGCTCAACATCGGTGCTTGGGAGCAAGAACGAGCCGTTTCCGTACAGACAAAGTAAGTTCTTAGTTCACCTTTGCCCTTGACCTTGATAACCCCACGAAGGGAGCAAGCGTAGCCTAATGTCTCCAAAGCTTTAGCTGTCTCTTCTGTGACCTAGGAGAAGAAAGAAGGAGAATGTAAAGGTAGTCGATATACCTAGCTATAACTAGATGGCTGAGACTTCGTTTACATTTTCAATGTGCGAGCCGTGGTGGCGCAGTGGTTAGAATGCAGTACTGCAGGTTACTTTGGCTGACTGCCGGCTGCCAGCAGTTTGGCAGTTCAATTCTTACCAGCTCAAGGTTTACTAAGCTTTCCAACCTTCCGAGGTGAATAAAATGAGGACCAAGATTGTTGGGGGCAATATGCTGACTCTGTAAGCTGCTTAGAGAGGGCTGTAAAGCACTGTGGAGCAGTATGTAAGTCTAAGTGCTATTGCTATTTTGGGTAGAAATCCCTGCAGTTGGTATGGCAAGAATTAGTATATCCCAATGACTCTCTGTCTAATTTAAATTTTTCATTTTAACTGAAGAAGTTACTTGGATGACTAATGAAATGTCTCTGTTTAATAAACTTTGGTCCAGTTGCCATGATTTAACCTTTTCAGATACAGCTATTTTTGTCCTCTTTCATTCGCTAATTTTAACTTATTTACTGTACCTTTAAATTACTGTACCTTTCCCAATTGAATGGCATAGCTTTTTATTAATGGGAGAAGATAGTTTGGATTTTACTTGGCCCAAGAAGATGTCAAAAGTTTCAACTGAAATCCCAAAGATTTTCTTGTGATTTTTTTTTCCTTTGAAAACATTTCGTTTCTTGGATAAGAAGCGAAATGTTTTCAAGAAAAAAACCCACAAGAAAGTTTAGTTACCTTTTGGAAAAAAGCATCTTTGGGACAATCATGACTCAGATGATTGAGAATCTCCATAGACTTTCAAATGAAGTGCCTCAATAGAAAAATGAAAGTGGGCTCAGTAAGCTATCAGTTCTCTTGGTCAGGTTGGTTTCAACCACATTAAGCAAGTAAAACTAATGTAGAAATTAAATTGATTTGTTTTGGTGGGATAGAATGGCGTAAGTAATTATTAGACCCAGAGCCATAAGTAGAATAGTTGCTTCCTCTTTCTGCAGTCCCTAGAACTCTTCTGATCCTACCCTCCTGAATTTCAGCAGCATAGTTGCTAAAGATAGGATGAAAATGGAAAAATATCTCCTGAGCTTAATATATCTCTGGAGATTTTGCTCCTCTTGATTATGGCTGTACTGTGATTTTAAAGACAACTAAAGGCACATAGAGAGATTAAATATATTGCTGTTGGTTTAAATTAGAGTTGAAAATGAAAAAGCAAAGGAGAAGCATTGAACTTGGAGGTGCTGGATATACTGGTAAAATTACTAATAATAATCCTAATGCATTTCAGATGAAGTCCTTTTTTAACTTTCTTGTAGAAGACAGGAAACTAGGCATATGTTGATTCTGCAGAAGATATGTCTGTTTTTTGGGGGGAGGGGGTACTTTCCCAATAATGTTTTTTTCATCTGAATCGAAAAGTGAACCATTTTGTGGTATTTTTTTTGCATATCCTCTATTATTTGCAAGCATGTGTGGTAAACAACCTTTAGTCCATTCATATGTGCTCCTTGAGTACAGTGAGTCTAGGTCAGGGGCCTCCAAACTTGGAAACTTTAAGACTTGTGGACTTCAACTCCCAGAATTCCCCAGCCAGTCTAGAGGAATTCTAAGAGGTTAAGTCTACAAGTTGCCAATTTTGGAGAGTCCTGATCTAGGTTATTCTGCAAAATGTCAAATGATGACAAGGAATTTATGCAGTTCTGATTTGCTGAGCTACAGCAAACATTAATGAAGACCACAAACAAGGCCAGGAAATAGGCCAGACTACCTGATGCCTGAGATGTGATTCCAAGTGGTGTGTGTGACTCTTCATAAGGCATAGATTATTTTCTCTCCTACTCTAATAATGTGGTCGACCTTGATGCAATCAGTCACAATGTGAATATGCATAACATTCCTGGAATCTATTGGCATTCAGCTTAAAAACCTTGAGCCAAAAGTTCAACTGCATTGTACACCATCCAGAGTCACTTTCTGTGAAATGGGTAGCCATATAAATTTGATTCCTAAATAAATAAAATGAAAGAAGATAAAATATCCTACAAAAATAGCCATATATTGCACAAAACTACATTAAAATATTTACTGTAGGGGAAAGCCATATACCACACAAAAATGTCTTGAGGATGAAGGTTCCCAAAAGATGATTTTTGTCCCAAAGATGTTTTGGGGAAAATTGCACAAAAATGCATATCTAAGAGAATGGTCTGTGTAAGCCACAAAAAGCTGTATGCAAAAAAGTAAGGTTCAATAGAACAGAATATCGATAACTTAGTGTTGAACTCTGAAGTATTTGACTCTCTTTGAATGAGGTACTGATGTTAACCTAGTTGAGTAATGAAACATCTGTAAGCAAGCAAGCAAGTTCAGAGAGCACCAAGAAATCCACAAAAATAAATTAATGGGTAAATCCCTCAATAGAATGATAAAAAATATATATACTTCCATCACATTTTACTAAACAAAGCAACAGAGATAGTAGATTTAGGATAAGAAGAACAAGATCATTTTCCTATCACTATTTCACATGACAAAGGTAGACATTTTCAATAGCCTGGCAGCCTGTCTCCAGCAGAGTTCAGCCAGTTGTCTTTGGGAAAAAACACATGCAGGTCTTCATCTCCCATTTTTTGATCCATGAATTACAAGAGCAAAGGAATTCCATATTTTTATTATGAAGAAAAACAATGGTAGATGTTCGTTTCAGCAACTACCAAATCCAGTTGCCTTCTTTTTAGGTTTATTTCATCTAAATCTCTTGAAAGGTTGCAAACATAGAATCAGGAGTCCTAGGATCCAAAACATAGAAAGGAGACCACATAGAAAGGCTTTGTACCTACCTGTATCTTCCCCAGAACTCCTGTACTCTCCATTCGACTGGCTACATTCACAGTGTTTCCCCAAATATCATACTGGGGTTTTTGAGCTCCAATGACCCCGGCCACAACCAGTCCGTGATTTATACCTGCAAAAATTTCCAGAGTTTAATGGTGGCCCTTGATTGAATTAAGCAAGGATACAAGTAGTGGTAGGTCAAAAGTTCATACAAGTTCTTCCTACCATGTTTCCCTGAAAATAAGACCCAACCGGAAAACAAGCCCTAGCATGATTTTTCAGGACACTCATAATGTCAGCCCTAACCCCAAAATAAGGCCCAGTTAGGATCGTCAGCCAGAGGTCTGTTGCAGCACACGACGGATGTATGAAATTTTAAAATAATAATATTAACATATAATTAAATATAAGGAAATAATATTATTGACATTAATACTTAAAATAAATAATATAAATTATAAATAAGTATTTGTACATACCGTACCCAAACGGGCGCCTTTGGCCCATAGATAAAGGTACCATATGTAAACTGAAGAACTCTAAACACCATTGGCATGCGCATAGGAGGTGGCGAGCACATGGGGGCCAATGGTGTCCGGCAGCAGCTGCAGCCCATTGGCCTCGTGGCCAGTGCATTCAGGGGCTGCAAAGCCTGCGCGGTGCAGGTAGGTGGGAACTAATGGATCTTTTGGAGCAAAAAATAAATATAATGGTCTTATTTTCAGGGACACACAGTAATCAATTCCCTTCCCACATTCTTGTCGCTATCTCCTTCATTATTTCATTTCATAAAGTGAATGTACACCAGCAATCCAAACACGGATTCCAGTGTCTTTGGCCTTTGTGCCTTTTCTAAGCTTTGAGGAGGATGTTCTTTTATAGCACCATGTGAAATTTTAAAACATTATTCATTCAATTGTAACATAAGAATTTTTTTAAAAAAAAAAAACGTTTTCATGCTAAAAATTCAAAAGCCAGTTGGTGTTTGAGCAAGTGCTGTGAGATTAGGCTGAAGCCACCATACCTAAAAGTAATGAAGGCACATAGGTAGGATGGACAAAAGGCAGGAAAAGCTCCCTCAGGTATAGGGTTTTCTGCCTGAGCAGGGGGTTGGACTAGATGACCTCCAAGGTCCCTTCCAACTTTACTATTATTATTAACAAAGGAGTTGAGCCTGCATGAGAAGCCTCACCCCACCAACAACAAAGCAAGAACTTGGGGGGGCGGATACAAGGGATCCTGAAGCCTGCTCACTCTTTGAGTCGTTTTTGGATGCCAGACTTGGTGGCTTCCGTCCCTTTGGCTAGCGTCTGGCAGATGTTGGATCAGTGTGGCTGAGAGAGTGTATGTGTGTGTAAGAGGAAATGAATATACTTCATAATGAGTAAAAGTTTGCTGTTATTTTAAATTCACTGGGTCTCCGTGTATTTTAAAGAAACATTTGTGCCTCAGTGTTCAGTTGAAAGCAATTTGAGTGTGGCAATTTTCCAGGGGTGCAAGGATGTGAGTGAGTGACCATAAGCTGAACTTGAGAGCACACTTGTGTAACAGTGCCAACATTTTTCATAGCTCAGCTCCAGGAGAAAAATAATTAGATTTGTGCCCAGTGGTGGGATTCAAATATGTGAACGACCGGTTCTCTATGTAGATGCCACTTCCGGAAGTCCATTCTGGGCCTGGGCAACAAAAAATTAGCTACTGATTCTGCTAACTGAATCCCACCACCTTTTGTGCCCCAGCTTCCCCTTTTCTCTAAAAAAATTAGTTCTACTTTCATCATATCGTGAACTCACAGCCAAAGTATGTTTCAGAGAGGAAATTTCTTAGTTTAAGCTCAGTTTACTATTACTCACCCACACGGAGTTTGAAAGTATTGAATGAATGTTTGTTGATAATGTCCAACTTGGCTACCAAAGCCATGGCAAACTCCACCATGGTTCCCAGGTGGGCGTAGCTCCGCTCAGTGTCCTGCACAAATTATCCATGTAGATGGATGTATCAACACAAGTCAATGGACGGAGAATGTAAAAAAACAAGGACAAAGATTCACACAGGTAAATAAATATTAAGAGGAAAGTGGCTTAGGGTTGATCAAGTAACAAAAGTAATAAAGATGACTTTTCCCCTTATTCTCCTACTGCAAAGTCAAAGTGATCTTTTCAAGTTAGATCAGACTAGGAAACCAATGCTATGTAGGTCTGTACAGGTAATCCAAACTTAAGACCACAAGTGGGACTAGAATTTTCATTGCTAAGCAGTGGCTTGTCAAGGGAGGCACACCTTTTACAAGTGAGTTTACAACCTTTTTTCCCACCGTTGTTAAGCAAATTATTGCAATTATTAGGTGAATCACAGTCATTAAGTGAATCCATTTTTTCCCCATTGACTTTGTTAGTCAGAATCCTGCAGCCACCGTAAATATATATCAGTTGCCAAGCACCCCCATTTTGATCACATGACCGTGGAGATGCTGTGATGGTCGTAAATTTGGGGATTGCTCTTAAGTCACTTTTTTCAGTGCCATTGTAAGTTTGAATGGTTGCTAAACAAATGGTTGTAAGTCAAGGACTACCCGTACTGCTTTTCTTGTAATGCTACAGTGACAGAAGCTTGCAAATTTGAATTAGCTTCTCCCTTCTCTTCCTTTATCTTCATGTTCTTCATGTGAACTAGGGAAGAACAGTCTGAGAGGTTTACTGATGCTATATTCCTGCTCTGGACTCAGCCATCCCTTATCTAATCCTTGCTTTGGGAGCGGTTCTTTCTCCTGTTCCTCAAGGTCATTCCCTGTGTCCTCTACAGATTACTTATCACACCATTCCGTTCATATCCATATACACTTTCAAACATATGTCCCAGGATCCTGAAGAGCAAAATTACAAAACCATTCCAAAATTTAAAAAAATTCCTGTATTCTCAAACAATTCATACACAAAAAAAGAGGTAACTAATAGCACCAAGACTTAAAGAAGCTAATGTGGAAACAGAACATTAAATCCTACTGATAGATTTGGGATGAGTAGAATCATCCTGAATGAAACTATCACCTGTTGGTTATCCTGTCCAGCTGCCACATTTAAGCCAGTAGCTGCCATGTAAGTGCTGCCAATGGTTTTGATCTTCTCAACTCCACTGAACTTGGGTTTCAGGAGGAGCTATGAAAAGAAAGACAGGAAATTGTTTATTCCGATAATTCAAAAGCGAAGACATTTTTACACATCAATCATTTATTTAGCCTAGCATTTTATTCTGAAAGGTATTTAGTCAGATGCACTCAGGGAATTTGTAACATGAGTCTCAAATATGATGATGATCCAATCAGGCAGATGTTATCTTCAAGCATAGGATGTCTCTTACAATTCTGAGAGTGAAATTACAATTCCCTATAATAAATATTATACAATTTATTGTAACAAAAACCTATTCCCTTCTAACACTGATGAAGTTACCTAGCTTGGTAATGAAATATTTGCAAGAAAACCACCAAACTCAGAGAGGACCATGGACTCCACAAATTACAATTCGAACAATTGTAGGGATTATTCAACTAGATCTCAGCCACGGTGATACTAGCTTTCTACAAACAATATGGCAAATGAAAGATAATAACAATCTGTCATTTTCAGTTTCAATTTGAAGCAGTTCAGTTGAAGAAAAACTATACTATGCCAGTTTTCTTAAAGTACCATCTGGCCATCTTTAATTTCTAGTTCATTTCTATCGCCATCTTTTTTTTCATTCTGAATTTACCTGAGCTTACCCTATTCATTTGATACTAATCAGAATGGTATAACCTTATGGAATACTTTTCCTTCCTAACCTAGTGTTGTGCTAACCTTCCTCCAGATCATAGATGCCTTAAATCCTATCGCTATCCTACATCTTATTATTTTAATTTGGCATTAAAAGCCATATTTTTGAGATCTTTGCAACCTCCCTTGATCATCATTGCTGGGACACAGTTTCCACCATTTTGTGGTAGGAAACAGTTGAAAAATATAGTTTAACTCCAAAAGAAAAAATATCACAGTAAAAGAAAATTCCTGTCCACCCTCTAAAAATCTCTCCATTCAAACTCCAGACTAGTCCACAAATGATGTAGCTCTAAAAAGCTCGGGGCCCTCCCAGATGTTAATTATAACCCTTGATGACTCAAGAGATGGTACACTGTACTTTCAATAATTAGTGGCTGTTGGCTGTGATTGGCTAATATTTGATCCCTTACATATGAATTATTTATTTATTCATATGTTCTATTTCCTAGAAATAAACAAAGCTGTCATGACACCTATTGGCTTTGATTAGATTATGGCACACCTACGCATGGTTTTTCCTTATGTATGATTAACTCTGATTATGATGACTTCTCTGTCTTAAGAAAGGAAGAGGCCAATGTAAGGAAGAGAGAACATATTAACTATAAACTGTTCAGACAGTTTTTATATGAACTGGAGTTAATTGAGAGGGATTTCTGTTGGCAGATGAAATGAAATTAGCACATTCTTTTGCTTGTTCATAAATCTGTCTCACTTTCTCTCTGCATTTATCTGTATTACAAGTATGTTAAAAAATTCTGCAAGCGTATATATTTAGCTGCATGTGTGTGAGTATACATCCACATACATCCACACGCAGAGAGAAGAATGAGAAGATATATGTGCACACACACAAACATGCACACACACACACACGCACACACACACACACACAAACACTTCTATTTCCCCCTACCTCATCAAAGTCAGCAATGATTTCGTTCAGCAGCCGGAGACATTCAAGCCCTTCATGGTTGACATTGGATTCAGAATAAAATTCCTTGAAGTCCGGGATCGAAGCGAAGAGAACACAGACACAATCATAAGATTGGTGATAGAGATCCTGCTGGGAGAGAAAGAGTGAAGGTCATCCAAATTCTGCAATCACAACCCTTAAAGTCCCACACCAAAGATATTCAAACTCTACTGCCTACAAACAGAGGGCCAGGAAAGGATTAAGTTGGAATTAGTCCAGAGTCATTTTGTCTGGAGATGGATGGCAAATAAATTCAATACATGCATACATGCATACATGCATGCATACATACCGTGTTTCCCCAAAAGTAAGGCTTACCCTGAAAATAAAGCCTTGCTTGATTTTTTGGGGTGGGCCTAATATAAGCCCTTCCCTCCAAATAAGCCCTAGTTTTGGGGTGAGGCACACACCTAAAAAAGCTAGGGTGGGGGTGGGAGTGTGGAGCAGCCCCACACGCCCCGCATCCACTTACCTTGCAGCCAGGCGTCTCCTCGCTGGCCCACTTCTTCTGCGGCTTCTTCTGTAGCCGGGCCTGCATTTCTCAGTCACAGGCCTTTCCAGAAGGCCACAGAAACCAGCTCGGTTCTGGAAGACCTATGCAGCGAGAACTGAGCTATGGACTGAATCCATAGTTCAGTACTCAGCTGCAGTGGCCTTCGAGAAAGGCCTGACTGTAAAATGCAGGCTGGAAGAAGTGGCCGCAGAAGAAGTGGACTGGCTGGGCAGGGCTGTCGGTGCCGGAGGTGAGTATAAAAGACACCTCCCTCCAAAAAATAAGACCTGGTGCCTCTTCTGGAGGCATAATAATAATAATAATAATAATAATAATAATAATAATAATAATAATAATAATAATAATAATAATAATAATAATAATAATAATAATAATAAGAAGAAGAAGAAGAAGAAGAAGAAGAAGAACAACAACAACAACAACAACAACAACAACAACAACAACAACAACAACAACAACAACAACAACAACAATACCCAGTCTTATTTTCGGGGAAACACAGTACATACATACATACATCTTCAACTTCCAGGACCTTCCTAGAAGATCAGGAAGGATAGCTTAACCATTGCAACACAGCTACAAAAGGCCCAACTTTTGGGATATAGTTGTCCTACCCAAAACTAAATTGAGAGCATGCCTTTTAATATGCATTGGATGGTGATGTTCTGGAACAGTCTCATGACTGTCATGGCAGCCTAGAAATCCAAGAAGCCAACTCAGGTAAGAAAAATGTTGCACAGCAGCACACCAACAAGTTTTCTATTATTTTATTATCATTTTATTTCATTTCATTACCAAATTTATATGGCTGCCCATCTCATGGAAAGTGATTCTGGGCAGCACACAACAATCCCATAAAATAATTAAGTAAAGCAATCATTATAAACAATTACAAAACAATCATGACAATTAAGATAAACAGTTAAGAGGCAATCCTACCTCCCCCTCCATGCATCCTGTCCCCCCTCCCCATCTTTTAATGATAAATTTATTTTGATTGTAATTTCCATTTTTTTCTAAATATTAAAATGTTAATGTTTTAATGCTTTAAGCCGCTCAGAGTCATTTTGATATAAGATGGGCAATAAATAAATTTAACAAATAAATTATCTAAAATCATGATATGGTTATTATTAAGAGCATTAAAAACTATAAAAGCAGAACTAAAACAGGAAAAAGAGATTAATAGACAGGAGGTTGTTAATATTAATGGAGCCACATCATGAGTTCACCTGTTCCCTGGTGTCTCCAGGCCTGGTAGCATAACCAGGTCTTGAGGGCCCGTCAAAGCTCAGGAGCGATGAGGCCAACCTCATCTCTGGGGAAGAAGATTCTAGAATGTGGATGCCACAACAGAAAAGGCCTTGCCAAATGTAGCTCCATAGATGATGGAACCTGTAACCTATTTTGTTACTGCAACCCAATTCAAGGTCCAAACCTTAGCAGCCAACTCTTAGGTGGACTAGTTTCCCACCCAGCCTCACCTCTCTCTCTCTCTGGTATCACTAGTGAGATATTAACTTTCAAGGCTCACCGTATTGCGCCGATTCTGACGAATGAATTGCTGAGCTACATCAGCTGGAAGAACATTTTCCAGCAGGACCCGGTTGAGATTCTCCATGGTTTCAATCTCTTCACGTTCTTTTTTAAACTTCTTCTTCCAGAGAAAATCTAAGCGGCAGTAATACTCATTCTGAGAAAAAGAAGATTCAATCTTGCAGTGAGGATTTTGTGTGTGTGTGTGTGTAAACCATTGAATACATAGCAATATTTGTAACTCAAGGTTGAATTTTTGGATCCTTGGTGCTCTCTGAGTTTGGTGGTTTTCTTGCAGACATTTCATTACCAAACTAGATAATATCATCAGTACTGGAAGGGTGTGGGGTTTGCTCTTATTTTTATATAGTAGTGGCTTGCCCTGTCAGTATTAGTAGGAGTGGTCTTGGTGGGTTTTTTTAACTGAATACATAATAAGCATTATCCAACAATTCTTAACTTATTGGAAAGTGCACACTCCTGGAAAGTAGGGATTTAAACCACATATCCACCCTCCCCAGGACCATAAATAATCTCAGGTCATTGAAAAAAAGAAGCAAGGATTGAGACTCTCCCTAGAAAGTCTGCTTGCAGTGATCAAATGAGTCCCATGAAACTACTATAACTCTTAATAGAAAAATATAAGCACTTCTCAATCTTTCAAACACAGGGGGAAATGTAACATTCTTTGTATAATATTTATATCAGCTACATATATAAAATTTAGTATAAATCCATGAGGCTCTGAATATGTGAAGCACAGTAGAGAAATACTTTATTATTATTATTATTTTGTCCTGCCAGCTTTTGGCATAGGGGGAAAAAAATCCACTTCATCGAACGACTTTTTTTTCTCCAATTCTCTTCTATCTTTTTTTGAAGCTTATTTTTTTACTTTATTCAATTATTTAATTTATATCCTGCCTTTATTATTGTTATAAATGATTCAAGGCAGCAAACATAGCTGATATACCTTCCTTGTCTTATTTTCCCCACAACAACCCTTTGAGGTGAGTTGGGCTAAGAGAGAGTGACTGGGCCAAGGTCACCCATGGTTTTCATGGCCAAAGTGGGATTTAAACTCACAGACTCTTTGTTTCTAGCTTGGTGCCTTATAATCACTAGACCACTCAACCATTAAACCGATGCTGGAGAGTTCATTGAAGCCTGGCACTCCACAAGCAATTCCATCAACAGACACATTGATCTACAACCAGCCTACAAACCCCTCAGAATCCAAATCAATCACACATCCAACAGGAGACAGCAGCAACCCACGCAAGCCCCCTCTTTCCCCCCCAGCAGTTCACCTTCCAATGACCCTGTCCTGATGTAATCTCCCCTTCACAAGACCCCTCACCAACCTCTCCCTGATGACTCATCCCTGACCCATTGATAATTCACACCCTCCAACAGCCCTGATCTGAAGTAACCTCCCCATCACAAGATAAGGTATCAATGTGACATGTATTGTTAATGTGCTATACAATATGGTGGATTTGCAATTTTTATTACCGGTAAGTAGTAAAGTGATTACAAAGAGAAAAACAAGAGGGGCTGAATTATGCCTTTTTCAAATAATGAACCAAACTAGGTTCCAGGAAAAAACACTTTTAGAACATTGTATTTTGACAAACCAGTTCTTACACATGGTTATTATCTGGAACATATTTTTTTGAATCATGCTCTATCAGCTACGATCTGCATGAAAACTCTTATTCACAACTAAGGAAAGCAAAGCCAGATTCCTGTAAAACACACAACTACTTTAACCACATGAAACAGCCTTTCAAATGCTGATGGACAAGTATTGGTAAATATTTTCAAAGCCTCAAACCACCAAAAAGGAAACGATGGCAGGATGTGGAGAGGTGACTTTGAAAGAATGATGGGAAATTTGTCTTGCAATTTCACCCAAACCAACTTCTCCAAGGTGCACTTCATGAGTGCAATACAGAGCCTGTCCCACTTCTCATCTGTAATGGAAGAGAACTTCCTGGTAGGACCAACGCAAATATAGATTTGTCATCCAACCCAAAGTTTAAGTGACAATCCTGTACTTGTGTTGGTCCTACCAGGAAGTTCCTCTCTGTTACAGATGAGAAATGGGGCAGGCTCTGTATTGTCACCCAGCCCTAAGCTTATAAGAAATGGAGAGCACTGAACAACAACAACCAAAATAGTAGCTTTCACAAGCTGAATTAAAGTGGGAACTGAAGGGAACTCACCTGTCTAGCCAGACCCAAGAGGATGAAGAAGAAAACGAAGAATGAGAATGTTCCCATTACCTTGGGCTCCTTCAGCACCCCAGGCCTGCAAGAATGGAGTTAAAGAGAACATCATTCATGGTCTGTTTCTCTAGAATGACCTTCTGGAGCACAATATGTTCCTCTGGAGTTACCATACCAATTGCTTCCCTCAGATGATCTTTGTCAAAGTAACGGGAAATCATTTCTAAACAGGCTGGGTCTTTATTCAGACTAGTCCTGTATTATTATTATTATTATTATTATTATTATTATTATTATTATTATTATTATTATTATTAATAATAATAATAATAATAATAATAATAATAATAATAATAAAGTTGGAAGGGACCTTGGAGGTCATCTAGTCCAACCGCCTGCTCAGGCAGGAAACCCTGTACCATTTCAGACAAATGGCTGTCCAGTCTCTTCTTAAAAACTTCCAGTCTTGGAGCATTCACCACTTCTGGAGGCAGGTTGTTCCACTGGTTAATTGTTCTAACTGTCAGGAAGTTTCTCCTTAGTTCTAAATTACTTCTCTCCTTGATCAGTTTCCATACATTGCTTCTTGTCCTGCCTTCAGGTGCCTTGGAGAATAGCTTGACACCCTCTTCTTTGTGGCAGCCCCTGAGATATTGGAACACTGTTATCATGTCCCCCCTCGTCCTTCTCTTCATTAAACTAGACATACCCAATTCCAGCAACCGTTCCTTATATGTTTTAGCATCCAGTCCCCTAATCATCTTTGTTGCTCTTCTCTGTACTCTTTCTAGAGTCTCAGCTTTTTTTTTACATCGTGGTGACCAAAACTCGATGCAGTATTCCAAGTGTGGCCTTACGAAGGCATTGTAAAGTGGTATTAATACTTCACGTGATCTTGATTCTATCCCATTGTTAATGCAGCCCAGCGCTGTGTTGGCTTTAATTTGATGGGGGGGGAACCAACGTTAAATGAAAGATGATGGGAGGAAAAAAATCTTATCTTTCCACTTCCCAGTAGATTTTTTTCTCTTTTTTTAAAGCTTTAACATGGTCGTGTCTGCATTGTCTCTTTCTTTGTCTTACTCCCTTTTTTACAATTATCAACCAACCATATAAAATTGTATAATCATCTGACCATTCTATGGTCAAGGTCAGAATTACAATCTTGGAAGGTATCATAAAAGTCATCTAGACCAGCTTCCTGTTCAGTGCAGGATTTTCTAGAACATCTCTGACCAATGGCCATATACAGCTTGTTTTGAAGACCTCTAGTAAAGAGATTTCTTAATATCTAGCCTGAATGTTCTTCCTTGCACTTCTAACACATTCTGGTGGTCCTATTCTCTGGGACAATAGAAAGTAAGTCTGTTCTCACTTCTGTGTGACAGTCCTTCAGAGAATTGAAGATGGCCATCACATCTCCCTTCAGTCATCTTTCCTATAAATTAAAGATGACCAGACGTAGACACAGTCAGAGTTTTGACCCAAGTTGGTACAATGGCTTCTTGTGATCTGAACTCTCCTCTCCTCTAAAGGCAGCCTAAGATAGCATCTACCTTTTCAGCAACTGCATCACATCACAGAGAAGAGAAACAAGAATGATTAGGGGGCTGAAGGCTAAAGCATACAAAGAATGATTACAGAAATTGAGTATGACTAGTCTAATGAAAAGAAGGACTAGGGGAGGCATGATAGTAGTGTTCCAATATTTGAGAGGCTCTAACAAAAACTAGGGGATCAAACTATTTTCCAAAGCACAAGAGGGCAGGATAAGAAACAATGGATGAAAACTAACCAAGTAGAGAAGCAACCTAGAACTAAGGAGAAAATTCCTAACGGTGAGAGCAATCAATCAATGGAATAGCTTGCCTTCAGAAGTTATGAGTGCTCCATCACTGGAGGCTTTCAAAAAAAGACACTGGACAACTATTCCTTGAAATGGTATAGGGTCTCCTGCTTCAGCAGGGGGTTAGATTAGAAGACCTCCAATGTCTCTTCCAACTTTATTATTCTATGTTCTATTGCTGGCTCAGATTTGACTTGTGGTCACCCACATTCTTTTCACAGCCAAGTAATACAATGGATTGTTGCATGGATAAAAAAGATGGAGGAACTAAGAAACATTTCATTGCTGCAACATGCATTGTACTCTTTTAAAACACAAAAAAGCCCATAAGCATCCATCAGTCAAGGTGATATAACCTTCACTCCCTATCATTGTTAGCAGAACATTGCATAGGCTTGGGGAAAGACAATGAAAAAGTAGTCTCTTACTGGGATTTGTGATTCTTGTGAATGCCTTAATTTACATAGCCCATTTTGCAGAAGAGATTGTACTTCTCCTTTTTCTGTAATTGAGGGCCAGTTGACCAAAATAGTTTTGCTCGGTGTCAATTTCATTTATGTTTCATATCATTTTTGTTTGCTTGCTTGTTTGTTTCATTTCAGTTTTTTTACAACACAAAACAATGTATGTTTTGCAATTTTATGAACAACATAAATCAGTAATGTTTTATCTATACTATTCCAATCTTTAATAACTTGAGGCTATGAATCAGGTTTTTTCCAAGTGTGGAAAAAAATAATATATTTAAGAACTACTATTTCCCTTAATTCTCATCTAAAAAAAAGAACAAAGTAGGAATGTCTGGAATAATCTCAACTCCACAAGTTATAGCTAAAATCCTTCTGATGTGATAAATATCTAAGTGGTTCCTGATCATCTAAATTTGTTCCTCAGTGAAATCAAGTTTAGGTGATTCATGTCTGCTAGGAACTGTTGATATCAAAGTAACTTTTCATCTAAACATAGCCCAAATGTTTACTATAAGCCAATTAAATTCTTGGATGTAATGGTATGCTTCCTTCATCATCCATGAAAGATGAACATCCAGAAGAAACCATCAAAATCACATAATCTCAAGAGTATTTGTGTCAGTTCTACAGCAGCCATGCTGTAAGAACACATGAAGACACCTCTTGGATGAAACCAATGGCCTTTCTAATCCAGAATCAGATTTCCAACAGTTCCCTAGTCTGATGTTTTGGGGAAGTCCTTAAACAGATCCTGAGTCAAGAAACTTGTGTTGTTACCCTCCAGTAATGGATATTCATACTATTCTTCTTGGATCATGACCTTCTGTGAAGCCTTCAGAGACAATGACTTCAACTAATATCTGAGTATTATTCTAATCTTCCTTTTAAAGCCATATAATTACATACGTGAATTTAAATATCTCCCAAAGCATAGTGTTCTGTAACCAGCTCTTAAATTGGTGGTTGTTATGGTGATATCATTGGAAGGAAGTTGCTACATCTCCTTTATCATTTCTGTTGTTCTTTTCTGCATCAATTATATATCATGCTCCATTAAAATGTTTGATCAGATACTACTAACTTCTGATGAAAAACTAATTAAGAAAATGTATAATTTTCTATTAAATTTGAAAATGGAAGACGAACAAGTAAAAGAAATAATGATAACATGGGCAAAGAACTTTGGTTACAATATAGATTTAGAGAAATGGCAAAACTTGTGGGAAAGAAATTATAAATTGACAATGTCAACCTCTTATAAAGAAAATTTGTACAAAATGTTTTATCAATGGCACTTGCCACCAGCAAGATTAGTAAAAATGTTTCAAAACACGTCAGAACATGTAAATTATAAACCTGAACTTTTTTTATTAGGTATAATGCCAGAAAAGCTTGATAAACAAAGTGTATATTTGATTTTGCATGTGATCACAGTGGCAAGAATTATATTCGCACAATATTGGCAAATGAAGAAACGCCATCAGAGGAAGAAATAATTAAAAAAATATTAGACTGTGCGGAAATGGACAGACTAACTCTGAGGTTGAAAGAAAAAGAAGAAACAGAATATTTTCAAACTTGGGACTTATTTTATCTATGGCTGGAGAAACGAATTAGGGATTAGGAATTTAATGTGTATTAGCGAATGATAAACTCAGACAACACGTTTGTTGAATAAGTACTGTTGAACTGTATTAAAATCAATAAAAATTTGAAATGAAAAAAATAAATAAAATGGGAGTCCATCCAACTAGGAAGGAAAACTAAAAGAGAAGGATAACTAGTAGTCTTTACTTCTGCTTTTATTCTGGGAACCTCCATGAGAGCTAATTACCTGAGTGCAGTTTGATTACGGTAGAGCTGAGAGACATAGCAGTCAGAGAGCCAGGAATGGGTGTGAAGGAACAGCACATTGTAGACAACAAGGCAAAGTATCAGCATGGTCAACTTGAGCTCGAAGTTCATGTGAAGGAAGAGGGAACACGAGAGAAATCCCAGGACACAGCAGTAGATATAATACTGAGGGAGAAGAAAGAGAGAAAGAGAGAACGGGAGGAGGAAGAAGAGAAGTTTTTGGTGAGATTGGTAGGTCCATTAATCAAAAGAAAAGAAAAAGAGAATTGATTAAAGAGCTCAACCTTACCGGCACACTGAAGAGGGAGTTAAACCGAGAGAATTCCTGTACAGTATTCATGCCTGATAAGGTAGAATTTTCAAGTTTCAAAAAGCATGAGGTCTCTGGCATAAAGAACTAGAAAGCAGAATTAGAGAGCATATTAGAAGGGAAGAGGGGACAGAAAAATCTTCTTATCTGAACTAGATAGCAGAAGAGAAGCATGACTAAGATTTGGCCAGAGATTCTACAACTCTTTTCTGTTTCTCAGAAATAGCATCAATGTGGTAAAAGCAATATACCACACTGGCCTCTATCCATGGCCACAGAAGGAACATCGGAGGATACCCAGACTCCTTCAACCTGAACCCTTCCAGTATCTTTTACGTTCAGATTACTGGAGCAAAGGCCAGGAAGAGAATCAATTCTTTTACCCCCATGCAGATTGAATTGATTGCACATCTAGCAACATTGGCTAAGACAGGGTTAGACCGAGTGATCCTTAGATGGAAGACTAACAGGAGGTCCTAGAGGTATAGGCAAGACTGGGAAATTGACAAAGCATCCTGAAAGAAGGCAGTGGCAAACTACTGTGATCCCAATGCCAAAAATATAATGTATAGTATTCAACTACAACTTGGAAGAAACTTTGCTTTTGAAAAAAAAATGCTAATACAATTCTCCCAAAGATGCTTTTTCACGAGGCAATTGGACTTTCTTGTTTTTCTTTGAAGACATTTTGCTTCTCATCTAAGAAGCTTCTTGGATGAGAAGCGAAACATCTTCAAAGAAAAACAGCTGAAGAAGCTTCTTGGACGAGAAGTGAAACATCTTCAAAGAAAAACAAGAAAGTCCAGTTGCCTTGTGAAACAGCATCTTTGGGACAACTATGACCTGGATGACTGAGAATCTCCATAGACATGTAGCTAATAAAATTCATTGCTTCATCCATGAAGACTCTTATCACTGACTGACAGATCCACAGTAAAATTGTATTTGTTTTGGGCTACAAGGAGTTCTTGCCACATATCTTGAATCTTCCTCCTCTCCTAAATATTCCATTTCTCTCTCCTTCCCATTCACTAGCAACATACCAAGTTGAACACTGACATTGTGAGAACCACAAGAATGGTGATGATGCCCAAAGAAACACGTAGCCATGGCTGAGTGCAAACATTGGCCAAGATGGATGGAACCCAATACAAGATCTTGGGGCCTTTCAGGAAACATTTCTGTGTGCAGAAAGAAAAAATGACAATGATATAAGCATCCATAGAGCCAAAATCTTAGATTCCTTTCTCTCACCACTCCATCAATCTTCTCCTGACATTGAAAAATCTATTTAAAAAATAAGAAGAATAATTCCCAACAGAAAAAAGGCCATATTGGTTTATACTATTTTAATATTTGTTTGTGTATGGGAACTGTACTTTGTCTTTCATTAAACAAATCAAAACAAAGTAAAATGGAGCTCACATTAAAAAAAAATGGCCAAAACCCATCAATACAGGAGGAGTCCTTGGTGCTCCCTGAGCTTGGTTGTTTTCTTGCAGATGTTTCATTATCCAAACTAGGTAACATCATCAGTGCTAGTCTAGACTAGCAGAAATGACTTCAAGAAGCTCTGAGAGCACCAAGGTTTCAACCTTCAGCTACAAATATTCCCCTTTATTGGTACCCATCAATACAATCAAAATCAAGAATACACAGAGAAAAATACAATGAATTAATGTACATAATTGTTACTGCATATGCCTAATCTTTCCCTTGGACCCAATTATAAGGAAGCATCTTATCAACTTTGGCAAACCATGTCCTTATAACAGCTTTGTGGAAGCATTTAAACAATTAAGTCTGATTATGTAACATCTGTGTGGGGATTTTGTAAACTACTTCTCCCAAGTAGAAGCTGAGAACCCAAAGTTATACACTTTCCTGTTTGTATTTTTAACTAAGAAAGACAAATATGGATTGTGGGTAAGAGATGACTTCCCCCTTCACTCACATCTCTCCTGTACAATTGTGCCCACACCTCAGCTCTGCTGAGTTCAAGGAAGAAGACACAGGAGACCTCAAATACTTTTGATACCTCTCAAAAATGAACTTTTTAAACGTTCAATTGGATTACAATTTTAAATCCAACCCTAGAAACAGCTTCCAACCAGTCCCAAGAATACGGACATCTTTTAAATTTGTCTGCAGAAGCTGTGGTCCAAACAGCCAGGGCTACAAAACCACACCATCTCATCATGGCCCTGCTCATTGCCTGATTAAAGATCTCCATGAGTTTCTCCTCTGAAGTATCCTCTCCAGAGACTTACCGCCAGGTGACCAGCAAAGCAGGTGAGAAGGAGGAGGAGAAACAGGAAGAAAGAAATTCCATAGGAGATCCCCAATGCTTCTGTTCTGGATGGAAAGAATAAACGAGGAATCCAGTTGGCTGGCATTTGTGTAATTCAATGTTTATTTTTGCTTTTATTGATCTTGAAGAAGAACCACCCACTGAAATAATGACTTCCTGGCATTCTGTGCTGGTTCATGTCTTGCCAAAATCATGGATTCAAATTTACTTAAGCATCCATGAGAGCTAGAAACCCATTCATTTTTTGTCTCATATATCGGTTGCCACATAGATCTTCAAGTGGAAAGTGGCCTTTGATAATTTTCTCCCAGAGTGACCTAGGACAAACTTATTATTCATTTCAGTCCACATGTTCAGTTCCAAACATCTCCAAGCTGGTGCCCTCCACAAAAGTGGAACTAAAAGTATTCCTATGGCCATACTGACCGGAGGATTCTGTAAATTGTAATCCAAAGAACATTATGGAACTTTTGGCCTTAGAGTTGCACTCCTACACATGCATGCTGTGAATAAGCTTTGCCACATTTTTAAGTATTCATATCTCAACAGGTAGAACCACTTCTAGCTATCCCTTCCCTATCACTCAATTTCTCCTTACTTATAAACAACAAGGATCTGGATGAGAAAGTTGGAAACGAAGACCAGGAAACTGCAGGCCGTATAGTAATTAAAAGATGGTAGTGGCGAGAGCCGGTACTGCAAAAAAAAAAAATTTAAAGAGGAAAATTGAGAGAAATTATAATCAGCAAACAGAAACATTGGTTTTAGATCACTGTGAGAAATGCTTTTGCAATAGAATTCTCCTCTCCACCGGATTATTTATTTAATTCCTGCTTACCTGCTTCTCAGCATCATTTTAAATAATTGTTAATATTGATTTAATAACTTTTTAGCTTGAATGGTATAAATCTAAACAAAGTGTTATAATAATTTCCAGCTAATATTGTAAAAGCACCACGGTATCAAAATAATATAATGTATTATGCTTCTCTTATAAGAATATAATAATAGATATTCAAAAAAGAAGGAATCTCACTCCTTTTATAGTTTACCTCCTTTTCCAGAGATTCCTGCTTGAAGTACAATGTGATGCAGTTGAAGTCTTCAGATTTCTTCCATTGCCTACACAAAAGAGAACAAGCACACCTAGAATGAGATTTCCATCAATTGCCATGACAATATTCATTCATTCATTCATTCATTCATTCATTCATTCATTCATTCATTCATTCATTTTCTAGCAAGATCACGTGAAGTGTTAATACCACTTTATAACGCCTTGGTAAGACCACACTTGGAATACTGCATCCAGTTTTGGTCACCACAATGTAAAAAAAGATGTTGAGACACTAGAAAGAATACAGAGAAGAGCAACAAAGAGGATTAGGGGATTGGAGGCTAAAACATATAAAGAACAGCTGCTGGAATTGGGTATGTCTAACTTAATGAAGCGAAGGAAGAGGGGTGACATGAGCCGCCCTGAGTTCTCCGGAATAGGGCGGCATAGAAATCGAATAAATAATAATAATAATAATAATAATAATAATAATAATAATAATAACAGTGTTCCAATGTCTCAGGGGCTGCCACCAAGAAGAGGGGTCAACCTATTCTCCAAAGCACCTGAAGGCAGGACAAGAAGCAATGGATGGAAACTAATCAAGGAGAGAAGCAACCTAGAACTAAGAAGAAATTTCCTGACAGTTAGAACAATTAACCAGTGGAACAACCTGTCTCCAGAAGTTGTGACTGCTCCAACACTGGAAGTTTTTAAGAAGAGACTGGACAGCCATTTGTCTGAAATGGTACAGGGTTTCCTGCCTGAGCAGGCGGTTGGACTAGATGACCTCCAAGGCCCCTTCCAACTCTGTTATCCTATCCTATCTTATCCTATCCTAACCTATCTTATCCTATTCCAACTCAACCAAGTGACTCTGGGCAGCTTACAAGTTTAATTTTTTAAAACAATTGCAGGTAGTCCTCGACTTACAACAGTTAATTTAGTAGCTGTTTGAAGTTACAATGCACTGAAAAAAAGTAACTTAAGACCAGTTTTCACACTCACAACTGTTGTAGCATTCGTATGATCACATGATGAAAATTCAGACACTTGGCAACTGGTTCAAATTTATGACTGTTGCAGTATCCCAGGGTCATAGGATCATCTTTTGCAACTTTCTGATAAAGTCCTTGGGGAAGCCAGATTCACTTAGTAACTGTGTTACCAACTTAACAACTGCAGTGATTCATTTAACAACTGTGGCAAGAAAGGTCATAAAATGTGCAAAATTCACTTAACAACTGTCTCGCTTAGCAATAGAAACTTTGGGCTTACTTGTGGTTGTAATTAAGGAGTACCTTTAAAATAATTTAAAAGAGAGTAAAACAATAAAACATCCACAAAATAATAATATTTATTTATTCAATTTCTATAGCTGCCCAACCAAATTTGTTGTATCTTGGTCCAGAATGGGAGAATTCATCATGGCCAACTCCCCGCACCCAACTCATTGTGGCCAACTCATCACGGCTAACTCACCACAGCCAACTTGCTTTGGCCAACTCACTAAGCTAATTCACCATGGCCAACATGCCAGTGGACAATTCTACAAATACAAAAGCAAAATTAATTCCAGTGGAACCGTGGCCAATAATTATAAAACAAAGAAAGTCACTAATGATAAAAGTAACAGAATGGAACGATTAATGCAGTGTCGAATTGTCCTGCAACAAGTTGGCCATGAAAAATTATCCCTGGTAAGTTGGCTGCAACAAGTTGGCCATAGTGAGTTGGCTGTGACAAGTTGGCTGCAGAGAGTTGTCTTTGACCCTTTTGCTCTAATAAATCTTCTTCAGTCTAATTAAGGAATAATTGCTTTCTCAATTCCTTTAAAGAAGAAGAGAATTTTCACAATGGACTATGGTATTATTGTGGGGGTTTTTTAATGCCAAGATGGCTAAAGGATATAAATTTGCAAAGGTCCCCTCTGATTACATACTCCTTATTCTGGAAGCCTATGATCTCCTGGGCTTCTCATATTTCTGTTCGCTTTTTAATTTCCAGTAGTAGAACATTTATCCTTGCAAAAAAGAAGTCCTACCCTTGAGGTTAGGAAATCTCCCCTCCCCTGAAAAAAAAAAAGAGAAATAGACCATCAAATTTTTTTTGCCTATAAATGGAGCTGAGGGTTTTGAGAAGACCTTTCTGCTGAGCATTGTTCCACTTCCTTTCAACTATAGGACACTTCTTGATGTCCCAACTCACTGAGATTTCCAGTGTATTAAAGCCATAGTGTAAAAATGTCACACCCACAGATCAACTGTCACTTTCTTGAGGCATGCCCACCATAGTATTTGTTCCTCCCTGTTTCTTCATCCCTATTTGTTAAAGATAATCCTTGATTGTTTTGAAACTGGTCCTTGCCAAAGAAGCAAGCAAGCAAGCATACAAAATGTTCTATCTCCAGTTTTGATGTTTTGGAGATTCCTTGTCTGAAATTTAGCACAATAATTGCTAGAACTTCTCCAAAATGTTTTGAAGTTAAATCACAGAGGGGAAATATCAACAATTGCAATGATAAGGGAATGAGGAAATATTCCTTGCAACATCACGATGCAAACTGCACCCCTTACAAACTTCCACACCAAGTTGGAAGAGTGGAGCTTGTGTCATGGAACACAATGTCTTTTGGTACTACTTGTTCTGGAGCTGACACCTCTGTTGGAAAGTTCAGACATTTTTCATCTCTAAGGACCTCTAAGGAGGATCTTTTACCCAACCAATCCAACCTCTTGACTGTCTTTTCATTGACTCCAAAACTTACTTCTGGGAGTTCAACTGTTCAATCAGTTGGAAAAACTTCTCATCCACACCTTCCAAGTCTTCATCTGGACTCCTGGGGGCACGGCACCTGAAATCCAACATGGAGAAGAAACTAGGCTACTCAAGAATTTAATTCAAATAAGGTACAAGAGGTAAACTTCTTCAAACTTCTTCTGAATATGATGAATCCTTCTGAATATGATATGTATCCCTATATAGCATTTAACAAGACAGAAGTGAGTTGTCTCACATACTGTACATAAATACGTACACACACACACAGTGTAGATATCTGATTGTCTGTCTAGGTTAAATTTCTGCCACCTCCCAATGGTTACCGTTTAAGCACTAATCCAGGGCTTTTCAACCAGTGGTATGGGTACCACCTGTGGTACATTGGCACCTGGCAGGTGGTAAGTGACCATCCTAGAAAAGTGGTAGCGGGGGAGGGGAATAAGCTGAACCGGTGGCAGCACTGCACAAGCGTGAGCGAGAGATAGCTGGAGCTGCAGGGCTGTCAGGGCTCAGCGGAAGCACCAGGATTAGTGCTTCTTCGGGGCTCTCAGGGCTCAGCTGAAGCACCAGGATCACCGCCAGGCTCCAACTGTAGCTCGGCACTGATTCTGGTGCTTCTGCTGAGCCCAGAAGAAGTACCAATCAGCTGGAAAGCAGCACTGATCCTGGTGCTTCTGCTGAGCCCAGAAGAAGTGCCAATCAGCTGGAATGTTGCAGCATCTCCAGGGTCTTGTGATTTACATTCAGATGCTTGGCAACTGATTCATATTTATGATGGTCACAGTATCCCAGGGTCATGTGAAGTGACCAAAACCTGCTGCAACCACCCAGCAGATGGGGCAAATAAAAACCAAACACCCCCCACCCCACCCCCACTGCCAATCCTCAACAGAAATGCTCACAACAATGAAAACTTCGGACAGGAAGAAGAGCGCTGCCGGGCAGGCAGGCAGGTGTCTTGCTCAGCTGTGCTTTGTGGGGCACTTTTTTCAGTGCCATTGTAACTTCGAACAGTCACTAAGTGAACTGTTGTAAGTCAAAGACTACCTGTACTTTTTTCCTTTTTTGGGGAGGGGTCATCAAGCTTTTGACACCTTGCTAGGCAACTGGTGGTACTCGTATGTTGCCATATGATAAAAGTGGTACAATGGGTGAAAAGGTTAAAAAGCCTTGATTTAGACTACTTCAACATCCCTGATGTTACAGCCACATGTGTGAGAGGGATAGCTATATAAATTGAATAAATACTGTGTTTTCCCTGAAAATAAGACCAAGTCGTATATTATTTTTTGCTCCAAAAGACGCATTAGGGCTTATTTTCTGGTTAGGGTTTATATTCAGGGAAATAAGGTACTTAATGCATCCATCTGGCTGACAATCTTAAGTGGGGCTTATTTTTGGGGTGGGCTTATATTACGAGCATACTGAAAAATCATGCTGGGGCTTATTTTCCGGTTGTGCCTTATTTTCGGGGAAACACAGTACATAAATGGTAATGAGAAGAAGTCTTAGAAGATTCTTCATGTTTCATGGAACATGTTCAGAATGATCTAATAAGAATTGCTAATAGAAGAACTCAGATTCTACCCTAAAACAAATTTAAGTCATTTAGCTTGTCCGTCAAGATGTTGGTCACTAAATTTTCTAACATTTCTTTATGCATCTTTGAGTCTTCTGTGCTTTAGAGTTGGGCAAACATGGATTATCCTATCAACCTCTAAGCCTTGCAAGATACCTGTTATTAATTCCACAAATCCTTTGTAATTCCTACACATTCTCCTTTGTGTCACTGTTATTAACATATTTGTGCTTGCTAGCTTTTCCATCTCTAGAATCTACAAATTGCATCATGATCCCCAACACAAATGAAAAGAGTGTCATTTCACAAGATTTTTCAATTTCTTTTTAAAGCAAACTATTTGGTCACTGATCCATTTTATATTTTTTTTGTTTCACTCTACAAAGCAATCTTCTCTAACTTGATTTCTTCCAGACGTATTGCATTAGCTGGAGAAGATTATTTGTGATTACATAATTTATCTGGAGGGCATCAAGCTGGAAAAATCTGGCTTAAAACCAATATTTCTTCTTACCGTTCCATAGTCAAAGACCCCAAAGAGATATCCTGCAAAAAAAAAACACAAACAAACAGAAAAGGGGACCACAATGCATTACTGACATTCTTCATTTAGGATAATGTAAGAACAGAATTAACAATTGTGTA
Organism: Bothrops alternatus; assembly: GCA_034064705.1. NCBI lineage: Eukaryota > Metazoa > Chordata > Lepidosauria > Squamata > Viperidae > Bothrops > Bothrops alternatus. The sequence goes on along the minus strand of JARGCV010000182.1, from coordinate 1,935,809 downwards.
GTATATGTCAGATTAATAACCTGGAAAATATTGCTTCATTTCTATTAATAAATGTTCAATATTGTATGGATTGGCTATAATTGGCTTGTTTCTAAAGATGTAGTTTAGGTGTTGGAGCATACTGTTTGGACCTATTCTATTAATATAACATTTTTGGCTTAAAGTCATCACAAATTTAGTACAAATTTTAATTTATAGTAATGGATTGCTTTTCTTTCTTGTTTGTCATCATCTGAATTAAGGCTGTTTTTTTTAACAAATGGGGAAGGAAAAAGAGTTTTGAGCAATATGGTCATGAATTGATTGACTGACTAGAGTTATTTGGTTTATAATAACAATTTTCAGTCATCTTTCTTTCTTTCTTTTATCCTCACCTGTTCTTATAACATTTCTCAACAATTTTTTTGGATTTTGCTCGTAAGTATTATTTGCAATTGGTATATAAATCACTGGTTTTGTAAATTGTGCAATGCATTAATTTCTTATATGTAATATATGTGATGATGATAATGCTATCCATTCAGTTATGTCTCACTCTTGACAATTCTAGGTATGGGCCTGGTCTCTCCACATCTTCCAATCTTGTACTGCTTTAAGGTTTTCTATGCTCTGGTGTGTGTCAGCTTTGATGGAGTCCAGATATTGTGTTCATTGGCAGCCTGGTTTCCTTTTACTGCTAACTCTTCCCTACATAATTGCATTCTCTAATGAATCTCCCACATGACATGGCCAAAATAAGTGAGATGCAGCTTTGTGAATTTTTTTTCCTTCCAGTGACATAGCAATAGCACTTACACTTATATCCCGCTTCATGGTGCTTTTCAGCACTCTCTAAGCAGTTTACAGAGTCAGCGTATTGCCCCAATAATCTGGGTCCTCATTTTACCAACCTCAGAAGGATGGAAAGCTGAGTCAACCTGAAGCTAGTCAGGAAAGCTGTTTATCCCTGGAATATTTTGCTCATTCTTCAACTATACTAAGTGTTAAAGATAATATAGGTAGCATCTGGATGAGCACTTAGAACTCATCTTTTTTTAAAAAAAAAATATCTTCCAAGCATCTAACCAGCTAATGTGGCACCAGGTTCTTTCTGGCTTCTACTTTGGGCTTAGAACTGTTTCTCTTGTTTCTGGGTCCTTCTTTGACCAATCCTGAAAGAATGGAAGGCTGAGTCAACTTTGAGCCAATCAGACATGTCTGGTGTTATGTCTCCAGTACTTGCTTGTTTGTCACCTTTGTTGTCCAAATATATCTGTGTCCAAGAGTATACTAAAATGTAAAATAATCTGAAATTCACAGACATCAAGTTTGCCTACATTTTGTGCCAATCCTATCAAGTTATAAAGAATGGAACAATGATCAGGTTGAATAGTCAAAAAAAGTGTTCCTCACGCTAGACATACCGAATGGTTATTCCGAACAAATCCTGGTGACTCTCCTGGAAGATTGTCCAGAGGCTTGAGGTTGGCAAAGGGTTTGGCAGCTCCCCAAGATTCCAGGTAGCGAGTCATCCGGACAGAGGCCCTCATCATGAAGCTCTCACTTGGTGCAGGTGAGAGAATGTCACTGGAGCTTTCTTCTTCAGCCTAAACATCATAGAAACCAAAAATGCAAGGAAGGTTCATGAGTAGCAAATCCCACCCTGTTTGTGAAAGTGTATCTACCTCCAGTTTTGCATGGATTTCTGCGTGCTATAATCCTGCTGCACAAGGGCAGGTTATAACACTGAGATAATGATAAATTACCCAAGAACTTCATCTGGCTTTGTTGCAAAATAAAAGGTTTCTGGTCCTTTGGCCTGATCCAGAGTTCAATCTGGTATCAGAATACTACCATGCAAGGCAGCATACATAAAATCAGATTATTTTTTGTATGTAATATTTCTCTGGGATTTAGGATGAGGTTGTCCCACTACCTATTGCCCAATATTTTTACTCAAGAATAAGCTGTGTGACTTTCAGAAACTTCTTAAATTACAGTCCCCAGAATCCTCATCACTGGACAGATTAATTGGGGATTCTGGGATTTATAGTTTAATAACATCCAGTCTCCAGAGGCCAACTTGGAAATTGTAGGATTTTGAATAGCAACTGAACATCAGAGATACATAGCTATCCCTAAAAAATTGAGGCTTGTCTTAGATTTGTAGATACTTAAACATCCTTACTGTGCTTAGAAGATGCAGACAATATTGGGAAAATATTCAACCCTATTGATAAAAATAACTTCTGTGTAAGTAGGAACTTAAATGTGATATTGGTTCCATCTAGCCATCATTATGCCATGGCAGCTCTCTAACATTGATTTTGATCCAATTATGATTTCTTGCAAAGACCAGAATGGGACATAGTGATTTTCTCCATACAAACTATGCAACTTTCATATACATTGTAAATCAGCATCATGTAGAATTAATCTACTGGGCTATAATGATATTTGGAAGCTCCTTACTCTGGGATCCACAACTAAGAAAGTCTTGATGCGGTTCTCCCTTAAGTAAGAATCTCGCACACAGCAAACTTCTTCCACAGTGTACATTCCACCCAGGTGTGACAAGGTAGCTTCTGTGATATGAACTCTTCTGAAAGGGAAATGTAATAGATAGCCCACAAATAATAATAATAATAATAATAATAGTAGTAGTAGTAGTAGTAGTAGTAGTAGTAGTAGTAGTAGTAGTAGTAGTAGTAGTAGTAATACAGTTGGAAGGTCATTTAGTCCAACCTCCTGCTCAGGCAGGAAACCCTATACCATTTTGGACAAATGGCTGTCCAGTCTCTTCTTAAAAACCTCCAGTGTTGGAGCATTCACCGCTTCTGGAGGCAGGTTGTTCCACTGGTTAATTGTTCTAACTGTCAGGAAGTTACTGTTCACTGCACAGAATCTATTTATCATTAACGGTCAAATCCAAAACAGATTGTTCATGTGAATCACTAGATCTCTGAACTAGGTCCATACAGTTCTGAAAGTTAATTTATCCAGTAGAATAAAAAAAATCTTTATATGTGCATGAGCAAATAAACATCAAATCATCAGGTCAGTGTAGTGGTAGTCAGTTCAAGAATTCAATTGGAAAATTGATTAAAAAGGGACATCTAGTTGGGTTGTCTCCAAATCTACTTGTCAAATAAAATCTCTGTGAGATTTTATTGTGAACTCTCAAGCTTCCTCCTTCCGTTATATACTCAAGATGGACAGTATTTAATATTTATTTGCTACATATATGTAGGGTTGTGGGTCTGTACATATGTTGTTCATAGTATGTTTAGGTTTGTGTCATGTATGTGTTTCACTTTGAGAGTGGGCAACTAAATTTCATTTTTGATGAGTGCCGTTATGCCCACAGTAAAAAAAATGACAATTAAAGGTTATCTCATCTTATCTTATCTTATTTACTTGAGATATATTTCTCATATATTTTATGTACTGTATTTGAACCTTAGCATGTGTGATTCTTCTTTTTTCCTCTTGGGAGCAGCACTGCCCATATATTTCAGTTAAATTCTGAGAAATGCAAATAGGTGTTCTCAATCATTTTGCTAGACTGCCTTTAAGCAAAGACACAAATGCCTTTGAAAAGACAAAAATAGCTCATTTTATTGGAACAGTTATAATGAAATAACCAATATTCTTTTAATGTGATCATAAATTTTTGTCAGAACAACAGCCCTGAGTTTTGGGAGGGGGGTGGGAATCCACAATCCTTGCAGATACTAAAACTGGACATTTAGTTATTTATTCCAGAATCAGATCATTCCCATCCTCTCATCAATTGTATCTATCTTCATTGTCTTTCATCAAGACCATATTACTACCACCACCCCTGGTAGTAGATGGTACCAGGAGATGGGATGGAGATGGTAGTTATATCTTCATCTCACCTTTCTTTGGGAAGCTCAGGGACTGTAAACAACAAACCATATTTCATTTTATTTCCAGCACACACTATACATCTACTTCTTCTCCTTTGGTTATCTCAGAAAACAACGGTTAAGGATCACCTCACTTCCCCACTTCAAGCCAATTATTTTAGGGGGGGCTGAGAGAAAACCCATCCAAGGAGTAGAATGAAGATGTTTGGCTTCAAATATATCAAGGGTAGAGTAGGTGAAGACTGTTTCCAACTCTTGGTATCTGGGAAAAGACCAGGGTTGGTCCTTTTAACCCAAGGTGAGGTCAGCTTTCCAAGAAGATTACTGAAAATTATCCAAGGAAACCATGTGTTGGAGAAGGAATTCTTCCATAGGAAAATTGTCCAAAACAATCACATGTACATATAAATACATATAAATATTAATCACTGTACATTCCGCTATGTATTCAAGATGGACAGTGATTAATATTTATATGTATTTATATATAAGAGTGTAGGTATATACATATGTTGTATATAGCATGTTTACACTTTTGAGAGTAGGCAATAGAATTTCATTTTTAATGTGTATCAGTGTGCCCACAGTAAAAAATGACAATAAAGGTTATCTTATTTGTATAATAACAGCAATCTGCCTCCCAGAGTAGATTGGGCTTTGGACCTAAGAAACTGTGAGGGGATATTTGAACCAGAGTTGTCCATTTCACAATGAGACACCACAAACAATGGTGCTAAACTGGCTTCTTATTTTCCCTATTCACCAGCAACACTTTCTTCACTTTCCTCAGGAAAAAAAACAACAGTCTAGTTGCCTTTTAAAAAAGCACCTTTGACGCTACTATGACCTGGATGACTGAGAATCTCTACAAAACCATAGTCAAAAGCGCACAAACATAATTGGAATGCTCACTGCAATTTGTTTCCATGTAATTGGCATCCGGTAGAAACCACAGTGATTACCTGTGTATCATAAGATACAGTGCACAATTTGTATTATTCGCATTGTGACCCCATCATGTTGTAATGTCACTTGCCCCCTTTTCCCCTGCCCAAGATACCTGAATCTAAGTCACTAGAGTCAACATTCAAAGCTAAGCCAAAGACATAAACACCTTCAGTGATAGTCGGGAGCGCACAGCTCACCCTCTGTTTCCACTCACCCTGGCACGCCTCCTGCCTCCATGTGATTGGCTAATGTCACATCATCAGACCAGACATCATATTGCCACTTTTGGAGACCAATCACCCCACAGAGGACATTTCCCGAATGGACTCCAACTCTCATGTTGATGTCCACTCCGGTGGCATCACGCAGTTTCCTGTGGAAAAATAAATTGTAACACAGTGTTGTTGTATTTCATTAAGCAATCTGAGCCAAGTTTCTAAAAAGTTTCTATATATTCATGGCTCATTGGACAACAGCACCCAGCCAATGCAGGCTGATATCCAAAAACTAAGCAGAATTGGACTTCATAGTTGGAAATCTTAGCTCTGGAGGGTAAATTAAGTCATAGAAAACAAAAATCCAGACTAGAACAATGGCAAACTACTTCTGTACTATTACTGTTCAAAGTTACAACAGCATTGAAAAAAGTAACAGGACCATTTTTTCACACTTATGACCATTGCAGCATGATCAAAATTCAGACTCTTGGCAACTGACTTATATTTTTGACAATTGCAGAGTCCTGAGGTCAAGCAATCACCTTTTGTGACTTTCTGACAAGCAAAGTCAATGGGGAAGCCAGATTCACTTAATAGCTGTGTTATTACCTTAGCATCTGCAGAGATTCAATTAACAACTGTGACAAGAAACGTCGCAAAAGGGGGCAAATCTCACTTAGCAAATGCCTCGCTTAGCAACATAAATTTTGGGCTCAATTGTGTATAATGAGGACTACTTGTGCATATAAAAACATAGTATTGCTGATGACAACATCATCATCACTTACTCAAAGGAGACTTTTATCAAACTTGACAACATTAAGATGTGAGAACTTCCCAGCATGCCAACTGGGAAATTCCAAGAGTTGAAGTCCACACATCATAAAGTTGCTATGAAAAACACCAATCTACAGTAGATTAATAAGTAGTCAGGAAGTAGATAGAGACAGAGATATAGCACTCTGCAAGCATTAGCGGCAACAGGAAGCAATGGAATGATGGACATACAATTTTCTGTATCCCTGCTTGGAAACAGAAAGTCTTTCGCAAGATATAACAATGTTTGGCTGTATGTACCTATGAGTCATTATTGATTTCTGGTGACTGTCTGAAGTCCTTGCTGTTTTCTTGTCAAGATTTCAGAAGTGGTTTGCCATTGCCTGCTTTGTAATGCTGAGAGGGAGTGACTGACCCAAAGATACCCAACTGACTACATTAGAACATATAGTATCCCAGTTCTAGTCTAGTGCCTTAATCACTACAACAAACTGGCCCTCAGTATATGTATTTAGCAACCCCAATATTTGGTACTTCCATTCCTGTTCAAGAGTGGTATATAGCTTCTTCTGAGGCAATAACCACAAGTAGCCTTTGGAGTGATTTTAAGATCTTTAAAATTTTAAGATTTTAATCACTTCAATCAAAATGTAATGGATAGACGTCAGGTGGAAGGCTCCATTTCATTAGTCCTCGACTTACAACCATTTGTTTAGTGACCATCTGAAGTTACGACGGTACTGAAAAAAGTGTCTCATGACCAGTTTTCCCACTTATGACCATTGCAGCATCCTGGTGGCTCACGTGATCAAAATTCAGATGCTTGGCAAATATTTATGACATTTAACAGTGTCCCTGGATTATGTGATCATCTCTTGCAACCTTCTGACAAGCAAAGTCAATAGGAAGCCAATTCACTTAACAACTGTTTTACTAACTTAACAATGGCAGTGATTCATTTAACAACATGGCAAGAAAGGTTGTAAAATGGGGCGAAATTCACTTAACAGCTGCCTCGCCTAGCAACAGAAATTTGGGCTCAATGGTAGTCGTAGGTTGAGGACTACCTCAATTCCATTTGTGCTTAAATTAAATTAAAGTTAAATAATTCAGTAAACCTGCCATCATGTATTGAATAATATGCCTCTTTTGTCATAGCAAAAATGACAAGTTGAAGTGTGGTTTTGTTGCTACGTTTACAACTTGACCTTCCCCTCATACTTAGGATAGCTCTTCTAATGTCACGCCCCCCGCATCCTTGCAAAATATTTTTGTCTAATTAAAAATAACTATGGTATCTCCAACTTAGTTAAAAAATAACTACCGTACTGTATTTCAGGGGTTGCCACAAAGAAGAGGGAAGTCAAACTATTCTCCAAAGCACCTGAGGGCAGGACAAGAAGTAATGGATGAAAACTAATTAAGAACTAAGGAGAAATTTCCTGACAGTTAGAACAATTAATCAGTGGAACAACTTGCCTCCAGAAGTTGTGAATGCTCTAACACTGGAAGTTTTTAAGAAGAGACTGGACAACCATTTGTCTGAAATGGTATAAGGGTTGGACTAGAAGACGTCCCATGTCCCTTCCAATTCTGTTATTCTATTCTATGTCTTAATTTATGGTGGAGTGGACATTTCAAGCTGAGTCTCCCCAACAACAAAGGACTTTTCCTAGACCAAAAGAACTAGATGTTGTCCTTCCTAAAAGTAGCATTATCAATATGAGAAGTTCTCATACTCACTTGATGGACCGACACATGTCAAGGCCCATCTTGACACAATTCCGGGCATGGTTTGGCAAAGATACAGGCAATCCAGACACACAATAGTAGCAATCCCCTAAGATCTTGATCCTCATGCATTCATTATCCTGGGGGGGAAACAGAAATGTAATTCCATTGGTCACCTTGGCAAGACAAGAGGGATATTCAATTTTGATTTATAGATCACTCTGGAGTAGATTCGGGTAGTAAGCAAACAAACTTTGAGAATTAAAATAGACTCTAAGAAGATAATCCACATATTAAAATTAATCGTAATGTAGGCATGAAGACCACCAAGAATAACAGGTCTACAGATTTCCAAATTTTCCAAATTTTGAGAGAATAGAGGCCCAATAAAGCTTTAGAAGAAGGGTGGGCATCTGACAATGAGGAAAACTACAGAACAGTCTCTCTAGTAGTTCTTAATGATTGGGCAGGTTCGTAACATGGGACGAGATCTTTAGTGAAACCCAAGCTGCTTAAAAAATCAGTACAGGTTTGGTAAACTTTCTTCACACCTCACTTCAAGCCTCAACTATATGCCTGTTACATTTTATCTTTTATGATCCCTAACAAAAGATCCTGAGGTAGAAATTCAATAACCTGAGATAAAAATTCAGTCTGCTTTTTCAATATTAAAGTAATCCACATTAAACATAAGACTAATACCTAATGTTGTATGTTGTGTTCTATGATGATTGCTTCTTAATATGATCTTATGTTTAATGTGGATTACTTTAATATTGAAAAAACAGACTGAATTTTTATCACAGGTTATTGAATTTCTACCTCAGGATCTTTTGTTAGGGATCATAAAAGATAAAATGTGACAGGCATATAGTTGAGGCTTGACGTGAGGTGTGAAGAATGTTTACCAAACCAGACGTTTACAAAGATTAATACCTAATGTTGTATGTTGTGTTCTATGATGATTGCTTCTTAATATGATCTTATGTTTAATGATGATGGCTTTAATACTGAAAAAGCGAAACCAGACGTTTACAAAGGTTAATACTTAGTGATGTATATCAGGTGCTATGATGATTGATGCATACTATGATTTTATGTTCAATGCTGATTGTTTTAATAAAAGAATTTATTAAAAAAAATCAGTACAGGTAGTCCTTGGCTTATGACCAAAATTTTGCTTGCTAAATGAGACATTTGTTAAGTGAATTTTGCCCCATTTTATGGCTTTTCTTGTCACATTTGTTAAGTGAATCACCACAATTCTCAAGTTAGCCATACAGTTGCTAAGTGAATCTGGTTTTCCCATTGACTTTGCTTGTCAGAAGGTTGCAAAAAGGATCACCTGATCCTAGGACACTGGAACCGTCATAAATATGGGTCAGTTGCCAAATGTCCGAATTTTGATCAGGTGACCATGGGGATGCTGCAACAGTTGTAAGGGTGAAAAACAGTCATAAATCCCTTTTTTCAGTGCCATTGTAACTTTGAATGGTCACTAAATGAACTGTTGTAAGTCAAGAACTACCTGTATTTGCAATTGTGCTGAGGAAAACCACTGGCATCCAGCACAGAATTTGGAGTGCAAGCATTTGGTTGGTTGGTTGGTTTGCCACGCATCTCATCATGAGGTCATCATATAGGATATCAACAAGGGTATCAATAGGATATCCGAATCAGAAGCCATATTTTGCACCAACTGTCACTTCCAGATATTTTCCAAAGGTAGTCAAAGACAGAATGTAACCAAGGCATGCATAACCTTTGTGGATTACCTGATTATTTGGAGGGAGACCATTACTCACCTTGGCAATCTGATCAAATTTGCCGAAGAGTTCATTGAGCATCAATACCAGCTCTTTGGGAGAACATTCACTGGCCAAAAGTGTGAAGCCAACAATATCTGCATAGAGGATGCTGTGGGGAAAGAATGGCAAAGGAAAGAGGAGAAATGCTTCAAAGCATTGTCTACACTGTACAGGAAGGACTAGCAACTCCTCCAAATTCACCACCCTTCTCTTCCTTCAACCATAAAAGTCCCACCAAGCAATCTTCCATGTGGCAGATGCCTTCAAATCAAGTACCTGACATTCTGGTGCCTCTTGACATAAAGGTTGTGGAAGTTGTTGGCACTCTCATGCTGGCGCTGGGGCTGGCCTCCATCCCGGAGCCGCTCAATGATCTCAGCCTTCATCTCCAAGGCAATGTAAGCAGGAAGGATGGAGAGGAGCAAATGTTCCTAGGAGGAAAAAGAAGGTGGGGAGAAAAAAAGCATCAATGGAATGAGTTGTGGAACCTTCTCACAGATGTAGAACTGATCTCAGGTGGAGGCAGCATTAATCCACTCTCTGCTGAGTTGTGTTAATTCATCTCTCAATCACTGTTTGACAGAGCCTTTCTTCAGATGGAAAAAAGTTCTGTCTAAGCTGCTTAGCTTTTTCAAGATCCAACAAGAGTGACTATAACTAGGTAAACATCTCTTCCTATGTGCCTCTCTCTCCATAGTGCTTCCACACTCACCTGGTGTCGCTTCTCTGACTCCAGCTTAACTCGAGATTGGATGAGGTTGAAGGTCTCATGGAAGGTCTCTCCCAGGGCCACTTCCATCAGATGTTTGTGGTAGGCACCCACCAAGTTACCACAGACAAAGATGACTAGATTGGCCAATTGCTGGAAGCAAACAAAAAGACAAAGTGAATCAGGACTGAGATGGGAGGATGGCAGTACAGATAGGAAAAAGTCCAGGAACTATTCTTCTTCTCTGCTGCTCCAAACAGCAAGTTAAATTGGATGGGCTTTAAGTGTAGAGAAATCCTGCAGGTTAAATTGGATGGGCTTTACTTGAAGAGAGACCCACTTGGATGAATATTATAAGAAACATATTGATGAAGCAGTGATTTGCCAAATAAACTTTAAAGTGCTCCAAGCTGTTGTTTTTATCTGACCAGGAGCCTGGTCAGTCATTTCTCTCTGAAGTTCTAGGATTGGATTCATACAATGGACAAGGAGTTGGCTAAGGCAGGGCTTTTCAACCAGGTACCACCTGTGGTACATTGGCACCTGGCAGATGGTACGCGACCATCCTAGAAAAGTGGTAGCGGGGGAGGGGAATGAGCTGAACCGGTGGCAGCACCATACAAGCCTGAACGAGAGATGGCTGCAGCTGTAGGGCTGTCAGGGCTGAGCGGAAGCACCAGGATCAGTGCCACTTTCCAGCTGATCGGCACTTCTTCGAGGCTGTCAGGGCTTAGTGAAAGCACCAGCTGGAGCTCGGTGCTGATCCTGGTGCTTCTGCTGAGCCCTGGAGAAGCACCAATCAGCTGGAAAGCAGCACTGATCCTGGCACTTCCGCTGAGCCCAGAAGAAGCGCTGATCAGCTGGAATGTTGCAGCATCTCCAGGGTCTTGTGATTTACATTCAAATGCTTGACAACTGATTTATATTTATGATGGTCACAGTGTCCCAAGGTCATGTGAAGTGACCAAAATCTGCTGCAACCACCCAACAGACGGTGGGAATAAAAACCAAACACCCCCCACCCCACCCCCATGGCCAATCCTCAACAGAAATGCTCACAATGATGAAAACCTCGGACAGGAGGAAGAGTGCCACTGGGCAGGCAGGCTGTGGCTTGGGGGGGCACTTTTTTCAGTGCCATTGTAACTTTGAACAGTCACTAAGCGAACTGTATGGGGCCAATCCTCAACAGAAATGCTCACAATGATGAAAACCTCGGACAGGAGGAAGAGTGCCACTGGGCAGGCAGGCTGTGGCTTGGGGGGGGCACTTTTTTCAGTGCCATTGTAACTTTGAACAGTCACTAAGCGAACTGTTGTAAGTAGAGGACTACCTGTACTTTATCACTTTTTTCCTTTTTTTTTTTTTGATCATCAAGTTTTTGACACCTTGCTAGGCAACTGGTGGTACTCGGATGTTGCCATATCCTAAAAGTGGTACAATGGGTGAAAAGGTTGAAAAGCCCTGGACTAAGGTATGGGCAGATTAGGATGTTTCTGCACTGTGGTATCATTGTATCAAAAGTTAGAACAAACTTCAGTTAAATGCCTTTGAGTTTCCATTCAGTGGAATACAAACTTCAACTTGAGATTTGTCCTTGTGTAACTCAGAGCTGACAAGGAGACCATGTGATTAAGTTAATGTAACATGGTATCTCCTGGAGAGAACCCAAGAAATCCAAATGAAGGAAACAGACAATACTGGGATAAATCAGGAAAAATCTGTTTGAAAAGGTATGTCATAGATAACCCATTTGTCCAGATGGGATGGGTAGGCTTACCTGCACAGCCAGTTGTGAATGTGAACTTTGGCCCATTGAGAGGTAGATACTCAGAACTATGATGTGCGAGAGAGAAGCTACTATACCGGCAATTACTGCATCTTTCATACCAACAGGCAACATGGTGTAGACAATGAAGATTATGAAGAGGAAGAAGGAGACCTTGGAGAAAAACATTTCATCAAAGTCAACTTTCCATAAGAAGTCATATCAAGAAAACATACCTGTAGAATAAATGCAAATTGAAGTGGTTCTTCAAAGATTCTAGCTTGGAACACAGTAGAGATCTTCCAGCTCCCAATACATGAATTATATTTAATTGATTTCGTCCCTGGACAACACTAATTTCCTAAATAATTTGGCAGTTCTTCATCTCTCTCTCTCCCTTCTGAAAATCTCAATGTTTCCCTTCTGATCCCTTTCATATATGGAGAGGAGGGGAGGGGAGGGGAGGGGAGGGGAGGGGAAAGGAAAGGAAAGGAAAGGAAAGAAAAGGAAAGGAAAGGAAAGGAAAGGAAAGGAAAGGAAAGGAAAGGAAAGGAAAGGAAAGGAAAGGAAAGGAAAGGAAAGGAAAGGAAAGGAAAGGAAAGGAAAGGAAAGGAAAGGAAAGGAAAGGAAAGGAAAGGAACCCTCTGTAAAACTCTCTCTGAAAAAGTCTCTGTGCTTAAAACTAATGAAAAACTTGAAATCAGGGGGAAATGTTGGCTAAAACTGTTAAACAGAGGCATTTTGCCTTTTTATACATAAATAATTCTGTTCATCAAAACAAATAGAAGTGTAATTGCATTCTAGAGCAGCAAATCCAAAACAAAGAAGCACCAACATCTGGCAGTTTGCGTGTTTGTGTGGGTGTGGGTTCTAGCCAGCCCTTTAATTTATTTCATTAAACTTTTTTTCAAGAAAACACAACACAGATAGAAAACAGATCAAAAGGATAAAAGCACAAAGCACTAAGGAATCAACAAGGAATTAAAAAAAATGTCAACAAGCTTATAATTTTCTACCATATTATTCATTAATTATGAATGATTGAATATATCACTTTAAACAACCAAACTTCACTATTAAGCTCTGAACCTAGGGAAAAAGTCTCAAGAAACCTGAGTTTAACACAGTATAAATCACCAAATAAAATCATTATTCATAATAGACTGAGTTCAAAACTGAGAATCTGCTCTGCCTTAGTTATTCCATCAAATCAAGATACAAACTGTATTCACAGAAAAATTCAAATTTTGGAAGAGGTGTAAATTTATGTATTGAACTTGGGGAGCACCACCAGGTCCTTGGAGAACAACTGGAGTTGTCAACTCTACACAGTGAAGCAAGGTGGACCTGGCACCAGGGACAAAAAAGCATGATGTCCTTTACATTTCTACAGGTAGTCTTCAACTTACGACCACAATTGAGCCCAAACTTTATGTTGCTAAGTGAGAAAGTTGTTAAGTGAGTGTTATCCCATTTTAAGACTTTTGTTGCCACATTTGTTAAGTGAATCACTGCAGTTGTTAAATTAGTAACACGGTTGTTAAGTGAATCTGATTTCCCCATTGACTTTGCTTGTCAGAAGGTCACAAAAGGGGATCAAATGCCCCGGGACATTGCGGCTGTCATCAATGTGAGTCAGTTGTGAAGCATCCAAATGCAAATCATATGACTGTGGGGAATGCAGCAATGGTCATAAGTGTGAAAAATGGTCACAAATCACTTTTTTTTCCAGTGCTGTTGTATCTTCGAATGATCACTAAGCAAACTGTTGTAAGTTGAGGACTTCCTGTATTCACTGTGATCCAAACAGAAAAGGGGAGATCTTATGTCATGATATCTTATTTCATGACACAAATTTCACAGATGCCTTTCCCTGGGATCATCCGGTATATTGGCTTTGATCCTTAAAAAAAAGATTATGAAAAGCTTTCTTCTGTAAATGCTCATTCCCCATTTTTATATTTATGCAGCAGACGACCCAACCTTGGTGCCTCACCTGGTCCCAAGCACAAACCACTCCACCAACAAAGATGAATACATAACCCATTGTGATCAGGCAAGTCCAAATGACAGCTGAAAAGAGGCGGGTGCATCTCTGGAAGATGTTTTCCATGCACACAAAGACCAAGATGAGGCTGAAGATAAGCAGAGTGATGAATAACGTAATCAGGAAAGCCAAGTTGGAGGAGAAATCCTGGAGAAGAGAGGAAAAACAGCCTCAGTTAATCTGGTTGCAACCGCCGACCCTCATGTATAATAGAATAACAGAGTTGGATGGGATCTTGGAGGTCTTCTAGTCAAGCAGGAGACCCTGTATCATTTCAGAGAAATGACTGTCACTGGAACACTGGACCACTGGTGGGAGAAGCATATAGTATAGAATAGAATATTCTTTATTGGCCCAGTGTGATTAGACACACAAGAATTTGTCCCCAGTGCATAAGCTGTCGATGTACATACAACCAACAAGTGATAAATCTTGATCATAATCATAAAATACAATTATCATAAATTGTAAGATACAACATTCAGTGATAGTCATAAGATACTAAATAAAAGCAAGGAACATAAATCATAAGACACAAACAGCAAAGTGATAGTCATAAGATGCTAAAGGAATGGGTAATAGGAAAGATGAGAAGACAATATAATATAGCCTTACTTCATGGTTTGATATCCTAGGGCATAGGACAGTGTTGTGGGAATTAAAAAGGCAGAGAAAATCCTCACCAGGGATTGCAAAGAACATATATGGATTACAGCAATCCAAGAACTGGTGGTCCAATGAAGACAGGTGGGGGTTTTTTAGTTCAACAAAATGATAATTCACAGAGCAATGAAATTAGGACAATAGCTCTTTAAATTTCCAGATGGCAACCCAGCAACCAATAACTGACAATCTTTCTTCAGGTCTCCAATCAGAACCATCAGTCTCCAGGGGGCTTACCCCAGCAAGTTTTTATAAAAGCCGAAGACCAAATCTGTCCAATAGTGGTGCCAACTGGTGTAGATCTTCTCAAAATAGAAGATTTTAGGACAAAGGAATTCAATTTGATTAAATTTAAATTAGATTTTAAAAAAACAATTTAATTAATTCAATCAGCAGGGGCTCCTTTGAGCTGTGATGGATGCTTCTCTGAAGTAGTGAACAATGACATACTTTTTGAAGGCATCAGTGCACCTTCTTCCCCAAGAAGTCATTCTTTCACCCAGTTCTTCTAGGAGACTATCCCTTTTCTTCAACCTGATCTCCAATCTCTTCTTTGGGTGGAAACTTATCAAGAAACTGATGGGAGAACACTCCAAGGGTTCTGGAAGAAACCATTATCTAGATCTGTTTTAGTCTGAATTCAGGCCAAAGACTGGAATGACATTATATATATGAGGCTTGGATGGTGAATAGTGACACTTTTAGATTTTCTTTGTCCATTCTGGAACTCTCAAGAAACATCATCTTTAAATGCATGATGACGCCATTCCATTAAAGGTATTGTAGAAGAGTCAAATTAGTTTACAGTGACAAAAACATCAAAAAGAGTCTGGTAGCAGCTTTTCTGATTAACAAAGTCTGAAAATGTGTTATCAGACTCCTGATTCCCCCCTCCCCTCATTCTACTGGATATCTGACTCTTAGCCATTCATAATTTTGCAAACATCCCTCTCTGCCATGTTTATCAAGAGCTGCTAAAAGAGATATCATAAGTCTGGGCTGCATTGTATGAAAGAGATGTGAAGTCATTATTCCTCTCTAGCACTAGTGAAGCCCACACTTGGAGGGCCATCTTTCCAAAGGGTTTAGAGGAGGGCAGCAAATATATTACAGGGGCTTTTGACAACCTCTAAGAGGCAGGCTGAAGGAACTGGAGATGTTCAAGCTGGAGAAAAGAAGACTGAGAAGAGACATGATACCCATGTTCATGTACATAAAGAGAAACTAAGGGGTTTAAAGATAAAACTTACAGCCACCTAAATTTCATTTGAATATAAGGAAAACACCTGACATTAAGTTCTGTACAATGGTGGAATAGTTTACTCATGAAGATTTTTAAGAAGAAGGTGGACAACCATCTTTCATTGATAACTTAAGTACTTTTCCAGCATATTGCAGAGAAACCTCTAATAGATAATCTTTATGTTCCCTCTAGCTCTACAATTCCAGGACACCGTGATTAAATTCTGCAGTTCTTAATATCTGCATTTTCCTGGATGGGCAGTTTTTTCATGGTCATCCCAACTGTTTCTATTCTTTTCCTCTATTTTTATCTCTTTGCTGGGGAAGAAGGTGGGAAAGCTGGGAAAAGTTACTTGGACCTATTTATTCATTCATTATTCATTTATTTTTCCAGTCCACAATTGCCTGGAAAAACTTGCAGCCATTTCCTAGGCAGGGAAACATTTTTTTATCATCACTTGCTTCCTGCTCATTTCAGTGGAGATTCCCAAGAATTGAAGGGAAATGCAGACTTTCTACATGACTGCACCTCCAGAAAGGTCTTCTCTTTGTTCTTTCTGCTCTTAAAACACTGGATCTTACAGACCTTCTTTCCAAAGACACCAGACCCTCCTCTGCTCTCTTAATTGCAAACTTACCCTACCACTGCAAAAGGTGGTAGCAATGAGAGCCACACAGATGCTCAGTACGATGACCAAGAGAAAAAGAATCAGAGGGTACTGCTGGCTCAAGCAATAATAGGTTTGATAGAAGAGGTCTTCTCTGGGAGTGTCACTGGCTGCCCGTGGACGACGCTGGCAGGGCATGGCTCACTGAAGTCCCACTTTGGAGACAGTCTCACTTACTCTTCAACCACAGGAGTCAGCATGGTGAGCAAGCATCCTCTTCTTGACCCATTAGATATGAAAAATTCCTACATCCACTAGAGGCCATGGTGTCCAGTAACTGGGAAACAGAAGGAGAAAACTGAGCAGAGGAGTTCAACCAGATGATAAGAAGGCAGTCAAAACACTAGAAGTAGCAGTAATTTCAGCAGTAGTTTCAGCAAAATCCAATGTGAGAAAACATGTTGGTAGCTTCAGTGCTGGAAATGTAAAACAGAAAGAACTAGATAAGAAAACAACAGACAGAGAGACTGCGATTAAAGATTAATTGAGGCTGCCTTTAAAGTTCTCTCCTATTCTGCCCCTTTACAGACTTTTGCCTGAAAGAGAAAAAAAAATGATTTATAGTTCTGATGATTAGATAGGATTAATTATGGAAAGAAGAGAGTTGTGTTGTAACCATAGTATAAAAGGTAAATTTATACAGGCAGTCCTCGACTTACGACCATAATTGAGCCCAAAATTTCTGTTGCTGAATGTTAAATGAGTTTTGCTCCACTTTATGACCTTTCTTGTCACAGTTGGTAAGTGAATTGCTGCAGTTGTTAAGTTAGTAACACGGTTGTGAAGTGAATCTGGTTTCCCCATTGATTTTGCATGTCAGAAGGTCGCAAAAGGGGATCACATGACCCTAGGATACTGCAACCATCATAAATGTGAGTCAGTTGCCAAGCGTCTAAATTTTGATCACATGATCATGGGGATGCTACAATGGTCATAAGTATGATAAATGGTCATAAGTCACTTTTTTCAGTGTTGCTATAACTTTGAACGGTCACTAAATGTTCTATTTTAAGTCAAGGACTACCTGTAATGTATTTATGACTGCTATAAGGATCAGACCTTCTTTATAAATCTTTTGTGCTATTTTTTTCCTTTTCTATTTTTCTCCCCCCACTTTTTTTTGCATTTTCGTCTTTCTGTTTCTTTCTTTTACTTTTCTTTTGTTAGTTTTTAATCTTTCTTTTTCAAAAGAAATCTTTAATAAAAAGTTATATATATGTGTGTGTGTGTGTGTGTGTGTGTGTGTGTGTGTGTGTTTTCTGAGGTTTTTGCAGGTGTTTGTATGTAGGTCTTTGGTTCTTCGGGTTTTCTCAAATTCTACGTGGGAGAAAACCTGAAGAACCAAAGACCTACATATATATATATGTGTGTGTGTGTGTGTGTGTGTGTGTGTGTGTGTGTGTGTATATATATGTATGTATGTATGTATGTATGTATGTATGTATGTATGTATGTATGTATGTATGTATATGAAGTTCTTTCCTTGTTTAAAAGTTGATTTAAACACTCAGATTTATTTCCTGGAACTTGAATGAATCTTACAGAGTATATCTCACCATTTACTTAAGTGGTCCAAAGTGCAAACACTACAAGGCAAACCTTGTAGGCGTTTAGCATATTTTTGCTATCTTAAGCAGCCCAATCTGTACTTCTGAAGTTTTGTTTTCTTTTTGCTTATCATTGCTACCACCTCAAAGCCTTTCTGCCAACTCAAGATGAAGCTTCACGCAGCTGAAGTAGCTGTAATAGGAGGAAGTTTAGGCTGGATTTACATATTGCTTAAGTGTGGTTTATTGAACAAATCACAAGGGCTGTAGCCATAGCACACCTGAACATCACTAAGTGATGTTTCAGGGGAGAAGTATCAGATGCATCCAATAACTTTCTCCCCCCCCTCCCAGTATCTCTCTCTGTCTGTGTCTCTCTGTCTCATTCTCTCTATCTCATTCTCTATCTCTCATTCTCTCTCTCTCTGTCTCTCTCTCTCTCTCTCTCTGCATCCAAAGTCGTAAGATTTTTTCCTGGGATTTAACCTCAATTCTTTGGTGGGTGGGGAGACAACTTGAACATTGTGAAACAGATGTTTTAATCTATGGTGGAGCCTGGTAGGCCTTTTCCAACTAACAGATTTATTAAAAAGCATAAGTTTTTGTGGGCTACAGCTTCCTTCACCAGAAAAACAGTTTTAGAAATGTTTGTTTTCCTCTTTTGGGGGGGGGGTGGGGGAGAGATAAAACACAAATGACCTTAGCAGGCAGGTAGATCTAGCCAGCTTTCTAGTAAATCTCCACTTCTGTTTTTCTGGTATCAAGGAAAAAAATAGGTTAAATACCCTACAAGTCCCCCCCTTCTTTTAGAAACTACACTACAATGCCCCAAGATTAAGAAAACCTCAATGAGTACTTCTGAACAGAACCGCTTTCCTTTTTATAATTGATTAAGGGTGTAAAATATTCCTTAGTGAATTCATCTCTAAAATTTCATGAATGAAGAAGATGACCAAGGGATCATCTCCTGTTTTCTCACTAACTTGATCGATCTCTGGAGGAAAGTCTGCTCAGACTGGAATGGACAGAAAGTAGGTTTTAAATCAGACTCAAAAATTGTTGGGAGAGAATCACAGAAAGGGAGAAAATGCTACAGAAAAGATGGTCATGGAAATCAGAGAAGCAGAAAGAGTCCAGAAAAGAGAGGAAAAAACAATATCAAGGAAATAAATGTTGCATAGGTGAAATAAATCAATACCCCCAAAAGTAGGAATCTTATATAATTATTCCTTCCCCACCTCTCGAATTAACAGACTTCAGAATTTCTGTCCTACCTTCTTCTGAGATGTTCCCACAACTTTTATAAACTTCTTACAACCCAATGTGGTACCGTAGATTGTCTAGGGACCTTTATCCCCACATTTAGCTGGACTGACCAAACGGTTAAAATACTGTGACACTCCTTTGCCCCTCTCACTCCCTTAAAGATCAAAGCTCCTTGCTAAGTCAAAGCAAACTCAGCCAAACTCAGTCTTTGTCATTCTGGTAAGCAAATATTGATCACAAAATCCTGGGTCAGTTCTCCCTCTCTCAAATATAGATATATCAGCAGCAGCCCTGTGCCCCTTATCGCATAGAGTAGGTCCTTACCTTACCATTGGATTCTCTGGTTGCTCATCACCAGAATGAAACAGGCGAAGTCTTCTCCTCTCTTCCTTGCCACAATGAAGGTCTCACAAGCCCAAACTTATTTCTCAGTGCGTCACCTGATCTCATGGTATGCTCACATCTGCCTGCCTGCCTGCCTGCCAGAATACTTCTTTGACTCAGCAATGGGTTCTTCTCTCTTTCTGCCCTGGCAGGAACTCTGCCTTCCCCAAAGCCCAGCCCAGTCCCTGAATTTGAGAGGAAAAAGTGCCTGCCGATGTTAACCTTTTCCTCTCCAACCACAGCTGGCATGGGAGAAAAGGAGGGGCTCCAAAGCAAACCTTTCAGCACAAGTCTCTATTTTTCCAAAGCAGGCAGGGAGGGAGGGAGGGAAGGAAGGAAATTATTTTGAGCAAAAAAAATCATATTCAAAGTCAATTTCCCATTATTTCCCTATCATTAAATTTAGAGGGAGGGAGGGAGGGAGGAAGGGAAGGGAAGGGAAGGAAGGGAAGGGAAGGAAGGAAGGAAGGAAGGAAGGAAGGAAGGAAGGAAGGAAGGAAGGAAGGAAGGAAGGAAGGAAGGAAATCATTTTGAGCAAAAAAAAATCATATCCAAAGTCTATTTTCCATTATTTCCCCATCATTAAATTAAGAGGGAAGGAAGGAAGGAAGGAAGGAAGGAAGGAAGGAAGGAAGGAAGGAAGGAAGGAAGGAAGGAAGGAAGGAAGGAAGGAAGGAAGCTAGCTACCATTCCCAGAAGCATCCTGAGTGAGGGTGTGTGGGTGTAAGATAAACAGAAAGATTTAAAAGACTGGTTTGGTAAATTTAATTGTGTTGTAAATAAGCACATATTTTTAATTATGTTTTTAATCACTTTCCTTCAGGGCTGTAGCCTCCCACAGCCCTGCAAAGTAAAATAAAAGTTGGTGAAAATTCTAATTAATTCTAATTAAAGTCTCATCTGGCCTTAGTCTACAATCTGATTTCTAAGACCTCCCACCTAACTTATTTTCTCTTTCTCATATGTTCTTACTTCTACACTGTGTAAATGTTTTTGACAATTTATAAAATGGACAATAAAGAACACTTACTAAGTGATAGAAAAAGCCCCCAAAATGGCCCAAAGGAATATTTTGTTGTTTTTTACATTGGAAATATCTCTGCATGCATTTTACAAGAATATACAGAAATAAGCCAATAAAGGTCCTTTTCTATAAACATGTCCTGACAGTTTCTTCATTTTTTTTCTATTCTCGTGTCATTGCCTCATTTTATCCTCCATCCAGGAGCAAGACAGATTGAAGTCATCCTTGGCCACACCAGACTTCAGATAAGTGTCGTTCCCCTTCTTTCATAGTGCTCTCTCCTCCTATTTTTTCCCTAGAACAATAACCTTGTGAGGTAGGTTGAGGGGATCATCAGCCCTGCAAAGTAGGCCTTCTCAGGAAACAGACTCCACCTCCACAAGAAATAGTGGATTGTTAAGAACAAAAACCTAGCCTTGGAGCAGAGGCAGAATCACTCTAAATTTCTTTTTCTTTCTTGGACTTAAATCATCTTTTTCTAATTGCCCTATTTCTTCTCCATGTTCATCTCTGGAGATCGTCATATGAAAAGGGAGTAAGCGATCCAAAGTCACCCAATGAACTTCTGAAGCGAATGAATGTGTTTCTCCCAAAGACTTCAATTTAAAACTTCTTCAAAGTATTTCCATGAGCATGTCATTTTTAATATGTGATTGGTGAAAACTGCTTTCACCTTGGAGTATCTCCTCCTTTTTGTTCTTCTTTTCCTCATATACTTTCTTCTTCTCCTTGTACACCTTCTCTTTCTCTTTCTCCTTGTATATTTTCTCCTTCTCCTTCTCCTCCTAATAAACCTTCTTGTATACCTTCTCCTTTTTCTTCTCCTTCTCCTCATAAACCTTCTCCTTCTCCTTTTTCTTATCCTTGTCCTCATAAACTGTCTCCATTTGCTTCTTCTTCTCCTAGTACACCTTCTCTTTCTTCTTCTCTTTCCCATTGTATCTTTTCTCCTCCTCCTTGTTCACTATCTCTTTCTTTCTCCTTCCCCTTCTCCTCCTCCTGTTCCTCCTTCTCTTTCTGTAGAGAGCAAAATGCCATTGACTAGTGGAAACAATTGCCTAACCATAGGAGCAGTTCAATAGTGGAACCAAAAATTCAGAGCAGTGGTGGGGTTCCTTTTGTATGTTCAGACAATATGGACAGAATATTTTAATGCAGATTCCTACACTGTCCAAAGAAGGACAATAAAGCAGAGATAGAAACAGGACTGGAAAAGACAGAGACTAAATGTTGACCCTTGAGAAGAAAGAGGGACAATGTCCCAGAAGCAAGACCTCCAGAAGAAGATCAAGACCAGTTCGCCATCATTCCAGAGAGCAAGAGACAGAATAATGGATTCAAGTTAAATGTTGAACTATAAAATAGAGAGAGCCAGGTACTGATTCATAGTCAGCTTTCAAATCTCACTGCCAGCCATACAGATTTGTTCTCTCTCTCTCTCTGATTCCCCGCCCCCTCAGCTAAACCTTCTTCATAGGGTTGTTGTGGGGAAAAATGGAAACAGTACCACATACATTGCCTTGAACTGCTGAAAGAATAACAGGATTAAAATTTAATAAATAAACAAATTTAAAAATGGAAGTATTATAACTTTAGAAAACATTGTTACAATTTAAAGGCTATTTGTCTGTCAATTCTATTTGTTTTCTCTTCTCCAGGGCTGTACAGGATGAGATAAATGCACTGAGACATGAAGAGAGTTTGGTGTTTATTTTTTTAAACAAGATTGTTGCCAGGGGTGTCTGCAGCCAGGAGGAGTGATGCCAAAATGACAACATGCCTGCAGTGATGTCATCCCTCAAGCACCATGATGACGCAAATCACAGTGTTTGAATGAGTGTGTCATTTTTAATATCTTATAGGTGAAAAGTGCTTTAACAAAGATGATTAGGGGGCTGGAGGCTAAAACAAATGAAGAATGGTTGTAGGAATTGGGATGTCTAGTTTAATGAAAAGAAGGACTAGGGGCAGTGGTAGGATTCAGCCAGTTCACACCACTTCGGCAGAACCAGTAGCTAATTTTTTGTTGCCCAAGTCCAGAATGGATTTCTGGAAGCGGCATCTTCACAGAGAACCAGTTGTTCACATATTTGAATCCTGCCACTGACTAGGGGTGACATGATAGCAGTGTTCAAGTATCTTGTATTCAATGGATAGAAACTAACCATGGAGAGAAGCAACTAAGGACAAATTTCCTGAGAGTTAGAACAATTAATCAGTGGAATGACTTGCCTCCAGAAGTTGTGGGTGCTCCAACACTGGATGTTTTTAAGAAGATACTGGACAACCATTTGTCTGAAATGGTACAAGGTTTCCTGCCTGAGGAGGGGGTTGGACTAGAAGACCTTCAAGGTCCCTTTCAATTCTATTATTCTACTATTCCGCTATTCTGCTGACCTTTGCATAACTTCTCCCATTTTGTCTTTTGTGCCCTCAGCAGATGCATATCTCCCACTTCGTTTTCCACAGCCAAGTTAGAGAACCAGGAATACAATTTCCATTCCTGATTCCTTCCTCAGAATTCTAGTCCTCTTGATCTATTTGGACCTTGGCTCATTTTTAGGCAAAATGTCAAAGCCAGCAGTTCCTTTTCCTGTCTTCCTTCTTTCCAGTCAACAAAATCTAAATGCAATCTTGGCTAGACAGCTACTGGATCATTATGGGCTGCAATTCCACTGAGAATCCATTGGCAGGAAAAGGGTCCAGAGAAGGTAACACAAGCATCAGCAGCTAGAAGTCATTAAAGAAGAAGCAACTAATGAGACCAAAAGGAGACAGCAACTTCTTGAAAAATTTAGAGCCTCTAATGAGCTGGACAGCTAAAGTCATTTCACGCTTGTCATCCCTTCTTCACAGCACAGTTTGCTTAAATTGTCCCCCAATTTAATTCCCAGTACAAACAACAGCAGCTCTCCAATGCACCAAAGCTATTGCCAAGGTTTTTTTTTACTGCGGTTGGAAGGGCACAGTGATTTTTGCACTTTCTCAGCTTTCCAAGAAGATGCTGGATTTGTGCCACAGGGTTCGCTTTGTAAAAAGGGCTAGAGGAATTTGAGAGCTTTGCCTGCATTTCTGGATCCAGAAGTTCAGTCAAGATCCAGAATTTCTGTTTTCTAACAATAAGCATCACTAGAAAGGGGCACACATCCAAGACATATTTTTGCTACCCCAGTTCAGTAGCCAGGAGGCCTACGAGGAGAGGGGAAGATAAAGCTGCAGAAAAATTAGACAGGTTAAGAAGAATGAATCTGTTTGGTGTAGCAGTTAAGGCACCAGGCTGGAAACTGGGAGATCCTGAGTTCTAGTCCTGATTTAGGCACAAAACCAGCTGGGTGACTCTAGGCCAGTCATTCACTCTCCATTCTAGAAAGGAGTCAATAGCAAACCATGTCTGAAAAACTTTGCCAAGAAAACTGCAGGGACTTGTCCAGGCAGCTGCCAAGAGTCAAAAATCTCATACAGAGAGAGAGAGAGAGAGAGAGAGAGAGAGAGAGAGAGAGAGAGAGAGAGAGAGAGAGAGAGAGAGAGAGAGAGAGAGAGAGAGAGAGAGAGAGAGAGAGAGAGAGAGAGAGAGACATACAAATGTTAGACTTGGATTAAGGAGATCTGGCATTAAAATTTTTGGCACAAAGGCAACTTGGTCTGTAATTTCAATCTCCTATATATTCATGTTTCCTGACCTTTGTCCAGAAAAAGCAACTATACCTACGTGCAAATTAAATTTAGAAACTGAAGGCATTTCCTTGCCTTCTTATTTTGTTTTTCAACCTTGAGGACAAGAAACTTGAAACTCTCTTTCAAAACATCCAGAGAATCAGCCTATCAATCTTACCGGCACTGTTGTCCACCCTTACACTAATAAACTGTAGCAGCCTCCAGACTGAGCTTGAAGGAATTTTTTCTTTTCTCCTTAATAAGGAACCAAACGAGGTTGCCTCACCTGCCTCATCTGGTCAATCTTATTTGCATCTGGACTTTTGACCTTCATGTGGTCCTTTGTGATAAAGGGATGAACCCTTCTAGCTATTCCCACCACCACCATGGTTTTGCTAGTCTAATTTCCTACTCCACCCCCTCTCGTTGCAAAACTGCCAGATTATAAAGAAGGAAGTGGTGTGTTTCCTGCCCCTCCCTTTCCCAGTTCAATCACAATAAAAAACATACTTCCACTTTGGCTATCTTCTGGCTGATCCTTCTGGACTGTTAAAATTGAAAGTGCCAATCTACAAAGGACCAAGTGAAAGAGGGAGAGGATGCTCTTGTTTTTCCTGGGCTTCTAAATTCCTTTCTCTGCTCCTAACCTCCCTTGTGGTTGCTGAGCAATGGGGGTGGGAGAAGTATTCTGGCCATGCTCAGAGATACTGCACAGATCTCTCCTCTGGTACTAAAGTGGTTTTGGAGACTTATGCTTCATCTAGCTTTTTAAAAATTATTATTTTTATTGCAAACCACCCAGAATCACCTTGGTAAAATGAGGGGAGTGTAGAAATGTGATGAATAAATAAATGTATTTATTTAGTAAAACTGAAGGTTTTCAAAAACAGATCGGACAACTTTGAGCAGGGGGATGGACTAGAAGACCTGCAAGGTCCCTTCCAGCCCCATGATTCAATGTTCTATAGAAAGCATCCTTGGTGGGATGGTGCTGAATGGGATCTCAGCCTTAGCTTTGTTAAGAAAGAATCAAGGAAAAGAAAAGTTTGGGCTGGATATGAAAAAGTGGAAACCTCCATCAGTCATCCTTGCTGTCTGTTCAAAGAGCTACGCAGGCTGAAGAAGAGGCATATGAAGCTATTTGGAGACACATTGCTATATTTAAAAAGAACTTAATTATCCTTTCATTTTATCAAGAAATCCAGGAGTCCCAACAGCCAAACCTTCTCAGCAGCTTGACAAAAGCATTTTATTGTGCATCCTGTATAAATCAAAATCATCCTATGTTCTGTCCAGGGAGATACCTCATTAATACAGAGAGCCCATTGTTCTTCCAGATCTGATCTTTTTATTTAATTAAGTATGCCCTTTAGGTCAGTGATGGCAAACCTTTTAGAGACCGAGTGCCCAAACTGCAACCCAAAACCCACTTATTTATCGCCGGGTGCCAGGTGGGTGTGTCCCACTGGATGGGCGTGGCTGTGGTGGTCATGGCAGATTGGGTGGGTGTGGCCAATGTGGGTGTGATCACCTCAATGTTGCTTGTGGGGAGGGACATCTGTGGGGGCCGGGCAGAGTTGGGGGAGATCCAGGGGGTCTCTGGCAGGTGGGGCGGTGGGCAGGAGGCTCATCCTGTGGGGTGAGGCGAAGCAAGGCAAGGCAGGGCAGGGGTGCCATTGTCACAGGGAAAGGTGAGACAGGAGCTGGGGTGGCTGCTGCCTGACACCATTGGCCCCTGCACACAGAGGCCAGCGAGCACATGGGTGCTGAGATGCATCCAGCCATCTGGGACATTGGCCAGTTAGCGGGCGGCTGGTTGAAGAGGGACAGTTGCCGTCTCTGGGGCATAGCGTGTGTGCCCACAGAGAGGGCTCTGAGTGTGGGCACACACGCTATGCACACACGCTATGCCCTCTGGCATGCGTGCTATAGGTTCGCCACCACTGCTTTAGGTTATCCATCTGGTACCAATTGCAATTGGTATGCAATTGTGGAGGTTTTAATCTGAATATATCTAGGGGTCACCAGGATGGCAGGAGGGAAGCTGTTTCAGATGCTGTAAATTTAACTGAAGGCCCAGTTCATGGTGGAATTTGTTGTTTGGTCATTAAGTCATATCCGACTCTTCATGAACCCATGAACCATAGTATGCCATGCCCTCCTGTCCTCCACTGTATCCTGGACTTTGCCCATATTCATGCCCATTGCATCTCATGCTCTCCATTGCCTTCTCCTTTTGCCTTCAATTTTTCACTGCATCAGGGTCTTTTCCAATGAGTCCTCTCTTCTCATTCAGTGGCCAAAATATTTGAGCTTCAGCTTCAGTATCTGTCATGCTGGATTACTTCTTGGTCTTCTTCCTACTCCTATAAGTAGTCCTTGCTTAATGATTGGTCACTTTGAAGTTACGATGGACACCCCTCGCCAAGGTACCTACAACCCAGTTCTGATGTTCCAAAGCCAGCATGCACAAAAATGGATGAGGATCCCTTCCCTTTGAGACATGACACAATGCCAATGAAGGTAGACCTTGGAAACATCTGCCTCTGCTTCTAGATCTTTCTGAGCCCCCAGATCTTTCCAAACTACAATTCCCAATGTCTTTCACCACCAGATTGCTGGAAGTTGTAGTTCACCATTGAGTGAAGAGCCACAGATCCTCCCACTTTGGTATAAAGGCAGTGCATTCACATATATACATACATACAAAGACAGACAGACAGACAGACAGACAGACAGACAGACAGACAGACAGACAGCTGGGGAAATACTGTTTAATAAAAAAAATCTGTATTGGAATGCAGTGGGGAGGTGGATTCTCAGGAGGAAGGGCATACATTCTAGAGGAGTAAGAGGCAACTCACCCAGATATTATGTGTTAGAGAAAGATGGTCAAGATAGCCCTTTCCTAATAGAGTATATTGTAAATGCAGATAGTAGAATGTTCAGTCTGGCAAGATTTTGCCTATAGGTGTGAAACAATAAAGAACTCAGTATTAAGCACCAGGAAAACAGAAGATCCAGGCAGTTCATATGGGTATAAAGATTTATGGCAAGCTTAAACTCTCTACAAGAATCTGAACTACTAACGGGTCAAAGCAAATTGGCGATAAATAAGAATCAAAAGGAATTCAAGGTCGGCTGGACTTAGATCTCTTGTAGGCGCAAAGGAACTTATGACTGATGACACATTTGACCCCTCCCTCAGGCTTAGGCTGGTCATCTCCTATACTCAGGTTGGAAGAATCACGATGTGACATTCTTGATTTTGGACCTAGAAAATCAACCTCCAGGAACTGTAGAGACATAGCAGAGATCTATGTTTTCCATTCTGTCTTTGACCTTTAGAGCATTCTTCATGCTTTATTTGGATTTTTCAATTTAAAAATAATCAAACCATGTTGTACAACAACACCATATGCAGTCCACCAGCTGTGTTTTCTCCAATATTCTCTAAAAGATGTTGCTTGAGCTGCAAAATTTAACACAATGCCCTTATGGTCGCTATGGTTTAGCAAAAAGCAAAATGTTAAGGCAGCCCTAGGCTAAAATGGGGAACGGCTTCATTGCCTGATTGAAATGGAAGGATCTATATTTCTAGGTTGAGTTTTGCTCATTTGTTTTCTATTTCTCAACTTCCTCTTCCTTTCCCAAAGTCCTTTCCCACATTCAGCATGTTGCCTTTCTCCACTGCCATGCCTATACATATACGTCAACACTCAGCCTGGTCAATAAACACAACATTGAGCAAATTGTATTAAAAGCTTGGCCAAGGACCAAAAGACTCATTACACTGTCGGCATAGAGCCATTCTGAGCCTGTCGAGACATGGGCTAGGTGGGAGTCAAAGTTGAGCAGATGATGGGAATCTCCTCATCCAGGAAGTTCTGGATTAAGATGTGTCATTTCCCCTTGCTCTCCTTCCAATGGACCTGGAGGGTTGAAACATTCCTGATCATGAGTGGTCCTTGGTGCTTGGCTTTTCTGCAGACATTTCATTATTCAAAGTAGATATCATCATCATCATTATCAGCACTGATGATGTTTTGTAGTTTAGGTAATGAAATATCTTCAAGAAAACAACCAAGCTCAGAGAGCACCAAGGACCCCTCATTTCAACCCCGAACTACAAAGATTCTACAAATATTCTCCTTCATTCCTCTATGCATAAACACAGGGAGTCCTTTCACCTGTTAGTGCACTGTAGTTTGGATCAACTGGACGAACTGGATAAACCCTCCCTAAGGTCAATTGCTCATGCTCCAAGAGATAATTACAGAAGCTAATTTTAAACAATACTGGTTCCTTTTGATGGAAAATGTACAAGTGGAGAGAAGAGATGAGCAGAAATTTGTTTGTAAGGAATATGGCTCAATTGCTACAAGATCTATTCTGTTTACCTCCTCTACCATCTCCTCATCTCTGTTCTGTTTACCTCTACTCTGTTTTCCTTTTTAGAGCAATGGTAGCCTCTCCCCCCCCCAAATTAATTCAATCTTCACTTAACCTCTCCTCCTTTGATTGTGTTGGAGATTTTGATATAATTCATAATGTGACATTGTTGTTTCCAACTCCTAGTGACTATGTACGTAGATACTGTAGATTCTTTCTGTTACAATCTATCCCTGGCATGTTATTTCAAGTCTCTCAATGGTCACAACTATAACTGAGTCCATTCATCTTGCTGCTGGTTATCCTCTTCTTATTTTCTTTCCACTTTTCCTAGCACTACTGCCCTCTCCAGAGAGATGGATCTTCACATCATATATTTAAAGTAGGAGAATTTGAGCCTGGTCATTTGTGCCTTGAGTGAGAAATCTGGGTTGGTTTTTTTTTCAATAACCTATTGGTTTGTTTTCATGACTTCCCATGGTATTCTCAGGTGGAATAGGGAAAATTCGCCACAGCTAACTCTCTGTAGTAAACTCTCTGCAGCCAACCCACCACAACCAACTCACCATGGCCAATTTGCCACAGGAAAACTCGCTGTGGGACAATTTAACCATTTGATTGATTTATTTAAAATTTAAATAAATAAATAAATAAATTAAATAAATAAATATTTAAAATAAATAAATATTTTTGTCATTCACATTTCATTCTGTCCCTCCTTTTGCATCTTTCCTTTGATGATTCTATTCTACTAGTGAATTCTATCGCATGAAGTGTTAATACCATTTTATAATGCCTTGGCAACACCAAACTTCGAATACCGCATCCAGTTTTGGTCACCACAATATAAAAAAGATGTTGAGATTCTAGAAAGAGTGCAGAGAAGAGCAACAAAGAATGGTTGCTGGAATTGAGTATGTCTAGTTTAATGAAAAGAAGGACTAGGGGTGACATGATGGGAGTGTTCCAATATCTCAGGGGCTGCCACAAAGAAGAGGGAGTCAAGCTATTCTCCAAAGTACCTGAGGGCAGGACAAGAAGCAACAGATGGAAACTAAAAAGTAAGGTTCTACATCTAGGCAAGAAAAATCAAATGCACAAGTATAGTATAGGTGGTACCTTGCTCAATAGGAGTAACTGTGGAAGGATCTTGGAGTCCTAGTGGACAATCACTTAAATATGACCCAGCAGTGTGCTGCAGCTGCCAAAAAAGCTAACACAGTACTAGGCTGCATTAACAGAGGGATAAAATCAAGATCACGTGAAGTGTTAATACCACTTTACAAAGCCTTGGTAAGGCCACACTTGGAATACTGCATCCAGTTTTGGTCACCACAATGTAAAAAATATGTTGAGACTCTAGAAAGAGTACAGAGAAGAGCAACGAAGATGATTAGGGGATGACATGATGGCAGTGTTCCAATATCTCAGGGGCTGCCACAAAGAAGAGGGAGTCAAGCTATTCTCCAAAGTGCCTGAGGGTAGGACAAGAAGCAACAGATGGAAACTAAAAAAGTAAGGTTCTACATCTAGGCAAGAAAAATCAAATGGACAAGTATAGTATAGGTGGTACCTTGCTCAATAGTAGTAACTGTGGAAGGATCTTGGAGTCCTAGTGGACAATCACTTAAATATGAGCCGGCAGTGTGCTGCAGCTGCCAAAAAAGCTAATACAGTGCTAGGCTGCATTAACAGAGGGATAGAATCAAGATCACGTGAAGTGTTAATACCACTTTACAAAGCCTTGGTAAGGCCACACTTGGAATACTGCATCCAGTTTTGGTCACCACAATGTAAAAAAGATGTTGAGACTTTAGAAAGAATACAGAGAAGAGCAACAAAGATGATTAGGGGATGACATAATAACAGTGTTCCAATATCTCAGGGGCTGCCACAAAGAAGAGGGAGTCAAGCTATTCTCCAAAGCATCTGAAGGCAGGACAAGAAGCAATGGATGGAAACTAACCAAAGAGAGAAGCAACCTAGAACTAAGGAGAAATTTCCTGACAGTTAGAATAATTAATCAGTGGAACAACCTGCCTCCAGAAGCTATGAATGCTCCAACACTGGAATTTTTTAAGAAGAAACTGGACAGCCATTTGTCTGAAATGGTATAGGTTTCCTGCCTAAGTAGGTGGTTGGACTAGATGATCTCCAAGGTCCTTTCCAACATTATTATTATTATTGTTGTTGTTGTTGTTGTCAACGCTGCTAATATTGGATGTTCCCGCTTTGACAATGATGAAAATGCAGCCATTTTCTCTATTCCTTTAATGTGCTTTTCCTTGCTTTAGAAATTAGATGCAGTGGGGGGGGATTGGAATGTAAGCTCATCTAGTCATAACATAACACTGTAGTGGGAACCCAAGGACAAGCTGATAACATTTTGGAGGGCTGTGGAGCTAAGGAGAAAGCCCTTTAAGCTAATTGGGGAATGTGATTTATAACAGTTTATTGGGGGTGGGAATTGCCATTTGTTACTTTGTATCGGGGGAAGGATGTATGCCATGGCCGAGGATGTATGCCATGACCCCCCTCGAAATGGAGGAAATGCAGCAGTATGTGAACAAGAACTTAGCGAGAGGATTTATTGAACAGGCTAAATCTGAGGGGGGATCTCCGGTGTTATTTAAAGAGAAAAAAGACGGGTCCTTTGTCTCTGCGTAGACTATAAAGAGTTAAATGCTGTGAGCATAGAAAACAAGTACTCACTGAAGTACTAAGCCACCTGGCGAAGGGGAGTGTCTTCACTAAATTGGACCTGAGAAAAGCATATTACCCAGTAAGAATAAAAGAAGGAAATGAATGGAAAACTGCTTTTAACTGTCCCATGGGGACCTATCAATTTAAAGTCATGCCGTTTGGACTACAGGAGACTTCAGCTGTCTTCATGCAGCTGATCAACCAGGTACCGGTAGTACATGACCATTTATACAAAGGGATTTTGGTGTATCTTGATGATATCCTGATATACAGCACAAATATGGCTGATCACGTAAAACTAGTGTGAGAAGTGCTAAAGAAACCGTTGAATGCCAAACTTTATGTTAAACTATCAAAGTGTGAGTTCCATCAGACCCCACTAGATTATCTTGGCTACAGAATTTCCAGCGAGGGCATTGAGATGGACCCGGCTAAAGTGAAAGCTGTAATAGAATGGCAATCCCCAAAGACTCACAAGCAGCCTCAGAGCTTTCTGGGATTTGCCAACTTTTATTGACAGTTCATCCCCTCCTTTGCTGAAATTGCTTTACCCCTCAGAGACTTACTGAAAACAGGCAAAGATAGGGGGAAGCCGCAACCGGGCCAACCGCTAGCATGGACTATGAACTGTCAAACTGCTTTTGAGAATTTAAAAAGACCATTTGCAGTCGAATCAGTCCTAAGGGAAACCCTTTGTGATTCAAGCCAATGCCAGCAATATGGCAGTTGGAGCTGTACTATTGTAAAAGAACCATGATGGAGTTCTACAGCCCTGTGCCTACACCTCCGAAAAAGTTCACCGATTGTGAGAGAAGGTGGGCAGTGTGGGAGAAGTATATGACTCCAGAAAACTTGTCCAGAATGTATAAAGATATTGTCAAATTCATGTTGGAAATGTGGGGAACATTTTTATCTCACCTGGTGGACTTCTAAAAAAGCCAGAAAATTTTGGGTCCAAATACATATAATGATCAATATTCAGCTAAAATCAGAATTTTTTTTTGCTGGGATTAATGGCCGGTCAATTAGAAAAGAGCCACAGAAGATTATTTTTATATACGATTACCTCTAAGAAACTACTATATGCATAAAAAAATGGAAATACTTTGACATCCCACAAAGGAAATGGCAAAATTAACTTGTTTGATTAGATAAAGATCAATAACTACATTTATTAGTGCATGGAAATCCCTTATGGACATTTTGCTGAAAAAAATGAGAAAAATAAATGTGATATATAGGTTTGAAGATTAAAAAGTAGTTTATGGAAAGAAAGAAAATATGGTGTAACCTTTGAGGCAACTATAACATTGTCAAGAAGATAAGAAACTTTTCCTTTCCTCTCCTTTCCTTTATTTCTACTTTTTCTTACACTTTCTATTACTTTTCTTCATTCCTCTTTAATTCAGATTTTGTATTTTAATTTTAAAAAATTCATTTTCCATTTTCCCAGTTTCATTTGTCCTAAAGTTGAGAATCACAACAAGCAGCCATCCAACTCCTGCAAGCTTGATGTGGGTCTATAGGCCAAATGGGGAGCTTTTTTTAAATTGAAATGGGAGAATCATTTTCTCCGCCTTTAATTCATTGAACATGATTTTCATTAACTCTGCACTTAAACCCACTTTATTGTATTAGTTTTGGGGACACACCTGTGCCACAGGTAGCCTGGCTTGTTCCCAAAGCAGTGCATTGTAGGAATTAACTGCCTGTGAGTTTTCCCTTAAGGCACCCTATTCAACTTCAGCTTGAAGTGCCTGCAGCAATGGAAAAGAAGAAAGGATCCTGAGCATGCACAGAGTCTCTCTCTCTCTTCATTAAATGGGTCATTGACTCCTTTGTGTTAAAACTTGTTTCCTTTGAATATCATTCTCTGCCTGTTTCCTCATCCCGTTGCAGGGCAGATCTCATCTGGATATTATTATTATATTATATATATCTCATCTGTGCAACGTTCAGTGCAATGTTCTTGCCTCTTCTCTGCACTTCCTTCCCTTACTTTCTTGATTCTTGCCCTGGAGTCATCCTTCCTAGATAGTACAAACAGATTTAGACAAAGGAGGAGTAAAAAAGCAGAGGTAGACTTGTCTCTTTCATAACCTGCACTCCTATGGTATTTTTGCCCTCAGCGGTAGGAAGTAGCTGTCATCTAAAGATTTTCTGGAGAATGGGAGAACTGGTTTGACTAGTTGCAAGCAGGATGTCAGAAGGCTAGAAGATTCTTTCAGTGAGAAACAATGATAACTACGCACCCACCAAGTTATTTGGTTGGTTGATTTAGTCCCAGGGCAATGTCTGAAAGGCATGTGATTCATCTGCTCTGCTGGGGCTCAGCAGGTCTGGACCTGATTTCTGTCATGGGAAGCCCAGGCTGATATTCCTCTTAAGCTCCTTAAAATAAAAAGTGTGGAAAGGTGAGCTGAAGTTTAAAAACAGGATAAATATGGGTTCAGCATCCAATGGATGGTAAGATTCATGCCTAGAAATTGGGGTTTGTTTATTTGTTGCAAACCAACTTTCAAGAAATAGGTATACTTTATTTCACCTTCTGACATTCAAGCTGGAATTCCAGTAATGGTTTCTATCACACTTCTTGATTTCAGATTGAATCCCTTCTTTTGTAATTTCTTTAATGAATAATATCAAGTTCGAAGCATGCTTTTGCTGGTCCATCAATTATTGCTTCTCAGCTTGCCAATGAACTTGCGGGGAGGGAAAGGGATTGGAATGCAGACTTCAAAAGATCAAGAAAGCAGACCATGAGAACCAAGGACAGTTCACCAGGTGTCTGTCCAGACCCAGAGGCATTTTCTCATAACAATATTTTTCCACCTAACTGGGCAATGTGACCTGATCAAGAAGGGGTAGGGGGAAATCTATACTTTTTACTACGTGGGATTGGGTGGGGTTTTGCCAGAGCTGGTTTGGCTTGCATGCGTGCTGAAATGATGTATTCAATAAAGTTTTATATTGAGAGTTTGAAAAGCCTCAAAGGTGTTTACTTGGTTGGATTCATCATTTGGAATCTTGACAAATAACTTGTCAAGGTCATCAACGATTTGATTTGGGTTCAGAGGGCAGTATGATTCCAGTCATTGTGTCTCACAAACCATAATGTATTATTTAGTACTGCATTGTGCTTTATTCAACAAACCATAGTAAATCAAACCATAGCTTAGTCAATTTCCAAGCCAAGATTTTGTTTAAGATGATGTTGATCTTTTTTTTCTCCTTGAATATTTTGGTGATGTCATGATTATCCAGATGTTGTGTCATCATCACCATTGTTGTCCACTTAAAAATGTCTGGAGTTTCTAAGCACTTTACTGAAAGCAAGTACATGATCAGCTATACACAGAAAAGGGAAAGGGAATGGGAATGGGAAGGGAAGAGGAAATTAAATTAGAGCATCTATTTCACTAGCCAGTGTATGTTGGTCATTTTTGTGGTGTTGGAGAAGACTCTTGGACTTCAAGGAGATCAAATAAGTCCATCCTAAAGTAAATCAAACCGCTCTTTGAAAGGACAGATAGTGAAGCTGAGGTTCAAACACTTTGGCCACCAAATGAGAAAAGAGGAGTCAATGGAAAATACCTGATGTTGGGAAAGATTGAAGGCAACAGGAGAAGGGGACAGCAAAGGAGGAGATGAGTGTCATTGATGCAATGAACATGAATTTGGGCAAACTCTAGAAGACAGTGGAGGACAGAGGGAGCTGGCATGCTACAGTTCATGCAGGTTACAAAGAGTTGGACATGACTTAGCAATTGACCAATAAATTCTATTAGGTCATGGGATATATAGGATAGGAATTATTACAATGATATTTCTAACATATCTGGAAAGCATCAGCTTCAGGAAAAATGGAATTGGTGCTCTCCTGAAAGGAAAGGGCAGTGCAAACTCTTAATATCTGCTCTCTTTTTCTCTAATCAACCCAGAGGACAAGGTTTTTCTTTCTCTATCATGAAGTGTTTCCTAAATGGCTAAGTATGCAGCTTCCCAGGTGTCATTAGTCCCCTAAATGAACATCGGTATCATAATATGCTTCTGAAAGGTCTTCCAGGTTGGTCTTAAAAGGGAATTTTAGTCCAACAACAGAACCATCTGCAGAATCTGTTTTCTAGCCTACTCTAACATAGGACAAGCAAATGGCACCTGAAGCTGCAGAAGCAGTAAATTTTGAAACTCACTTCCAGAAAAGCCTAGTGACAGCTAAATTAAATTACATTTCAGGAGCAATATATCTCAGAAGTAGGAGATTATATCATGGAAGCCCATTCACTTTCTGGAGTGCTGGAGACATGCCCAGCAAAAATGTGCCTTGAAAACAAGAGTGAATTAGAATGACTTTTGCCTAAAAAGAAAAAGGCTAAAGCGAGAATTAAGAAATTAGATGATGGGATGTATCAGAGGGAATATTTAAAAATTAAGCATCTGTTTGAATATGGTTAAAGAAATAGAAAGATTTTGGATATAAATGAATTTTAGTTTAAGAAGGATGAATCCCACAAGTAATATAGTATTTTTTTCTTTCTTTTTTCACTTTCTTTTTTATTTTTTATTTTTTGATATAAGAAACATAAAAATGTTCAGGATGATTAATATAAAGAACATCTAAAGATTAAACATATGTTTAATGATGATTAAAAAGAATAGAAAATTTTTGGAAATAAATGTATATTAGTTTAAGAGGGATGTGTATTTCAAGTAGTATACTATTTTCTTATTCTTCTTCTTTTTTTCTCTTTCTTCTCCTTTATTTTTTATTTTTTAAGACATGAGAAATGTAAAAATGGTGGGATGGCTTGCACAAAGAAAATAGACTTAAATATTTAAATATAATTAATTTTGAGAAAATCTTAACTAGTAAGAATGTTTTGAACACTTTGGGGAAAACAAATTTAAATAAGAATTGTAAACAGGATCTATGATGAGGCAACCAAGATGTCTAGATAGAAAAGAAGCATTATATGGATGTGATTATTATTTGTAGACATGTTGGAAAAATCTTTATACTTAATTGTTACTTATCAAAATAATAAGAATTGTATTAATTCAAGGTTGGTAAAGAGAATATTATTTTTTTATTAAAAAATTTTTTATTAAAGCACTCAACCTTAATCATAACAGCATATTAAGAAGCATTCATCATAGATCGTAAAATACATCAGTAAGTATTAGTCTTTGTATACGTCAAATTTGGTAAACATTCTTCACTCCTCACGTCTAGCCTCAACTATACGCCAGATACATTTTATTTGATTGGTGTTTCTCTTGTATATAATCTATCCACTGTTTCCAGGCTGTCATATATTGTTCATTTGTTGAAGAAGAGAAAATCAAGCAAAGCTACTATGTGACTATAGATTATAGAAACTAATTGTTAGTGATTGTTTTGCAAATATAAACCCAGACAACATACTGTTTACCAAATATTAAGGCGATTATATTTAAAAAAATCAATAAAATATATTTTTTAAAAAATAGAATGATTTTTGCCTAGATCCAGCTAGATTCTTTATATTTACATCCATCATTTCATTCATTCATTCATTCATTCATTCATTCCTAAATTAGTTTAATTGTCACTTCATGAACAGACTGATAGTTGATCATCTCTCTCTCTCTATGGGATGAATGTTATAGATGAGCTTGAATGAATAATTCTCAAGCCAAAGATTCAAGGAGACTATGAAAAATGCCTGCAAAGGTCCCCTCTTGCAGTCCTGTTATTTTGCAGAGTCTACATAGTTTCCTCCTGAAATAAGAAAATCTGAAATAAGAAAAATTCAAAATATGTTTTTTCTTTATTTTTATTTAACTGGGAGCATTTCAACTCAAGATGAGGCAACGCTTGCCATTGCTGAACTTGTCAGCCATTTGTGGCCACTTCCTTCATATGACTTGCTGATTTTCAGATGAGTTAGGTAGACTAAAACTTGCAGTATTCCTGAAATAGAGTGCAGGAAAATTATGGCTATATGTTTGGAAGTACGCAGCAGATGTATACCATGGTGTAAGAATGGAAATACAATAATCCTTGTCTTATGACTGGTCCTTTAGCAATCGTTCAACATTCCAGTAGACCTACCTGAAAGGTACTTATATCCCCAGATTCAAAATGCCTGAACTTTGAGCTCCCTGCAACTGGTCTGCATTTATGACCATCATGAATTATGATTATGATGGGCAGGCTCCATTACAGTTGTAACTCAAGGAATACCTATAACTCATAGATCAGCGGTTCTCAACCTTTTTCAGGCCGAGACCCCGCCCTGCGCCGCGTATGCGCGGCGTGACCCTGACCTGCACCGTGCATGCGTGGCACGACAGCCCGCATCACGCATGCACGACTGCCTGCATCGCGCATGCGGTGACGCGATGGCCCTAACCGTGCATGCGCAGTGCGCACGCGATGGCCCAAACCGCACATGCGCGGCGGGGCGGGCTGAACCGCGCATGCACGCCGTGCGCGTGATGGCCCGAACCGCACATGTGCCGTGCGACAGCCCGAACTGCGCATGTGCGACGGGCGCACAACGGGCCGCATCGCGCATGCGTGGCACGATGGGTCGCATCGCGCATGCGTGGCACAATGGGACGCACCGTGCATGCGCAATGCGTGCGACGGCCCGCATTGCACATGTGTGGTGCTACTCTGCGCATGCGCGGTGCTGCCCCCTGCGCCAGCCGAAAAAAATCGGAAAAAAATGGCGGAAAAAAATGGCGGACTGTGGCGTTTGGCGACCCCCGTGAAATGGTCATTCGACCCCAAATGGGGTCATGACCCATAGGTTGAGAACCGCTGCTCCATAGAAAGTGTTGGGAGAGTGATAGGCACATTGGTACATATAATCAACTTTGGTGGCAATGTCCCATTACTTGGGTTAATCAGAACATTTTTGAGCAAACTAGGAAAATCATCCAACAAGCTTGTACATTATACATTATATTTTTTTGTTGGTTTCCTGCACTTATTTTCCAAAGATGTACAAAGTGAGACAACTTAAGAAACCAATTGAACTCCTGTTGTTAGTGACCAGGTTTCTTATTGCAAGATATTCAAAAACTAAAATATATCTTATATTGGATCAACAGTACTTAAAATGTTGGAAATTCCTCTGGCTGGAATGAAACATAGCATAAAATCAGAGAATGGTTGCTGGATTGGGTATGTCTAGTCTAATGAAGAGAAGGATGAGGGGTGACATGATAGTAGTGTTCCAATATCTCAGGGGCTGCCACAAAGAAGAGGGAATCAAGCTATTCTCCAAAGCACCTGAAGGCAGGACAAGAAGCAATGGATGGAAACTAACCAAAGAGAGAAGCAACCTAGAAATAAGGAGAAGTGTTCTGACAAGTTAAAACAAATAATCAGTGGAACAACCTGCCTCCAGAAGCTGTGAATGCTCCAACACTGGAAGTTTTTAAGAAGAGACTGGACAACCATTTGTCTGAAATGGTATAGTGTTTCCTGTCTGAGCAGAGGGTTGGACTAGATGCCTTCAAGTTTCCTTCCAACTTTATTATTATTATTATTATTATTATTATTATTATTATTATTATTATTATTATTATTATTGTTGTTGTTGTTGTTGTTGTTGTTGTTGTTGTTGTTATTTTGAAGCACCCTTGCAATCAAGGTACATGTATGCAAATTTGGTCCCCCTGTCTAGCATGTATTTATATGTAAGGGTGTAGGTATATACATATGTGTGTACATAGCATGTCTATAAGTGTGTTATGTATGTGTACATTTTTGAAAGCAGGCAACAGAATTTCATCTTTAATGTGTACCAGTGTGCTCACAAAAAAATAACAATAAGGGTTATCTCTTATCTTAAATATTTGTCCCCTTCTGTACATATGTTGTGATTAGAAATATTGAATTTGGATGTTTAAAACATTTGCATTTATTCATAAATCGATGTGTATGTGTGTGTGTGTATTGTGTGTAACAAGCGCACACATATGCAAACACATAAAAAGTTTTTTTTAAAAATAAATATATTTCTGCATCATGTAATTGTGTTAGTTTTATTTGTGTAATATTATCTTTAACAAAATTATGAGGGAAAAAACTCTCTTTTCCTTTTTGCTTTTAAGTGTGGTTTATTTTTCTTCTTCCCTTTTTGGATGTTTTGTTTGTTCAAAAAAAAAGGAAGGAAAAAAAGAGCTCAGGAAGAAGAAAGTTAAATGCTTGATCTGCAGTTCATATGTTTTACTGAGAAGTAATTTGGCAAAATTGGAGGAAGCTGCTCTTTGTTTTGACCTCCTTGTGAATTCCCCTTGAAATGAAAGCAGTTAACACGAAAGCACATGTCAGTCAGAGTCCCTTTCAAAGCTTTGTTTTCCAAGAGAAGGTAGAAGTAGTCCTTAACTTATGGCTGCAATTGAGCCCAAAATTTCTGTTGCTAAGCGAGACAGTTAATCAGAATAGAGCTGGAGGCGACCTTGGAGGTCTTCTAGTCCAACTCCCTGCCCAAGCAGGGACCCTATACCATTTCAGACAAATGGCTGTCCAACCTCTTCTTCAAGACCTCCAGTGATGAAGCACCCACAACCTCTGAAGACAAGTTGTTCCACTGGTTAATTGTTCTGACTGTCAGGAAATTTCACCTTAGGTCTAGGTTGGTTCTCTCTTAGTAACCATCCATTGCTTCCTGTCCTACTTTCAGGTGCTTTGGAGAATAGATTGACCCCCTGTTCTTTGTGGCAACCCCTTAGATATTGGAACACTGCTATCATGTCACCCCAGTCCCTCTTTTCATTAAACTAGACACACCCAATTCCAGCAACTGTTCTTTATATGAAAGTTGCTTAGCTTTATAGCAACCTCTAAAAGACAAGTTGTTCCACTGGTTAATTGTTCTGACTGTCAGGAAATTTTGCCTTAGTTCTATGTTGCTTCTCTCCTTGATTAGTATCCATCCATTGCTTCCTGTCCTACCTTCAGGTGCTTTGGAACTTAAGGTGATCCCCTCTTCTTTGTGGCAGCCCCTCAAATGCTAGAATACTGTTGTCATGTCACCTCTAATCCTTCTTTTCTCTAGACTGGCCACACCCAATTCTTGCAACCGTTCTTCATATGTTTTTGTCTCCAGGCCTTTATAATCATCTTAGTTGCTCTTGTTTGCACTTTTTCTGAAGTCTTAACATCTTTTTTATAATGTGGTGACCAAAACTAGATGCAGTATTCCAGGTGTGGCCTTACTAAGGCTTTATAAAGCAGTACTAATACTTCATGTAATTTTGATTCTATGCCTCTGTTTATACAACCAAGGACTATTAGCTTTTTTTTTGGTTATTTTTTTGTCCTATTTTATAAGCATTCTTATGTTAGGAAGGAGAAATTTCCACCAGTAAGGACAATGAACCAGTGGAACAGCTTGCTTCATCACTGGAGGTTTTAAAGAAGAGACTGGACAGTCACTTGTCTGAAATGGTATAGGCCAGTGTTTCTCAATCTTGACAATTTTAAGGCATGTGGACTTCAACTCCCAGAATTCCACAGCCAGCATTGCTGGCTGTGGAATTCTGGGAGTTGAAGTCCACATGCCTTAAAATTGTTAAGGTTGAGAAACACTGGTATAGGGTCTCCTGCTTGAGCTGGGGGCTGGACTAGAAGACCTCCAAGGTTTTCTTCCAGCTCTATTCTGATTCTGATTCACAGATGAATTATTGTAGTTGCTAAGTTAGTAATGTGGTTGTTAAATGAATCTGGCTTCCCCATTCCAACGGGTGGAAACTAATCAAGGAGAGAAGCAACCTAGAACTAAGGAGAAACTTCCTGACAGTTAGAACAATTAACCAGTGGAACAACCTGCCTCCAGAAGCAGTGAATGCTCCAACACTGGAAGTTTTTAAGAAGATACTGGACAGCCATTTGTCCGAAATAGGTATAGGGTTTCCTGCTTGAGCAGGGGGTTGGACTAGATGACCTCCAAGGTCCCTTCCAACTTTATTATTATTATTATTATTATTATTATTATTATTATTATTATTATTATTATTATTATTATTGACTTTGTTTCTTGGAAGGTTACAAAAGGTTATCAGATGACCCTGGGACACTGCAACCATCATAAATGCATGCCAGTTGCCAAGCACATGAATTCTGATCACATGACCATGGGGATGCTACAAAGGTCATAAGTGTAAAAAACAGTCATAAATCAGGTTTTTTTTAATGGCATTGTAACTTAATGAATGGTTGTAAGTTCAGGATTACCTGTACTTTGGAACTAGACTAAACAAAATTCTATGCCTCTGTTTATACAACCAAAGACTGTATTAGGTAAAACTATTATGTCCTGCACTGAATAGTTAATGTCACAACTGCTCCCCAATAGAAACCCAGAACATTCATGCAGCCCTGCTGCAGACTATATTTCAAACAAAAAATGTGGTGTTTTTTTTCATGATTTTCAGCATTTAGGGGAGATCTCTGGCTGCATCTAGAACCCAAAACACATGAGGGCGATGCACTCATAGCAAGATGAAGTAACTGTCCTTGGAAAGCTCCCTGCTCCCCAAATGCCATTCAAGTTCTCCCAACCTGCCTCTCCTCATCTGAATTCATCCTTCACATGAGCCCAAAGGATAAAAACTAGGGCTCTGGATGTGGGCTGTAATGTACCCCACCCTGGCCTCTTCTGAAGGATGCTGCGTCTTCACAAGCAGTTGTTTACAGGCCTCTGGGTAAAGCCCTAAAGTTCATAAGCAAAATCTGGGCTTCTCCATTAGGGAAAGGAAGGGATCAAAGACAGCCCACGTTGTTTTTCATGTTTTGAGGAAGAAACAGTGTGCTAATTGTAGGCTAGACATTTTTCCCAGCTTGCTCGATAAAGAAGGGGCAAGTGACAAGCATCTCTCTTGGCTTCCAAATTCCTTCAGTCTGATTCTTGCTTCAGCTACCCACGCTCTGAGTTCCCAGCCATCGCCTACCTCTCTGAGTGGAATTCATAGCCTCCTTGTTCCCCACACAGAGATTTCTATCATCTTTCCTGGCCTTTCCTTGAGGTAATGAATCTCACAAATACATACATGCACACACACACACACACACACACACACACACACACACACACACACAGTCATGCTTCAAGTGACTGGCCTAGGTACCAATAAGGAATGGAATAGAGATCAGGCTTTATCTGGATTCTCCCAAGTCAACACCCCCAGTTTGGATGGTTTTACAGATACGAAAGAAATGGATTTGTACTGTCTCCTTTCCCCAACAAAATGTTGGATTTACGGGTAGTTCTCGACTTACAACCACAACTGAGCCCAAAATTTGTGTTCCTAAACAAGACAGTTGTTAAGTGAATTTTGACTCATTTTATGACCTTTTGTTTTTGCCACAGTGGTTAAGTGAATCATTACAATGGTTTAGATAGTCACATGATTGTTAAGTGAATCTGGCTTCCCCATTGACTTTGCTTGTTGGAAGATCGCAAAAGATCACATGACCCCGAGATCCTGCAACTGTCATAAATACATGCCAGTTGCCAAGCATCTGAACTTTGATCATGTGACCATGGGGATGCTGCAATAGTCTTAAGTGTGAAAATAGTTGTACATTACTTCAAACTGTGACTAAATGAATGGTTGTAAGTCGAGAACTACCTGTAATGTGCTATAGATCCCCAGTTCAAGTTCCAGTTATTTTTACAGAAGAGTCTTTTCCTTGGGAAATTGTGGCACTGTTGACAACCCCTCCACACACATCCCTTCAAAGTAGACAAGGTCAAGAAATGGGCAGAGCAGAAATTCTATAAATGTCCTTTACTGTCCTGGGGCAGAAAAACAGAACTGTGAGAGTTTCTCCCTTTCTTACCTTCCACGAAAACCCAATCATGGCAGAATAATTCTGAGTTTATTTCTCATGCTTTTGTCTTTCATAGGCTTGCACCTTCTTTTCCAAAAGCTCCCCCTCTCCCATTAATGGTTTTCTCCTTTTCTCATTTCCAAAGTCAGATCTATAGCCAGAGGAGAAAACTATAGTAACAAATGTTTTGCTGTAGCTACAAACCAATTGATATCTCTTTAGCCATGGAAAGGTGTATATTAAGCCCCTTGGACAAATCAAAA
Organism: Bothrops alternatus; assembly: GCA_034064705.1. Taxonomy (NCBI): domain Eukaryota; kingdom Metazoa; phylum Chordata; class Lepidosauria; order Squamata; family Viperidae; genus Bothrops; species Bothrops alternatus. The sequence continues at coordinate 1,892,292 of JARGCV010000182.1, read as the reverse complement.
ACAGATCAAAGTCCCTCCTTAACTGCAAAGCTTCCTAGCTCAGGGCTTTTCAACCGGTGGTACCGTACCACTTGTGGTACATTAATGAGTGGCAGGTGGTACGTAGCCCTGCCTAGCCAAGTGTAGTGGGGGAGGGAAAGAGCCAGCACAGGCAAGGACTTACAGTGAGAGAGTCCTCTGGAGCTGCAAAGGCCCCAGGCTCACTTCTGGCTCACCTTCCCCCATGAGAAAGGAAGAGTGGGGTGGAGACAGGAGAGGCTATAAAAGGAGACAGTTTGGGCAGGAGAGGGAGAGAGAAAAAAAGCAGCAGCCTTGGGAGGAGGTGGAGTCACCTGCATGGAGGAGGAGGAGGAGGAGGAATCAAGCAGGCTGAGGAATCAAGCAGGCTGGCCATGAGCTGATCTACAACTGCTGTGGCAGCCACCTGTGCTGGCAGCAGCAAACAGGCAAGAAATGCAGCAGGGAGGGGTCGCCCTCCAAGAGGAATGAAAAAAGGCAGCAATGGCTGGAGTGAGGGACAAGGGAGGGAGATGGAGAGTGGAAGGATTCTTATGTGCTTTCGTGACTTTGAAGTTCTGGGATTTGTGCAATGTGGGCTTTGTGTTCTTAAGGAGTGTTTGGCAATTTCTATTTGGCTGATGGCTGATGTCTCATATTAGCTTCTATTGTTTTGCTGTTGTTAGCTGTAAGTTTTGCTGCAAGGGATTTTGAAGTATTTTTCTCCTGAATGGATTTTGCCTGTAGCATTCCTTTACTTATGAATGGAGCCATTTGGGGAGGCTGGCTTAGCCTGCAGCCAGTACTTATATATATATATATATATATATATATATATATATATATATATATATATATATATATATATATATATATATATATATATATATATATATATATATATATATATATATATATATATATATATAAGGGATTCAAACCTGGGCAGTCTGCATGCTAATCTAAAAAATAAACACTTGACACATATCCTTACTCCCTGACTACTGACAAAGCGGGAGAGAACTTGTGGCTCAATAGGTTAAAGCATCTGCTTAGCATGCAGACTGCCCAGGTTTGAATCCCGGAAGGGTGAGTTCTGACTGAAGAGAGTTAAGAAACTCGAAATAGCTATATCAGAAATCCCTTATTTCTTTGTCAACAATTTTAAACAACATATATATATTTGTGCTTGCAGGATGGCTCTGGGTTGAGCTGAAACAAGCAAAAGGAAAGAATGATTCCTTCCTCCCATATTTGGGTTTACAGGGTGCAATCTAAAAAATAAACACTTGACACACACACATATATATATATATATATATATTTCTTCCTTAAGTGCAGGCTGCGCTCCTTACTTTCCTTTCTAGCCAGTAGCTAATTCTTAAAGAGGAATGTGCTTTTTAAGCTAGTTCACTCAGCAGCTTGTCTTTTCTGTCTCTGGAGGCCTTTCCTTGTTTGATCACTATATGGAAGAGGGAAAATATGGGGGGTTCAAATTCTTCCTTCAGAAGGAGATGGGAATGAGAAAAAGGGAGGCAGGGAAGGGAGGGAGGAAAGGAAGTCCCGCCTTAGCACTTGGCCACCAGCAGCTCTGCCATTGACTTTGCTTGTCAAAAGGTTGCAGAAGGGGATCACATGACCCTGGAACACTGTGACCATTATAAATATGAATCAGTTGCCAAGCATCCAAATATAAATCACATGACCCTGGGCATGCTGCAATGGTCATAAGTGTGAAAAATGGTCATAAGTCATTTCAGTGCAATTGCAACTTTGAACATTTTTTTGGGGGGTCATCAAGTTTTTGACACCTTAGGTGGTACTCGAATATTGCCATTTCCTAAAAGTGGTACAATCAGTAAAAAGGTTGAAAAGCCCTGTCCTAGCTCATACAAACCAGACTTATTTATCTGCAGGGTCTCTAGAAGAATAAAGAGAGATAATAATAATAATAATAATAATAATAATAATAATAATAATAATAATAATAATAATAATAATAATAATAATAATAATAAAGTTGGAAGGGACCTTGGAGGTCATCTAGTCTAACCCCCTGCTCAGGCAGGAAACCCTATATCATTTCGGACAAATGGCTGTCCAGTCTCTTCTTAAAAACTTCCAGTGTTGGAGCATTCACAGCTTCTGGAGGCAGGTTGTTCCACTGGTTAATTGTTCTAACTGTCAGGAAGTTTCTCCTTAGTTCTAGATTACTTCTCTCCTTGATTAGTTTCCATCCATTGTTTCTTGTCCTGCCTTCAGGCACTTTGGAGAATAGCTTGACTCCCTCTTCTTTGGGGCAGCCCCTGAGATATTGGAACACTGTTATTATGTCCCCCCTCGTCCTTCTCTTCATTAAACTAGACATACCCAATTCCAGCAACCGTTTCTTATATGCTTTAGCCCCCTAATCATCTTTGTTGCTCTTCTCTGTACTCTTTCTAGAGTCTCAACATCTTTTTTACATTGTGGTGACCAAAACTGGATGCAGTATTCCAAGTGTGGCCTTACCAAGGCATTGTAAAGTGGTATTAACACTTCACTTGATCTTGATTCTATCTCTCTGTTAATGCAGCCTAGCACTGTGTTGGCTTTTTTGGCAGCTGCAGCACACTGCTGGCTATGTCTGATTGAGGAAGGGAAAATAAGGAAAGCAATGACCTTGTAAGGAAACCCTTTTCAACTCAGATGGACTTTTGCTGATGAATTCCTGCCTGCAAGGCAGTTCATTTCTTGGCTGGAAGTTTAGTTGTCATGACTGTTGTGCCAGTGCTCCTCATTATGACTGGAAAGGCTGAACAGAGGTGACAAAAACTCTCCCTTTCACATGGTGTGTTGTTGTGGAGAAGGTTAGGACTGCCCAGACAAAAGGCTCCACATTTCCTTCCTGTGGACCAACCCAGCACAAGCTGCTGTCTGCCCCAGTAGCTGAGTCAAATCATTGAAACAATGACTACTTTCCTGTCTGAAGGACCAAGTTGTGGATCTTGGCTGGTGTAGACATTCCAGAATTCAAGTGCTTTTTCCATTTCCTTCCTCCTCTTCCCCAGGGCCTTAAAACCTGATATGTAAGACCCTTGGGGAGGGAAAGATGACACTTATGCTGTGATGCACTGATACCACACATCGGCCCACACTATCTGCCAACAAACACAAAGACAGCAACCAGCCCCTAGCTATAAAAGAGAACAGCAGGGTAATGGACACTGGACACTTATTGGTGGCCAGACTCATAAAAGACCAAGCAGGCAAATTAAACCAGCTTCCTTCCTATTGTTTTCCTGAACCACTGAAAAGCGGATTTCAAATCCTTTTGACTCCTGGATTCCCCAGCAGCCTTTCTTTTGCACATCCCCTCAGTTGTACAGGCATTGCACACTTGCAAAAGATTGTTTGATGATTCTTCACATTAACGCAGGGGTGTCAGACTCGCAATGTCATGTGACATGTCGCGACATATTGTTACTTTTTTTGCCATTGCCCGCAATGCGGTGGGCGCGGTTTCACTATAATGCATCCGGCCTGCAGGCCGGCAGTTGGACACTCCTGCAATTAATTTAAAATAATAATAATAATAACTTTTGTTTGGAAAGAAAATCAGATTTACCGAAGATTCACTTCTTCCTAATCCCAAACTGGTTCTGGTTAAATGCATGTGCTGAATACTTTCAGCATCTCTGCCCTTCCCTCACTCAGTAAAGCTACCTTTTGCAATTGACTGATTGACAAATTTACCATGAATCAATTGCAAAAGGCAGCTTTAATCGGAACAGTTTATATCCTGCAAGGATACTTCTAACACCATCAAACATCAACATCTGCCTATCCCAGGCCTTTGAAAAGGATAGATGGATAAAAATTCCAAATTCAGTCTGAACATTTGTCTGATTATGCGACGAACCATAATATTACCATCAAACATCCATACCTGACTATCCCAGGTCCTTGGGTAAGACTCAGTAGTTGGATAAAAATACCACATCCAGTCTGAATATTTAGCTGTCTGTGTGACAAAGCCTTACATTAATGCATACCTAAAGAATAAAAGCTGCCCTTCTAAATTCAAGTTTGGGGGGGGAGGGAAGATTTGCAAAGCTGTCTTTTTTTTTCTCCCAAGGATTTTTTAATGACAACAACAACAACAACAATAATAGAGTTGGAAGGGACCTGGGAGGTCTTCTAGTCCAACCCCCTGCTCAGACAGAAAACCCTATGCCATTTCGGACAAATGTGCCAGCCACGTGTTGCAGCTGCCAAAAAGGCCAACACAGTGCTAGGCTGCATTAACAGAGGGATAGAATCAAGATCACGTGAAGTGTTAATACCACTCTATAATGCCTTGGTAAGGCTACACTTGGAATACTGCATCCAGTTTTGGTCACAACGATGTAAAAAAGATGTTGAGACTCTAGAAAGAGTACAGAGAAGAGCAACAAAGATGATTAGGGGACTCAAGGCGAAAACATATAAAGAATGGTTACTGGAATCGACTATGTCTAGTTTAATGAAGAGAAGGACGAGGGGGGACATGATAGCAGTGTTCCAGTATCTCAGGGCCTGCCACAAAGAAGAGGGAGTCAAGCTATTCTCCAAAGCGCCTGAAGGCAGGACAAGAAGCCACGGATGGAAACTAATCAAGGAGAGAAGCAACCTAGAACTAAGGAGAAACTTCCTGACAGTTAGAACAATTAACCAGTGGAACAACCTGCCTCCAGAAGCAGTGATTGCTCCAACACTGGAAGTTTGACCACTTGGAATTTAGCTGCAGAAATGCAAGCGTGTTTTCAGTTGCAGTTCAAACAGACAAGGGCACCACCCAGAGTTAGATAGGCAGCCATAGAAATGGAACTAAGGACTAAAAATATAAATACACAAATCCCCTTGCAGAGATTCTGTTTTGCAAATCCAGGTTTGCCTGAGACCATTATCCACACATTATATGTCATGCTAAGAGGAAATTCTTTCTTGATTAAGGGGGGGAAAGGGTTGCTACAGTTACACAATATCACAGTAGGCTAGCAGTAATGTGATGTGATCTTCTGCGAAGCCACAACACCAGACAATGAGAGTCCATTTTAAAAAAGAACTGAATTCACTGTCATATGGTTTTGGCAGTCTTACCTCCTAATGTCTTGCATTTATATTTTACCCATTAAAAAACATTAAAAACATTAAAAAACAACTGTTTAGTTAATTGGGGAGTTCTAAGGACACTAGGTATTACTGAATGCCACATTGTCACCTGTGATTTAACAGGCATATTTGTTGCTCACTGTTCTCAGCAAACACACCCAGTTTTTAATATTTACTTCACAATTGAATAGGGACTCATATCATATTTTCAAACCCAACTCTGAAGTAAATTTCAGTGAATCTTACATCATATTTTCAAACCCAGCTCTAAAGTAAATTTCATTGAATCTTATACTTTCAAACCCAACTCTGAAGTATATTTCAGTGAATCTTATATCACATTTTCAAACATAACTGAAGTAAATTTCAGTGAATCTCGTTGTCACCATCTGAATTATGTAATATTTCATTGCCAAATTAAGTAAGAGTTAAGAATACTTCGTAAAACCATGAACAGACATGGAGCTTTGGAGAAAACTGAACATACAAATTGGAAATAGAGAAACCCAGTTTGACAAGTTCATAAAAATGAGGATCTGTGGTAGAAATTCAATAACCTGAGGTACCAAACCAGACGTTTACAAAGACTAACACCTCATGCTGTATTTTTATGTTTTATGAGGATTGCTTCTTAATATGATCCTATGTTTAATGTTGATTGCTTTAATATTGGAAAAGTGTACTGAATTTCTACCTCAGGTTATTGAATTTCTACCTCAGGATCTTTTGCTAGGGATCATAAAAGATTGCACTACTACTGAGACGAATTTACTTCTGAAGCTCGAATGAACAATATGTGATAGACTAGAAACAGTAGATAGAACATATATAAGAGAAACACCAATCAAATAAAATGGATCGGGCGTATAGTTGAGGCTTGACGGGAGGAGTGAGGAATGTTTACTAAACCAGACGTTTACAAAGACTAATCCTTAGTGTTGTATTGCAGGTTATATGATGATTGCTTTTTAATACGATCTTATGTTTGATGTTGATTGTTTTAATAAAAGAATTTTTCACAAAAAAAAATGAGGATCTGTCCCAACTTGAATCAGGTGCAGGGTGGACAAAGGGGTAGATTGGACTGGAAATAAAGTACAATGGAAAGGTACTTTCCTGCCTAAAATCCAATCCCCTAGCTATAATTTTCTCATGTGGCCATCCTTTGTGACCTTCCTAGCTAGCTTTCAGCAAGCAAAGAGAAGTGAGAGGGAGAAGTGGCATTCATTTAATAACCTCATGAATTCAAATTCAAATAATTTTATTGCGGTGATTAACCAGCAGAAAACAACTGCATGATTCTCTTAACATCCATGGCAAAAGTTTAACCAGGCGCTTTAATGAGATAGCATGTGAGTGGACCCACCATTTTAAATATTTAATATCAGTATAACCTTTGACTGGAGAAGAATCTCTGAAAACTCACAACTTCGAGGCTGATTCTTCTGAAAGCCTACCTGAGTAACACAGACACAGACATACACAAATCCAGTTTGCTTTGGACTGATGATGTTACATACTAGTTTGGTAATGAAACATTCACAAGAAAACAGCCAAGTTCAGAGAGCACTGAGGATCCCACGTGCTTTGCATATATCCAGAATGAGTGCCCATTTCTTGAATAGAATGATTTTCTGCAAAATAGCGAGAACTGTGGCCATTTATTTTCAGCAATTTGTTAGAGATTTGTTCAGAAAAAAAGTTGCCATAAACTGTTAAGGAGTTCAGTTTATCATTGAATGTTTTGATGACGCTCCTTTCTTTCCCAAAATGTATTATTATTTCTCGTTTAAGCTTTCACCTGTTTCGCTTTGAAGCCTGGGTCCTGCCATTGACAGAGATTGTTGAAATGGCTCCAATCAATTGTGGTTACAAGAAGAAAACATTTATTGCCAAAAATTCAGATCAGTCCATCCCAGTATTTGACAGAAAGAAAGGAAAAGCACCATGTCTGAATTCAACTGGTCAGGGTGGGATGGGAGGAATCGAGTGCATGACTTAATCCACCTTCCCATCAGAGCTGAGGATCAGTCATGCACCTTCATAGGAAGACCAGCGAGAAGACTATGAAGAGACATAGTAGCTCTCCTCAGGTATCCAAATGGTCATCCTGTACAAGAAGGGACAGGATTATTTAGTGTGGTTCTAAGGGCAGGACCAAAAACAACAGGCTGAAATTAAAAGGAAGTGAATTTTGTTAGACAAAAAGAGATGTTTCTTAGCAGCAAAAGCTGTTCAAGAACAAAAACAGACAGTGGGGAGGCAGTGAGCTCTCCTTCATTGGAGATGTTTCAAGAGACGCTGGATGGCCATCCATGCAGGATGCAGCCAAGCTAGCTGGGGAACTCTGGCAGTTGAAGTCCACCAGTCTTAAAGTTGCCAAGTTTAGAGATACCTGGAATAGATGGTTTCCTAAGCCACTTCCACCCTTTCTATTCTGTGATTCTATCTTTCTAGGAAATAGCTAGATTAGACTGAGTTATAGGGATTGCACAGAAAAATCAGGGGCAACAAAGAAGGCAAGTGGAGTTGGCTGGAATGCTCCCAAGGACAAGAATGAAATTGTCTATTTTCTATCAGCATTCATTGGTTACTGTTTTGTCTTGTCCTAGAAGCTTGTTCAAGATACATGTGGTTCTGACCTCCGATCTGAACTCCTGTGATGCTGTTGCCACTGATTTGAATTCCACCATCTGGAAGTCAAGAAAAGAATCACCTTTGTTAAAAATCAGGTTAAGTAGAGAAACATCTCACAGGGGTTGTTTGGTTATTTTTGGGGAAGATTTGCTTTTACTCACAGGAAACTGCAGGTGTAGAATGCCACAGGAATGGCTGATTCTGCCTGGCAAATCCAATGTCACCTTGGCTGGAGCCATAAAATTGCTGAAAAAAATGTTCAGATTGAAAAAGGAAGAAAAATAAATGGATGAGTGTGAATGGGAACTGAAAAGTTGACCATTGACCATTGACTATACACTTATATCATCTTGATGACCCAATTTGAAATGGATTTTAAAAAATCAGTTCAAAACTGATTCAATAAAGGAGAATATTCGTAGCTCAGGATTGAAATGAGGGGTCCCTGGTGCTCTCTAGCTTGCTTGTTTTCTTGCAGGCACTTCATTACCCAAATTAGGTAACCGCATCAGGGCAACTAAGGAGTGCCACTTAATTATGGTTTATTTGATAAACCACAAAGGATTGAGTTCATGCAATGTGCTAAGTAATCTCACCATTCCACCTTTGCAAGATCTCGCATGCTCTGTTTCAAATTGTGGATGTTCTCATTTAAATCCTCTTGAGATCTCATGTGGAGACCTGAGGATCCCATGAACTCAGATAACCTTATATGTGATTTCAGCCCTTTTTTAATTTACTTTTTACAGAGAATTGCATTTCCATCAGGGAGGGTTGCTGCTGCAGTAAAGGTGTGTTGCATCTAAGTGAATTCTATTGAAGTACACTCTAATAAAACTGCTTTCTTCTGTATCTTTGGGAGACCAGAAAGGGTAGCAAACAATCTTCCTTTTAAAGCTGATCTTTCAAGAAACACAGCATCCTTCTCACCACCAGTCACTGATCTCACATAGTTCCAAAACTGCTAACTGTCAAATATGATAGCGCCTTCAATGCAACATTTATCCTAAAGAAACCCTCAATATTCTGGCCCCATGTAATGTGCAGACTGTAGAAAGATGAGAGAGAATTGGACCATTGGAACCATTCAGTTTAACAATGAAATCTGAGTTTGGGCACATATAATATGCATCACTCATAAACAAAGAAAATTGAATTATGTCGACAAAAAAAAAGCTGTTAATCACTAGGGATCTGATTTGGATTACTAAAAATTAAGGAATCTTAAACCCATAGATTCTCACTGGACTCATTTCCAGTAATTTATATGTCATTCCATCTAGCAACCTGAATTGTTTCTATGCCAGGTGGTCCTTGTAAGAAATGTAAAGTGGTAAACTGATTTTTGTTTTCTTTGCCCTTCTTGTTCATATCTCCTTTTGTGTCGTGTATAAACCAGAGAGCAAAGATTAACTTTTTAAAAAAATGAACTGCAAGTTCTGCAGGGAAATTCCTTTGGCTAAAGAATGAGGTAATTGTGCAGGCTGCATTTGTGTGTATTTATTTGTGGACCTTTGGGAGCACTAAATTGGTCCAGTGTTTCTGATTGAACAAAGCTATAGGCTGTTTTCCCTGATGAGAGAAAGTTCCACGAAACTTCAGTTTGACCACCATGGAAACAGGACACTAAACTATGATGCTTGGATCCAACAGGACTCTTAGAATCTCAGTGTCAATATTCTGTATCCCTATTTTTGAAAGAAAATGGGGAATCAAATTCATAGAACCCTAGTGGAAGTAAGCAAGAGAGATTAAGAGAAGATCTGTTAAGAATGCTTCTCTCCATATTTTCCTAATCTTCTTCCTGGTATTTCTCATTTACTTACCGGTGGATAATGATGGTATGCAGGATAATTTGGATATATTGGAGAAGCAAATGTATCTGAACGGGGCCGTTGCTTATTACCTGTTTTAAAAGGGGGTGGGGGAAGAGAAAAGGAATTAATACAACCCTCTTGAGAAGTTCTCCCAAATTGTTTGGAAAAGTGAAATTTCTCATTCTTTTCCCAGATGTGTTGACTTCAACATCCCTAATCCTCCCAGCCAGCATGACCAACTAAAGGTTAGGATCCCTAGTATTAATGTTTATAAAGCAGTATTAGTACCACTTTATAAAGCCTTAGTAAGACCACACTTGGAATACTGTATCCAGTTTTGGTCACAATAGTATAAAAACGATGTTGAACTCTGAAAAGAGTGCAGACAAGAGTAACAAAGATGATTAGGAGCCTGAAGGCTAAAACATATGAAGAATGGTTGCAGGAATTGGGTATGGCTAATCTAAAGAAAAGAAGGACTAGGGATGACATGATAGCAGTGTTCCAATATTTAAGAGGCTGCCACAAAGAAGAGGAGGTCAACCTATTCTCCAAAGAACCTGAAGGCAGGACAAGAAGCAATGGATGGAAACTAGTCAAGGAGAGAAGCAATCTGGAACTAAAGAGAAATTTCCTGACAGTGAGAACAATTAACCAGTGGAATGGCTTGCCTTCAAAAGTTGTGGGTGCTCCATCACTGGAGGCTTTTAAGGTGTCACTGGACAGCCCATTGGTCTGAAATAGTATAGGGTCTCCTGCTTGAGCATGGGATTGGATTAAAAGATGTCCTAGGTCTCTTCCAACTCTGTTATTCTGAATCTAACTATTTTTGAAAAGTTATCATAACTCTCCATCTTCCTCCCCATCCTCAACAAACTTTGATTCAGGTATGAAGTGGCAAACTACAACTGAAATGTAGTTTGAATGAGGCCACAGATACACTTAATTTCAGTAGAGATATTCTGGCAACTGCCATGGCCATTACAATCATGGTAACAGAGAGTCAACCAAAGCAAAGATGCTAACAGCTATCCTTTGCTGATAGAGCAGATGTCTGTTTGTATATGCATCCACACCGACAAACACATGGTTATATGTATATATAGTCATTTGTTCATTCTTCCTGCTATGGAACAAGTTCTGTTATACAAAGAATCTGCAAGCAAGGCCAGAGGTGATAATAGTTCCATGATGGTCTTACTGTGTAGGGATAGCATGCCTGGTTTCATTCTTAGCTCCAGTGAGCAAAGAAGAGTAGATCTCCACAAACAAGACAGAAAAAAATACCTCTGAGTGTGGTCCTTTGTGGAGTCTGGACCTCTGACACATAAGGGTTTTCTTGCTCTGTCCCTTCAGCTTTCTTGAAAAACAAACCATCAGGCTAATTAAAAAGTGATTCCCTGCCCATGTCAGCCCCCTAGAGAAAACCTGCTCACATTTGTGCTTCTTCCTTCAATAGAAGGGACAGCCTCAGCTTCCTTTCCTGGTTCCCAGCCAATGACCATTACTCTTACAGGCTTGGTGTGAGAGCTGTAATCTTCAAAGGTGTTTTGCAATCATAGCCACCATCTTGGATTAGATCAAATAGGCTTGAAACAGCCCCTGGCATATTGAGCAAAGTTTGATTATGCCAGCCATTGTATATGATTGAACAAGAGCTTTAGCATATCAGTTTACATGTGGGCCCTCTTGGTAGTGGTTCATGGGACATTAGTCACTCACTGTTTTCCATACCAATTCTGATCAAGGGTTTGATCAGAATTGCAGGGTTTCCAGCTTGTCACTAGTTTGAATCTCTCTCTCTCTCTCTCTCTCTCTCTCTCTCTCTCTCTCTCTCTCTCTCTCTCTCTCTCTCTCTCTCTCTCTCTCTCTCTCTCTCTCTCCCCCCCTTATGAATGACTAGCTCATTTTATTCTACCTGGCATGAAAGATTAAATTAATAATGATATTCTTACATTCCTGTTACACATGCTTTTACTTCGGTGTAGGGTCCCAGAAGATTTGTTCCTTAAAACGACTTTTGGTGGTATAGCTTCTGAAATGGGAAAAAAACAATGATTATACACCCCACTTATCCTTTATTTGTTTTAGCCATGTATTCTTGAATTAATCATAATGGTTGGTTCTATATATCACCTTAAGACAAAAATCATGGCTTAGAAACCAAAATAGTTAAAGTCACACAATATGCTAATCTATAAATTACAGCATTTGGCTCCTCACAGTACATTTAACTATAGCATATTTTAGTCATGATTCCATGCACTATCATTGATAAAATCTTTGATTTGTTGGCACCACAATCAATTAAAAAAATACCATGAACTGGCTATAGCAATTATATGCGATTTATAAACCAGAATGGTAGAATTCACACAAAATGACTCAAATTAACCATGATGGCTTGATTCACACATTTTCCTAAGCCAAATCAGAGGAAACTCATTATGATTTTGGGTGATATGTGAGAGGTAACTTGGTATCTTACAGGCCTAATCAAAAGATTCTTAGATAGTCTTGATTCTGAAATATTAAAGATAAAATGTAACTGGCTTAGTAAAATTTCTTCACATTCACTGGATCATCTTCATGGTTTTCTAGGCTGGCAGCTTCCACTTCAGTTTTTATTTAAGTGCTTTGAATTAAAATGCTAGTCACAACGACTGGATTCATGTGTCGAGATAAGCAAGAGTTTCGTTCTACTTTACAGGTTGCATGAATCTGATCCATTGTACAACTAATTTTCAGGAAATTACATCACTGAAATGATCCTGGGTTCTTCCATATAGGGTTTTCATTGAATAAATGCCCTTTGTTCTACACACAGTTTTGTTCTGGGGTCCAAATATCCCTGTCCTTTATTCATAAGTCATCCTTTTTTCACTAGTACTTCATTTTTTTCTTTACGGCAGAAAAAAATTGTAGTAAAAAGAGGAAGAAAAGGAGAAATAATTCCAGTGGATCTCTTGACAACAGCTCATAGAGTTCTGGGCCTTATACCCCCTTCTTGATTTAATCCATCAAGAGAAGGACAATACTGCATTGCTACTTTGAAAAACTGAAAGCAACAGACAAGCTGGCTAGTCATGGTCTCCAATGACATAGACAAAAGCTTGCAAGAGCTCAAGAAGCAAGTGCTGATGGGCAGTCTCTCTCTCTCTCTCTCTCTCTCTCTCTCTCTCTCTCTCTCTCTCTCTCTCTCTCTCTCTCTCTCTCACACACACACACACACACACACACACACACACACACACACACAAAACAAAACCCACAATCAAATGCGGGCCTAATCCAAAGCAGCCATACTAGGCTACTAAAATCTAAATGTCCACTAGCTGGCAGCAAGGAACATGAGAATCTCTAGCCATTTGCTGCTATCTAGAGGTTCTACTAATTTTTGCAGCCCAAATCTGTTTTACTAATGAGGAAACTGGCTGGATGCTACGGTATCACTGATGACATAAGCAGTTGCTTACAGAACCTCGATTAGTTACTGATGGGCCATTCTGGCAACAAGATGTCTATTGAGCAACAAGAGTCAGCAGTAACTGAGCAATCACTATGGTTCATTAATATTCAGATGTGAAATGAAGAGGCCATTTGGGCAAAGTGGTTGGAAATGCTGAGCAGAGGGAATCTTTCAGGAAACATCTTCCCATTGTCCAATGAAATATGAATTAGAATGCATGCTTGGATTCCAGATCTGTCTTCTATAATGAGAGCTTTTCACTTCAGTTGGACATCATTTCTTGTTATTCCAATTCAGGAAGGCCTGTGAATAATTTAAATTCAAGAGATTGGAAGGGCAAATGTTCAGGAAGGCTGATGTGGAAATTTCTGAGACTGGCTTATAGTCAAGTTGGATCCTTTTTTTTTGGGCCAGAGGCCAAAAAGAGCATTAGCCTATAGGAACTGCAATGTATGGGGTGGGGGTGAATGATGTATTGATGTCTTCAGAGCTCAGACCAAAATTATTGGTCTATCTTGAGGTATTTGTAGGAAGGGTTTGGGGTAAAATTCACTTGGAGGCCAAATGTTGGCCATGCAATCTAGGTTTAGGGGAGAAAGAAGCTGCAAAACTTGGAATAATACATGTGGTGGGTTGCTAAATCTTGGTCTAGCTAATGAAATAGAAAGAGGTGGGACCAAAAATGGAGAAAACGAAGGGGGAATTTCCTTAAGAGCCCTGCTGGTGCAGTGATTAAAGTGCAGTATTGCCGGCAAACTCTGCCCATAGTCTGGAGTTGGATCCTGATGGGGCTCAAGGTTGACTTAGCCTTCCATCCTTCCAAGATTGGTAAAATGAGGACCCAGATTGTTAGGGACAATATGCAAATAATGTTTTGACATTGTAAACTGCCCAGTGCTGCAAAGTGCCATGGGGTGGTATAGAAGTCTAACTGTGGCATCAGTGATTAGAATGCAGTATTGCAGACTAACTCTGCTGACTGTCAGCAGTTTGATCCTGACTGACTCAAGGTTGACTCCGCCTTCCATCCTTCTGAGGTTGGTAAAAATGAAGACCCAGATTGTTGGGGGCAATATGCTGATTCTGTAAATTTCTTAGAGAGTGCTTTGTCTAAAGCACTATGAAGTGGTATATAAGTCTAAGTGCTATTGCTATTGCTAAAAGCTAAGCACTCAGTTTTGATCACTCATGCAAATATTAAGAAAAAAGGCTTTTCAGTCTTCAGATCAGTTTCCAGTTAATTAACTCCAGAAAAGCAGAAAAGTTGCATGATCCCCCACCCCACCCCTTTCACATTGCACTTGCCATTTTGCACAGGTGACATTTCTTCTAGGTGGAAAGTTTTAAAATGTTCTTCCAAGCCACTGGTAGGAGAGAATGCTCGGTATTCCTCGGATCTCAAAGGGGTAAGACTGGCTCCCTTGGAACTCAGATCGGGAGGGACCTTGGCTTCTGTTATAGAAGAATTCTCTTTCTGCATCTTTCAGAAGTGGAAAAAAAAAGACAGATTGGCAAGGCAGGAAGAACACTCAGCTAAAGCGATCTTGAATGGAGGCAAGAGGTAAAATCCCCCCAGATTAGGTCCCAGAAATGCTTTTCTAAAAGACAAATGGACTTTTTGGAGAGAAAAAAACAGTTGCCTTTTGGAAAAACATGACCTGGATGGTTGAGAATCTCTGTAGACCTCCAGGTTAAGATGGTCCTCAAGTGAGTAATCTAATCTATTTGCTTGCCTTTCTCCTCCCTATCAGTACTCATTTCATTTAAGGAAAGAAAATGTTTAAAAAGAGTCCGCCGTTTCCATGAAATTGTCATGGACAGAGGGGGATAAGGGATACACCTGCCTTTTGCTGTATGATAGGCTAGCTGTCTCCCTGGCTTCTCAGGCTTCTATTTGATGCCTGGAAATATCCTGAGGAATGCTAAGCAACTAGATGGGGATATTTTTAAGACTGGGAGGTGGACAGTTAGGGAGGCTTTTAGAAAGATGGAAAGAGGTGGCTTAAGCCACAGAAACCACTGCCACTTCCAATTTACAGGTAGCCCTCAACTTTACGACCACTATCGCGCCCAAAAATTATGTTGCTAAGTGAGAAATTTGTTAAGTGAGTTTTGCCCCATTTTACTACTTTTCTTGCCACAGTTGTTAAGTGAATGACTGCAGCTGTTAAATCAGTGACATAGTTGTTAAGTGAATCTGACTTGCAAAAGGTGATCACATGACCCCAGGACACTGCAATCATCATACATGTAAGTCAGTTGTCAAGCATCCGAATGTAAATCACCTGATCATGGGGATGCTGCAAGGGTCATAAGTGTGAAAAATGGTCATAAGTCACTTTTTCAATGCTGTTGCAAGTCAAGGACTAACTATTTATTTGCTTTTTGTTTCTGTCTCTGTGTCTCTCACATACACATGCTCTCTCTCTCTCTCTCTCTCTCTCTCTCTGTATTTCTATGAGAGAGAGAGAGAGAGAGAGACTCTGGAAGGCTTAAAAACAATAAAAACAAATATAAAAGCAACAAAAAGTATAACAGAACAAATTAAAAAGAAGGAAAAAAATATATAAAAGCTTAGTTAAACAAACATCATAAAATACATAAACCTCCTGGTCCCTAATGCCATTTATCAAAGCAATTATGTCAGTCTCTGTACCGGCTCTATCATACTCCCATTGATAAAAGTATGTCTTCACAGCCTTGTGAAAACTATCACAAAAACTGTAAAACAGCCCCAAAAGAAATGTCAAAGCAAACCTTGATCCGCCTAAGAATAAGACAGAAAAATGAAGGTGGGGTGTTGCAGGGAATTTTTTTTTTTAAATGCAGACATAAGAATGAGATCAGCTTTCCAGAGCATGGATTTTAGAGCCCAGGATTGCAAATGGATTGTAAAGAATTTAAGAAATGAATAGGGGAGTATTTGTACATTGGTAATTCATTTTAACAAGGTAAACCTTATATCATTTCAGACCAATGGTTGTCCGATTTCTTCTTAAAAACTTCCAGTGTTGGAGCACTCACAACTTCTGGAGGCAGGTTGTTCCACTGATTATTTCCAACTGTCAAGAAATTTCTCCTTAGTTCTAAGTTGCTTCTCTCCTTGATTAGCTTCCATCTGTTGCTTCTTGTCCTGCCGGTCAGATGCTTTGGAGAATAGCTTGACTCCCTCTTCTTTGGGGCAGCCCCTGAGATATTGGAAGACTGCTATCATGTCACCCCTCATCTTTCTCTTCATTAAACTAGACATACCCAATTCCAGCAGCCGTTCCTTATATGTTTTAGCCTCCAGTGCCCTAATCATCGTTGTTGCTCTTCTCTGTACTCTTTCTAGAGTCTCAACATATTTTTTACATTGTGGTGACCAAAACTGGATGCAATATTCCAAGTGTGGCCTTACCAAGGCATTGTAAAGTGGTATAAACACTTCACATGATCTTGATTCTATCCCTCTGTAAATGCAGCCTAGCACTGTGTTGGCTTTTTTTCGCAGCTGCAGCACACTGCTGGCTCATATGTAAGTGATTGTCCACTAGGACTCCAAGATCCCTCTCATAGTTACTACTTAGATACCTGGCAACTGCCTCTTATTTATGACGGTTGCAGTGTCCTGGTGTCAGGTGATCCCCTTTTGTGACCTTCTGACCAGCAAAGCCAACGGGGAAACCATATTCACTTAACAACAGTGTTGCTGACTTAACAACTGCAAGGATTCACTTAACAACTGCGGCACGAAAGGTGGTAAAACAGGGCAAAACCTCACTTAACAAATGGCTGGCTCAGCCACAGAAATTTTGGAGTTAATTGTGGTCGTAAATTGAGGATTAGCTATATTTTGTGCATGTGAGACAGAACCAGTGGTGGGATTCAGCCAGTTCGCACCACTTCGGCAGAACCGGTAGCTAATTTTTTGTTGCCCAGGCCCAGAATGGACTTCCAGAAGCGGCATCCACAGAGAGAACCAGTTGTTCACATATTTGAACTCCATGATTGGACAGCACTATTACTTATGTAGCAAAATTACCATCCAGGAAATATAATGGCATTAGGAAAAAAAGAAAAAAAAATAGGACCAGGTTTGCATGGAAATACTTTGAACAGCAAAACTGGAGCGCTGCTGTCCTCTGGGGGCTTATCATAAGAATGCATTTTGTAAAATTTATTCTTTACCAAAATATCTTGGACTTCACGAACAGCAAACCTAATTTTCCACTTGTAACAGCAATCCACATCTTCCATTTCTTTGCTGCAGTCTGAGAAATGGGGAAAAAAAACAAGAATGAGTAAAGGACCAAGGGAGACATTCATGCCTTTCTTCACCTCCCTCAATCTATGTTCAGATCGGAGATGATGCTATGGCTTCAAAGAATAATACAATAATTAGTTCATTTAGTGACCGTTCAAAGTTACAACAGCACTGAGGAAAGTGACTTATGACCGTTTTTCACACTTACAACCGTTGCTGCATCCCCATGGTCACATGATCAAAATTCAGAGGCTTGGCAACTGACTCATATTTATGATGGTTGCTGTGTCCCAGGGTCATGTGATCAGCTTTTGTGATCTTCCAACTAGCAAAGTCAATTGGGAAGCCTGATTCACTTAACAACTGTGTTACTAACTTAACAGCTGCAGTGATTCACTTAACAATTGTGGCAAGAAAGTTTGTAAAACGGGCCAAAACTCACTTAACAACTGTCTTATTTAGCAACAGAATTTTTGGGCTCAGTTGTGTTTGTAACTTAAGAGGACTATCTGTAATAAAAAGCTAGAGAAATACTGGAAGTCTGTCCATCAATGGACACACAGACATAAACAACATCTACATACTTTGCAAAAGAGACCATCAACAAGCCAAAAACTAAACATATGAAAACACCTCCCCAGCAGCAATCAATACCCAGATGAGCATAGATTAACACTAAGATTAACATCAGACCAACAATCAAGAAGTAAACAATACCCCAATCAAATAAGCCAATAGTAAACATCCCAACCAAAAAACCTCTAAGACCACCCCCACCAACCTTGACAGAGCAAGCCACCAGAATATAAAGTCAGAGCAAACCCCACTCCCCACTAGCATTGATGATGTTACCTAGTTTGATTAATGAAATGTCTGCAAGAAATCAACTAATCCCTGAGAGCACCAAGGACTCATCATGACATCAAATTACCAAGGATGAAAGGGCAGTCCAGTGTTTGGAGAAGAGCAAACATAGCACATGAGCTCATCTGGGCATGCGAAATGTGATATACATATATACATACGTATACGTACTGTATACACACACACACATACACAAACAGCCTTGCTTACTGTGCTCTTCAGTCCTAGTTCAACTCTTCCACTACTATGCTATCCTACCGGTAGTTCTGCATATTAAAGGCCCACTTTGGGGATTACAGACCTAGAAATGGAGGCCGCTCTTCACCAGATCCCTGGTAACCCCAAACATTTCCTTCTCCCCCAAAGTCCCCAAACCAACAACTTATTGCTGCTAAAATGTATCATGAGCTTCAATAGTCTTCATCTGTGAAGGAGACCCCCACGTTTCCTACTAAAATCAGGAGAAATTCAAATACTGTCCCACTTCTGTGGCTCTGAGCCCTGTCCACTCTGCATCTTGATGCCACCTATCATGGCCCTTTTTTACAAATGGTATGGACTCCCAGCTACTGTGAGCCCTACCAGGTAGACCAAATAGGAAATATAACTAGATAAGATAATTCACTTTTAGAGTAAAGCTACATTAACAGAACATTGCAAGTCTGAAAATACAATTGTCCACATCATTTTTACACCTGAAGAAACTAGGAATGATCTCTTCTGAGTCTCTTACTCCACACAGTTTACAGCTTTGGGTTATGCTGTCTCTTATTTGACCATTTCCTAGACAGCATCTCTTTGCTCCATCCTCCAAGGTCTTTCCCACATGCCACAAAGAAAAGGGGCTCAACCTATTTTCCAAAGCAGCAGAAGGCAAGACATGAAGCAATGGATGGAAACCAATCAAGGAGAGAACCAACCTAGAAATAAGGAGAAATCTCCTGACAGTGAGAACAATTACCCAGTGGAAAGGGTTGCCTTCAGAAGCTGTGGGTACTCCATTACCAGAGGTTTTTTGATGATTATGATGATGACGATGACAACAACAAGAAGAAGAAGAACAACCCCCTGCTCAGGCAGGAAACCCTATACCATTTCAGACAAATGATTGTCCAGTCTCTTCTTAAAAACTCCCAGTGTTGGAGCATTCACAACTTTTGTTGCTCTTCTCTAAACTATTTCTAATATTGGATAGCCATTTGTCCAGAATCATATAGGTCTCCTGCTTGTGCAGGGAATTAGACTAGAAGACCTCTGAGGTACATTCCAACTGTGTTATTCTGCTATTCTACTATTTAGCAATTTGGCTATTTGGTTATTCAGCTCTTCGGCTATTCAGCTATTCTGTTATTTATTACGGCTACCGAGATGCAGTCTACTTTAATGATGAACCCAAGCCAAAGTCCAGCAAAGGGAAAGATGGTGGGCATATGTCTCCTAATGAGTATCCTGTCACTTCTTCTTCTTTTTTTTTTAGTAGTGCAATCTTTTATGATCCCTAACAAAAGATCCTGAGGTAGAAATTCAATAACCTGAGGTAGAAATTCAACCCGCTTTTTCAATATTAAAGTAATCAACATTAAACATAAGATCATATTAAGAAGCAATCATCATAGAACATAAAATACAACATTAGGTATTAGTCTTTGTAAATGTCTGATTTGGTAAACATTCTTCACTCCTCACATCAAGCCTCAACTTAATAAGGAGTGTTTCTTGGATTATGTGGGACGGCAGCCACCATGCATCTCACTTACCCCAGAAGCTCGGCCTTTCACCCTTCTCATTAGACCAACATCTTCTCATAAGATCAATCAAGTTTCCCAGCTTAAACACTTGATCGACCTGCTTCTCCAGATCTTCCGTCCGTGGCCTTTGACCTCGGGGGATATGCATCTTGATCATGGAACTCATGTTGGCATGGTGGAGATCTGGGCAGGGAATGGAAATGGAAATTGTTAATGGTATTTTTTTTAAAGGAGCACCACATAAGCCCTGGTGATCAGGCATCCATACAAACTCATTAAACAACAGGAACAAACAAGAAGAATGGACAAAAGAAATGGGAGAGTGGAGATGAAAGGAAAAGAAATATTTCTTGTTGACCATTACCCTTCCCTCTGTCAATTCTCTCTATATCTTTTTATCTGTGCAGTCTGGGGTGATATTTCTGCAGGGAGGGTAAAAAAAACTGAAGAAAGTAGCTATAAACATGCAATGCTCCTCAGAAAATTTAAAACAGTATATGCCATGCTACCAACATAAATCAATATAATCATTATTCTTTCTTTTATGTCACAGAATTGTAGTTTTTTGTGAGGAAAACCAGGAAATCAAACAAAACTCCCAATAAATTATTATTCTGAATATTTTTTAAATATTCTATGGGAGCTTAAGTGAAATTAAGCAAACATAAATTTGCAGATCATGAATATGTTTTGTTGTCCTTTCCTTTCAGACAAGAATTACCAGTGGGTGAGGCTAAAGGGCACTGAACACCAAAACAACAAGACAGAAAGATAGTTCCCCCCACACCCCTATGCCATCACCTCTGCTGAACACCTAATTCCCACAGCACTGTCTTAAGCCTAAAGATATTTACCATGTAATAGGCTGTATGGCTATTAACATTCTCACCTTTCTCATCTTCCCTACTATCTTCTCCTATTGGTATCTTATGATTTATAATTTATTGTTTGTATCTCATAATTAATGGTTGTAACTATGATTTATGATTTATGATCTATCACCTTGTTGTTTGTATGTACACTGAGAGCTTATGAACTGGAGATAAATTCCTTGTGTGTCCAATCACACTTGGCCAAGAAAGAATTCTATTCTGTTCTGTTCCATTTCATCCCATTCTACTCTACTCTACTCTACTCTACTCTACTCTACTCTACTCTACTCTACTCTACTCTACTCTACTCTACTCTACTCTACTCTACTCTACTCTACTCTACTCTACTCTACTCTATTCAAAACCCATTTTTAAAAACTTGAATTAAAGAAAGCATGGTTGCTTCCCACATCCAATAGCTTTCCCCTTCTGTCACATTAAATATTCAAATATGTTGGCAATTTTTAAAAGGGCTTTGGTTGCCATACCTGAGATGCTACATTTTTGTGGATCTCAATTCTAAGTAATCCTGTTCGGCCGAGTCAGAGTGTCTGCTTTTTTTCTTTCATTGTTGGACAAATTGGGTAACATGAATGCTACTTCTGATAATCATGCTTTAATGGCATGTGAGAATGACTTTGGGAGACAGGGCAGAGACGCTATGAAGAAAACAATCAGATAAGAGGAGGAGGAGCCCTCACTGCATAACGTACTATCAGATTTGCAAGATTTGGCTACTGTAGCCTTACAATAAAACAGAAATAGCCATCTGGTCTCTTTCCCATCTGGTCTACCTGGGAAAGATAATACATGTGAAATCTTGGGCAAGCAGAAAGCAAAGCAAAGAATGACTTACTGTGGTAAGGTTCTTGACTGCTTAACACTGACCACATCAGGATGCCATAACTGAAAGTAAAAGGAAGTATATCAGATTTCCTGATGGTCTCCCATCCAAGAATTATGTTTGACCCCATGTAGCCCATTCAGGTTGCCTAGGTGTTCTTTTCTCTATTAGTTGAACTTCAAATTCAGCCAAAAGGATAGAAGGAAATAGAACAGTGGGCTGATCATAAAATGAAAAACTCCAAGTTATGGAAAGCCACTTTTAGGCAAATAAAAGGGAGACCCATGAATAGATCTCAGCATTCCCAGCTAGATCTTCTGCTTTCAAATGAAAATCAATTCCAAACCAACTTTAGCTCCAAGGTGTGCACATGGATTTAGCATCCCTTATTGGAGCCTAGAAGCAACCCAGCTCACCTGTAGACATCCGTGCTGCGGGCTGGCTTGTAATTAAAATCAGAAAAGGATTCAGGAGGCATGAACTCCAGGGTCCCACCACAGGTGCCCTCTTCCCCAGAACTGGGGTTATATTGCTGAGTAGTTCCTCGCCTGAACTTGGATAAACCAAAATCCGACACCTGAGCCAGAAATGAGGATGGAACATAAGCAGTGGCTAACAAATGCCATGCATACGGGTTACAAACAAAGTTAAATCATAATCACACAGGTTAGCAAATAGAACAGTCTTCTATTTTTCTCCAGCCTTCTGATGATTTAAAAGCTACAGATGTACATTTTCAATCAACTTATTATTATTATTATTATTATTATTATTATTATTATTATTATTATTATTATTATTATTAATTAATTAAATTTCTATGCCGCCCTATTCCGGGAACTCAGGGCGGCTCACATAACATTAGCAAGTGACTAAATGAAGAATGCTGGTACATACTTACTGAATTTATATTCTGCCTTTTCTTCAAGAGTCCAAGGCAGCAGACATGGTACTTTTTTTCCTCTGTAGTCTTTGCAAATTACACCCCTACAAGGTAGGCTGATGTCCCAAACAGTAGCCTTTGTCTTTTACTCACTCTTTCAAAGACAGCAAAGTCCACATTTTGGACAGAGAGGGCCACTGGTTTGAAAGAGGGGTCAAAGAGGCCATCTGTGTCAAAACTGAAGAGCCCTCTCTCAACAGAGAGGGATATGACATCATCTATCTCCAGTCTACAACACAGTCCTTTCAGCAGTTCCAAGAAGTCTCCACACCCATTTGCACTACCCAGGTGACCCTGAGGAACCAGATAAACCTCCAGGTAGCCTCAATGACTCTCTAAAAAGAATGCAAATGGCCAGCTGTCTGCAGAGATTATAAATCCTTCCATTCCCCACCATCCAGTCAAAGCTGAAGAAGCTTCTTAGATGAGAAGAGAAACATCTTCAAAGAAAAACAAGAATGTCCATTTGCCTTGTAAAAAAAGCATATTTGGGACAACTATGACCTGGATGACTGAGAATCTCCATAGACATTTAAGTAGGGTGATTTGAGAGAGGTGGCTCAGAGGAACATTATCAGGCTCCAAACACCAAGAACAAGTTATTTTTAAGCAATTTCCCTTATTATTCCTCGGTTGCAGACAGGAATCATTCCAAAGTAAAGCAACTCCTTGCATCATTAAAGGAGGAGCTATCCTGACCTACTTTCTACCAACCAAACTATCTAAATTTTGCTGTTTTTTAGTCATGTGAAATGCAGCCCCTCCTTGCTAGGAATCCAGACTACATTCCACCACAAGCATCCATAGTTGAGGGTAGACTTGAACCAGAGTATCAAGGCGGGGGGGGGGGGGAGAGTAAAAATGACAAAAGGATGATGGTGTGTCATCACAACACAAGCTCTGAACATCTTTACATGCATTGGGATGTCACATGTATGTACAAAACAAATGGTAGTTGTTTCACAATGGTGGAACATTTTTGTCATTTCAATGAAAGCATAGTATCCTGTGGACAGCTCTACTTGATGGTCATCTCTCTAGAATGTTGTAGTAATAGATTTTTAAACTAGGACAGACATCTCCAACCTGTCCGGTTTTGCAGACTGGTGGGTGGGGGGAAGAGTGGATGGTTCCACATGAGTCCCAAAGATGCTTTTTTCACAAGGCAACTGGACTTTTTTTTTCTTTGAAGACTTTCATTTCTCATCCAAGAAGCTGAAGAGCTGAAGAAGCTTCTTGAATGAGAAGTGAAACATCTTCAAAGGAAAACAAGAAAGTCCAGTTGCCTCCTGAAAAAGCATATTTGGGACAATTGTGATCTGGATGACTGAGAATCTCCATAAATGTTCGACATGAATGGTCAGCAAGTGCTCCATTTGTGTGAGAAGCAGGCATACTTCCTTGGCCAAGGGGCTGGGGACCCCTGAACTAGGAAGTGGGCAGGACCAGAGGAATTCCAAATACTCCTCAAATCTTGACACTGTGAAATTCTGGGGGAGCCAAGAACTTTAGAAATGGGAAAACTCACCCGGACATGCAGTTCCCCATCAAGTAAGACATTGCTAGGCTTAAGATCCAGATGTAACAATGGAGGACTGAGATTGTGCAAGAAATTCATCCCCAGGGCTACCTCATACAGAATGCGGAAACGCAGGGCCCAAGGCATGGTGGGGACCTGACACATTAAGTGGGACAAGTTGCCGTTCTCCATGTATTCCATCACCAAGCCCAAGCTGGGCACTGTGGCTGACACCAAGGTAGCATCTGTCCGTATTTTGCCTTCAAAGAGGCCAAAGAGTCGTAGGATGTAGGTGAAGCGGGCTTTGTCCATGGCACGGGCTTCATTCAAGAGTTCCTCTCGAGTGAAGGAAGTATTCCTGCAGGAAGTATAGGAATTTCAGTTCTGATTTCAATTCTGTTGGAGGATTATTGTGGGTGCAATGAAAGCAAGGTGATGTCAAGGAGTAGCAGAGTTGATCTGGGGGAAGGGAGTTATTAATTGAGGACTTGCAGAAAAGTTTTCAAGATTGAAAGCACCCTCCAGTATAAGCCAGGTCAAGAAGCAAGTACATTAGTGATTCCAATAATACTATTTGTTGTAGGTCAGTAGTATAACAGAAACTTGAAAACTCTCCAAGTTTTTCTCTGTCCCATTTTAGTAGTAATCAAAATCAAATTGGGGTTATTTTGAGCTTTTTTTCCCCCTCACACTCCCTTCATTCCCAGGCCTTACATCTTTTATGTAAGGCCTCCTGTAAAAGTTTGGTCCTTTCTCATCCCCTTAATGGCTCACTGATCCCTATACTGTATTTCCTTACATGAGATGGGGTTCATAAAAAAGTAATAATCAAGATCCCAAATTGGCATGGGAAACTTGAGGTTCTACATAAGAACATAAGAAGAGCCATGCTGAATCAGGCCAAAGCCCATTGAGTCCAGCATTCTGTGTCACACAGTGGCCCACCAATTGTACATGGGGATCTTGAGCAGAAAGAGAAGGCAAAACCCTCCTTTTCCCTTGACCCCCAACAAATGGTACTCAAGGGAATCCTGCCTGCCTCAACCAACATAGAGGTGGCACATGGACATCCATTTTAATAACCACCGATACACTTGGCATCCATGAATCTATCTAGCCCTGCCTTGAAGCTGTCAAGGCTGACAGCTGTCACGACCCCTTCTGGAAGTGAATTCCATAAATCAACGACCCTCTGGGTGAAGAAATATTTCCCTTTATTGTTCTGATTGTTCTGATCCCTGATAGGATCTATTACTGGGAAACTGTCCTCTTTGGATGCCTCTTCAGGAGGCATCTAAGTCAAGGGATACTCTACAATTATCAAATTGCCCTCATGTCCTATATTTAATCACTTTCCCCACTGTCCCTTTCAAATTTACAATATGGGAACAATGTTTGAAGATCTCTAGGGCCATATCAAAGGTTCTGAAGTCCACATATGATTGTGGGAGCTACAGATTATATATTTTTGTCAGGCAAGAAAAAGAAAAAATGGAACTTTCACTTTGCACTCAAACAACTTCCAAACAACCACTATTACCGGTTCAGAAACTTGATTGCAACATCGGTCCCCCACGCTTTGTGCCGAGCTCGGAAAATGTCCCCAAAGGATCCTCGACCAATGAAGAAGAAGTTCTTCAGATGCTCCTCACTGATCTTCTCATAAAATTCATTGGGAACAGCCATTCTTCTTAAACCTTCATCAGCCAGCAATGATTGTGCCTCAGTAGTCCCACATGTTAAAGGCTGTTTTCAAGAGACAGGAAGATAAAAATGTAGCTTCTTTGGAACCGAATAAGACTATGATAGGCTTTGGAGTGCTATGCTGGGGATCACACCCCAACTGGGCCAGGAGAAGAATGTAGTCAGGGCCAGGGCAAACATAACCTCAGATTTAATGGAATGCATTTTTACATTCAGTTAAAATCAAATTAAAGAATAGCTGTGATTTTTCATCATATGTTCTCCCCCTTCTCCAAACCACACAATTCATGTTGGAAGGGATTTGGGGATCACACCAATTTGGGGCCTACACCAAGACCAGATGTTCCCAGTTGAACATCTCTGATCTAGGTGCAAAACTCAGGAGAACAAGGACATGATGGTTTTGACCATTTCCCAGCCTAATATTGTCCAAAAATGCTGGGATTGGAACTTTCTGAATTCCTAGTCACTCTGCTCACTGGGAGATTCTGGAAGTTAACGTTTTAGTGTATCTAGAAGATGGCAGATTGAGGCAGGCTGCTATAAAGCTAAACAACTTTCATATTGTGGGAAGTTAGCTCTCCAGAGAAGGAAATATTAAAAGGGCAGAAAAATATATGTCCTCAAAGGATCTTAAAGAGGCAGAAAAGCATGCCCAGTTTTTTTTTTTAATATCCCCAAGTCTCCCTCCCCCAAGCAGAAACCACCTCTGTAGAAATGCAGGTGTAAACCATTCAGGAAGGTTGAAACTAGAAAATTAAGAAGACAAAGACATCTAAAATCTACATACCCCACCCAAACTCTAAGATAGGACATAATAGGATTAAACCACAGATGCCAAAGGGGCACACTCAGGTCAAAGTTCATGCCACAACAACAACTCCAAACAAAAGGCTCAAGAAGGTATAAAAATCCACTCCCTACATGTGCTCTCTCTATTTTCTTCCAGAGCCATCTTTATGTCTGGCTCTCCTCTTCAATAAACTGCAACCTCCTTTCTAAAGCAGTCACCATGTTGTTTATTCTTGGCTTGGACTGAACCATGGTGAAGTCTTTCCCTTCAACAATATAAAGAATGGTGGCTGGAATTGGGTATGTCTAGTTTAATGAAAAGACAGACTAGGGGGTGACATGATAGCAGTGTTCCAATATCTCAGAGAATACCATAAAGAAGAGGGAGTCAAGCTATTCTCCAAAGCACCTGAAGGCAGGACAAGAAGCAATGAATGGAAACTAAACAAAGAGAGAAGCAACCTATAACTAAGGAGAAATTTCCTGACAGTTAGAACAATTAATCAGTGGAACAACCTGCCTCCAGAAATTGTGAATGCTCCAACACTGGAAGTTGTTGAAAGAGATAGGACAACCATTTGTCTGAAATAGTATAGGGTTTCCTGCCTGAGCAGGGGGTTGGACTAAATGACCTCCAAGATCCCTTCCAACTGTTGTTGTTATTATTATTGTTGTTGTTGTTGTTGCTGTTGTTGTTATTCCAATGGAAGAACCATGCCAATCTAAATAATAGACTTTCCATTGTCCAAAGCATTAGTTCTACTTCTTCTAAACTAGTGTCCTCCAAATTGGCCCTTCTAGATGGGGATGATAAGAGAAGCTCAGCATTTTTATTCATTCATTTATATCCCACCCTAATTAGTTTCACAAATAATTGAAGGCAGATAACATATCAGGATCGGGAGTCACTCCTCACAGTCACACATGCCCTTGTCACCTCGAGGATCGACTACTGCAACGCTCTCTACATGGGGCTACCCTTGAAGAGTGTTCGGAGACTACAATTAGTGCAAAATGCAGCTGCGCGAGCAGTTGTGGGTCTTCCTCGTTGTGCCCACATTTCATCAACTCTCCGCACGCTGCATTGGTTGCCTATTGGTCTCCGAGCCCAATTCAAGGTGTTGGTTATTACCTATAAAGCCCTTCATGGCTTGGGACCAGGATACTTACGGGACCGCCTTCTGCCACATACTTCTCTACGACCGGTGAGAGCACACAGGGTCGGCCTCCTCCAGGTCCCGTCAACGAAACAATGTCGTCTGGCGGGCCCTAGGGGGAGGGATTTCTCTGTTGCGGTGCCCACCCTCTGGAACCAACTACCTCCTGAAGTCCGCGTTTCTCCGATCCTCCTGGCCTTCCGAAAGAATTTAAAAACCTACCTCTGCCGGCAGGCCTGGGGATGATTGTTGATTGTGGTGTGATTGATGAGTATGTATGGGGTTTGTATTTTTAATGTTGTTCGGATTTGTTGCAATTGTTTATATATATATATATGTTGTGAGCCGCTCCGAGTCTTCGGAGAGGAGCGGCATACAAATCCGAATAAAATAAAATAAATAAATAAATATCCACCACACCTGTCAAGTGCCAGAGAAATCAGAAGATCCAGGCAGTTCAAATGGGCATAAAGATTTATTGCAAGCTTAAGCTCTCTACAAGAATCTGAACTATCAACAGCCAAAGCAAATTGGCGGTAGATAAGAGTCAAAGGAATTCAAGGTAGGCTAGATTTAGATCTCTTATGGGCATGAAGGGATTCATGACTGATGACACCCTTCCCTCAGGCTCAGGCTAGTCATCTCCTACAATACCTTTCTTCTCCTATTTTCCCCAGTTCCTCAGTTGGCCTGAGAGAGAATGACTGGCCCATGATCACCCAGCTGAATAAGGTGGGACTTGAACTCATGTCTCCTGCTTTCTAGCCTGGTGCCTTACCCTCTAGACCAAACTGGTTCTCAATTTTAAGAGGTATCAATTAAGGGAAACCCCATTTCCATCATAGCATCAGCATTTGGAACTTCTGGGAGGTTATTGGAACAGAAGGCTATACTTGCACTATAGCTAAGTTGCGCCCCCGTGATAGAACTATTCCCAGGGCTTGCTGGTCGAGTTAAAATGGCACCTCTGAGGTGCCTGGCACAGATCATACATTCTAGTCCTGCTATTGGGAATATAAAGATCTACCACTCAGAAACAGCTACCTAAGGGAGAAGATTTGTGTGCTAAAACAGAATCTCATTATTTTAATTTTATCACAAAATGTTGAATGATATGTTTTGGTTCCCCAAGTATCTACAAAATGTTGTTTATTCCCGCCCTGGCATTTGGAGTTACTTCTGCAATAACAAGCCTTTTTTTGCCTAGTGATAAAACAGAATGTGATTTACTTATGGCTTAGCATATTATTCATGCTAAATAATTGTGGGTTATTTAGTAAATCAGGGATCAGCAACATGGTAAACCGAGGCATTCTTAAATTAACAACTTAAAGCCAAATAAAAATCTTGTAAGATTTTAGGGTTGCCTAATAATAATTCAGCATTTAAACACACAGAGAGAGAGGGGGAGGGAGGGGGAGAGGGGGGGAGGGAGGGAGAGAGAGAGAGAGAGAGAGAGAGAGAGAGAGAGAGAGAGAGAGAGAGAGAGAGAGAGAGAGAGAGAGAGAGAGAGAGAGAGATTTGGTGCATCCATTCTATCACACAAAACTGCACAATTGTTATCTCAACCTGAAGAAGTTGCTGAACTTTGCCCAGGAAACATGATTCTGGAATGGATAGATTCTTATTTTAAATATGCCCAACTCTGTAAAGAAGCCAAGTTCAATTACTAGAAATATTAATAGGATTAATACAGGCATCCAAAGTGAAAGATAAGTATCATCTGAATTAAGAAATCCATCTTATTAAAGATCTTGAGAACTTTTCAGAGAACCTACCTAATCAGGGCAAATTTGATAGAAACAAACATTTACATTTTGGAAAAGCCATATTTGGTATCAGAGATATTAGTGTGTTACTCCTTGCCTCCTCAATCCCTCCTGCTGATAGTTCGGTGAAATGTTCACTGCACACTTTTTAGACTCCCTGCATAGTGTACAAGGCACCACCCACTTGTTCTCCTTTACTTCCTACTGGCCCAATGGGCCAGTGAAATGTAATTGGGGTGGGGTGGGGCAGACAAGAGGACAGGAGTGAGAGGGCAGGAGATTCCCCCAGCTGACTTCCTCCCACTATGGGAAACTGTAGACTGATGTGAATCCCACAGCACTGAGTGTAACCACTAGACTAGCTAAGGTTGTCCAAAAATCACTCATTTTGATACTCTTCAACACGGTGGACAGAATGGACCTTTTGGCTGCAGTTACAGCCAATCTGGGATGAGAGACCCAATGCATGGAGAAGGTTCACTTCTCTTCCTTTTTTGGACTGCCCACCCAGAACACTCCCAAAGCTTGTGTACCTTTTTCTGTCCTTGTCGACTTCTTTCTGGCTGGAGAGGTCTAATTTCAGGCCTTTACCGACATCTCTGGCTTAATTCGTCTTCTCTTCCTGTCAAAAAAGACCTCCTTCTCAAGGCTTCCTTCCTCCCCCCTCCCTCCGAACATATTTTCTCTTTCACAACCTCTTTGTGTTTTCTGAGTTCCTTCTCTTCTCAGACCTCCACAGAACCATAGAGTGCATCCCTTTCAAAAGTCCTGAATATAACTCATTTCACCAGTGATGATGACGGTAGGGCAGATGACTTCAACTTTGGCCTGATGAATGATTAAAGGCTTCCTAACTTGAGAAAGCAAAAGCGTGTATGGGATGTAAACTATGACTTAGAGGTAGAGTTCTGTAAGAAAAAGAAGATTGAAGAGCAATGCCCATGCATCTCTTATAAGAATCACATGAGGACAGCGAATAGTCATACTGGTTGGGAATATGCTTTTGGAACACACTCAACAGGAGATGATTAGAACTGGAAGTTTGGAATACAGCTTTGGAACAATTCTAAACCAAATCTATTTCCAAGTTGTTCAAAAATAGAGGAGTGGAAGATGGATTAATTTAAAGCTAGTGTTCAGTTTTGGACCATGGAAGGAACATCAATGTACAGCTGACAGTGGCAGCTCTTTTCTCTCACCAGGGAAAACTGTTTTTTTCAAATGCATAGATGCAATAAACCATCAAGGATTGGCTTATCTTCCTAATAATGAAGGCTTGGGTTTGATCAACTATCTGAGTTCATGCCTGCTCACATGCAAAGAGGAAGAGCGTGCATTAGCTGATAAATGTTCTAAATAAATTATCAAGGCATCTAAAAACTTTCTTCCAAATTATGTTTTTGATGAGCCTCACTTCTCTGTATTTCTTAGTTAAAGAGGGGAATTAACTTATTAAAAAAGACAGTTTGTTTCTTTCTTTCTTATAAAAAAATTAATGTGAAAAAAAGCAAAGTGGATTGTATAAGGATTTGAATTCCATTCTAACCCTGATATTATAGTCTACCATTCCCTTCCTTTCTCCATCTCACATCTATTAGTTAGCTTGTTAGTTATCAAATTAGAAACTGCCCAGACCAGGGATAACAGAATAACAGAGTTGGAAGGGACTCTGGGTGGTGTACAAATGAAATATTGAAACATTAAAACTGTATATAAAATTTAAGTAAGAGACAATGATAGTTAAAATTTAACATTAAAAGTTAATTAAAAGGCAAGGAAAGGGCCATCAAGGCATCAACCAGCCCTATGACTGTGTGCTCCTTTCTAAGTCCCAATTAAGACAGTACAGCCATGTTTGCAAACCTTTGTAAAAGACCAGGAGATTGGGGGCTGCCTCAATTTTTGTGGGACCAAATTCCAAAGGGCACAGGAACAGCAGAGAAGGCTCTCTTCCTGGATCCCAGCAATCAGAATTCTTTAACTGACCAGGTGGGAGGGAGGGACTGATGTAATGAAGCAAAGATGGTTCCATAGATAACCTGGGCCCACATCATGTAGGGTTTTCAAAGTCATAACCAACACTTTGAATTGGACCCAGAAGCAAACTGGCACCCAATGCAGCTCTTACAGCATAGGTGTTATATGTGTAGTTTTGGGGGTGTCCAAAATTGCTTCTGCGGTGACATTCTGTACCAGCTGAATGATTATGTGACCCAAAAGTCAAGTTGCATGAAGAATGAGCATGAACAATGCACATACCATGAACTGGGAAATAAATTCTATACCTGCTAGGGTCAACTGATACTAAACACATTCATTCTAGTAATGAATGCTAAGACACTAAGTATCTTACTTTATAATACTTGATGAAGTCTTGCTGTCCTAGAAGTTAGAATATTTCTGAATATTCCATGTTGCAGTAGCAAATAAACCCATAGCATGATTGACTGAATATTGCTGGAAAACAGGGAAGAACTCTGAAGGGTGACAGATTTTTATATGAAGAAGACAGAAGTTCTCAAACTGTAGGTGGAGACTTCTTGGGGCATTGCAATTTGGGAAATCCATTTTTTAAAAAAAAATAATAATAACAACAAAAAATTATCAGGCTTGCACAGAGAAATTATTCTTAAAGCTCACCCAGCTTTGTAGCAAAATTTTGACAAAGTTTTGAACAAAGAGGTCTCACAAATTCCTTTTCCATTTTCCACAAAGTTGGAGAAGCCCGATATAACGGGTTCCCAAGCTCTCACTCTGTGAGTAGCCTTCTATCCTCACCCATAGCTCACAACTTTGAAACTGGAAAAAGACAAATATCCAATTAGAGGGAAATTAAGAGACAAGGCAAAGATTAAGCAAAATAAAGCAGGGGTCCCCAACCCACAATTTGTGGACCGGTACTGGTCTGTGGCATGCCAGAAATCAGTCCGTGCAAACCAGTGAAGCCCCATCTGTGGGATGCAAGCAGCACGCAAACCTACACCCCCTCTGGTTCGTGGAATAACCTCTCTCCATGGTGCCCCAAATGTTGGGGACCTCTAAGTTAAGGGGAACAAAGTAGATTGGGACTTGCCAGAAAGTCCAATCCAAAGTGAGTTACTCGCTTATCCATCCAAGTCCATCTTCATGACTCTCCTTTCCCTCATCCATATGTTGTCAACCTTATTCCTTGTCCTCTTTGCATTCAGTTGAGAAAAGTTTTTTCAGAAAGTATTTCAGAAATCTACCACCATCTCCCTGTTCTACGGATGTGTGTTTTGATTTGTGTATAAAGCTGACTGACTCTTAAATAACTTCCACATTTTCTCCTAGCTTCTTTGGAGCATGCTACAACTTCCTTTTCTTTTGAGCTCTCTCCTGACCAGAAAGAATAGAGGGGCAGTTGCACAAGAAATGCAACTATTTCCTTTGTGTATTTTTTTTTTAAGAAAAACACATATAATTACAAAACCACTCTAGTGCTCCTCCAAATATATACAAAAGCACCAAATGCACCTTCTATGAAGCAAAATATTAGTATTCTCATACTTAATGTTTCCTCAATAAGCACGTAAGGGACCATAATTTGGGAACTTAACATGCTAATATATCCTTTGTACAGTTAAAGTGATCTTCCATTTTAACTAAATGATGAGTTAGGAGTTCAAATCATTTGGAATCTATTCCACAAATCCAAACTGTTTCATCTGATCTAAATTCTGGAATATGGATAACATTAGTGAGACAGGCTTCAGCTTTTGACTTATTTTGTTTTATTAAATTATATTAATGTTTTGTTACAAGGGAAGGCAGAGACAGTAGGGACTGAAAAATGAGGAGAAATCTCTGCATCCCTTTCCTCCAAGCTTTAATTTTAATCCAGCTATGTCTGCTGAGATTAGATTTTGATTTCCTGAAAGCCAAGGCTGAGATGACCATGCAATATAAAATGAAAGCTAAAATAATGATTGTGCATAATCACTAATTTTGTGTTTCCTGCTCAGCTTCAGAAAGGTGTGTCAATCTTATTCCTTTCTTTATCACTAATAGGTTAAGACTGTTTATTTTGGCCATTTAGCTAATTTTGTCCTGCAAAATGGGTTGGGGTTAAGAATTTTTGATCGATTTGTGAATATATATGTACCTGCAGCATAATCATAACAAAGATATTGCACCAATCAATTATGCCTACGTTAGGCAAAAAACATTGTGGATGTGAGATTTTAACATTAATGGCAGGCAAACATGGAACAAGACCCATGCAGGCATATGGCTGAACTAAACACAAAGGTACTGATAGCCAAAAGTTTACAAAAAGTTTTGTCTTACTATCAGCATCTTGAAATAATTATAGAGATTGCCAAAAAAACATTCCTCCTTTGTATTTGTTCCTACAAGATAAGATGAATTCATGAGGACTTGCATTTTTTAAATGTATTTGAATTCATGAAGTTTTCTGTCACACAGAAATAGCAAGATCCTGGTTTCATCGCTGGGAAATACTTGCATACTTTTTTTACAATATTCAACCATTTGCTTTGCCTTTCTGTTACATTTCATGCTGTAAAACCTTTCTAAAAACGGAAATTTGAGGTTGCTTTTAGTATGAATAGTAGGAGTTTATCACAATGACTTTTATCTTTTCCCCTCAGAAACAAGCCCAAAAAACCAGTCACTAGCATCTACAGGGAAGAAGAGGAGAAAATGACATCACATATGCTATGATGTCATCAGTGCTCCTTATGGATCTCTTGGGGCCATATTTATTTATTTACATTTATCAAATTTATATACCGCTCATCTTGTGATGTGAGGAGACACTGAGAAGTTTACAACATAAGTTGCTTTTCAGTGACATGCAGGATACATGCAGGATTAATGCTTCCTTTGACAAACACAAGTAATTTAGTTGTTTGTTAGCAAGTACTTTTTGAAACTTTTATTTGTTTATTTAATCCCTGGTCTTATTTCCTAAACATCTGCAAAGGAGTAGGACAGAGCTTGTGGAACATGAAGAAATGGGATGAAACAGATCTACACATACTGTATCCATCCTCTGTGATTTGTTTCTCTGTATCAACCAGATGTGTTTTCCAGAGGATATACAAAGATCAAGAATTTTAGGAACACTTATCTTTCTTTATTGATCATTTCATTGTGGGATCGTACAATGAGAAAGCACAAAGATCTGTGAGGGTTTCATGATCACCAAATATTGTTTGAATGTTATGGTTTGAGAAAGATCTCCTATAATACCATCCTCCCTCCACAGTGCGATAGGGTTGGGCAGAGACTAAGTCTGAAGCCTTCTCCATTAAAGAAAGGATGAGAGGTAGTTTAGATAGAAGGCAAAGTGGATAGCATGGCAACCCTCTTGCTGGTTTTCAGGAAATAAACAGGATGGACACGACAGAGAATTCTGGACAGATGTGCAGGATACACCCAATATCTTGGGAAACTGAGGTTCTTTCTCAGATAGTCATATAAAATAGATTAGTCCATGGAATCAATTATCATAGGACATACAGCTCCCCAATATGTAAATGTGGAGTAGATAAATAGAGAAAGGACTAAACCTTACAGAGGGCATGGTAACTCAATAGGTAGTCTCACTTTTTGCCCAAACTCTTTATCTTGGAGTACCAGATAAATAAATGGACCAATAGAGGATGGCCATTAAGTAGAAGAAAGATGGTGAAGCAACTGATATCCAGTCTCCCAACACAGTCAATCTTAGAGCCTGGGAATTGCAGTTTAGCAACGTTTTCAGGACTATAGATGCTCCAGTCTTGGAGTGATGATGGTGTGACTCTGCCTTGAGTTATAAGAGGCCCCTAATCGAAGACTGAAATAAAAAACAGGCAGAAAATTAAAAAAAGGAAATTCATCAATGTCAAAATCCTCAGAAGCTGGCCCAGCAGTTTCTTGTGTGATCCCGGACATCTTCACTTTCGCTGGGTTGACCTACAGTCTTCTTGAAGTTTTATGAACCCCAGGATTCTGGTCGTTTCTCAGCTCTGTCCTCCTTCGCAGGATGGCTCCGGAAAGTCACTTAAGTCCCTGCCAATGATCTCAGTAACTAGGGAGAGTAGTCAGAAAAAAAGAAAGGGAGAGAGAGAGCCAATGTGAAGGAAAGCTCACTACACAGCAGCTTGTGAACTCACTAGTGGCCTTAACCAAGCCACTGAAATTTCTAAGGCTTAGTCTGCAACACTTGTCATGGTGAGAAATTATTATGAACAACAATCCTGGAATTATAATTGCTAGGATCTGTTTCGAACAAGGGTAGTGTGTTAACAGCCTACCAGGCCCCAGTGGGTGGATGAAGACTTTCTAATTCTCATCTGGTAGTTGGCTGCTCCATTGCTGGCCTAAGTTAATCATCTCATGAGCAAAGGAGGAAAAGGCAAGAAGATTGGGCAGAAACAGTGGGTAGTAATTTAATTTTCATGCTCGTGAGATCTGGAGGGATTTGAAGGGGAACACTAAAGGAAGTATTCAACCAAGTACTGATTTTGAGGTCCAGTGTCTCAGATTTAGCTTCTAGTATTTCCAGGTATGTGCACTGGAAAATTGAGGCAATAATCTAGATCAGCAGCTAGTATAAGATCTGTGAACCCCAACCACCATGGCTTATAAATCATGATTTATGACTTAACACTGTGTAAGTCTATAGTCAATGGCAGTAGCTAGCAACCTTCAAAGTACTGAAATGGTATAGGGTTTCCTGCCTGAGCAGGGGGTTGGACTACATGACCTCTAAGGTTCCTTCCAACTATTATTATTATTATTATTATTATTATTATTATTATTATTATTATTATTATTATTATTATTATTATTGCTGCTGCTGCTGCTGCTGCTGCTGCTGCTGCTGCTACTACTACTACTACTACTACTACTACTACTACTACTACTACTACTACACAGGTTGGACTGAGTCTATTCTTGAATGGGAGACCACAGGGAAATCCCAGCTTTCTTCCTCTATAATTCCACTAAAATTCTTTGAAATTGTAGCCAGTCAACGCCCACTACCAATTGCTCCATCATTCAAAGTTTAAGGGTAGGTAGAACTCAGCTGGAAGTTTAACTCAATGCCCAATATTTTGAAAATAATTTTAAGGCTAGTCCTATGAACACACTTGGGTTGAAGCTTATTTTCAAATTAGCCTGATTGGACCTGTCACTTGAAAACAAGTGAATATGAAGGTTGGCTTAATCGTTCATCTTTTTAAACAGGAAGTGGAAAGATTATAAATGCCATTTATTCTGGGCCAGCTGCCTTCTGTGGCCTATGACATCATTTCTATGACTGTCATTTTCTTTGACAGTGCCAGCCTCATTCTGCTCTCTTTGCTAATTTAGTATTATCAGCAAGATACAGCTCTGACACAACTGAGTCCCACTGATGAGGAAGGTTACCTTTTCAAGAGAGGCAAGCTTTCCAGCTAGCTATGCCAACCTTCCAACTGCCCTATCACAGGGCTACCAGATCTGGACTGCAAACCTCCATATGTCCACTAGATGGAAGCAAGAGAAATTTCTGTTTCTCATTCCTGCCATCTTGGGTGATCTTGATTTCTACAGCTCTGATCTAAAAGCTTCAGGCAAACATTCACACCAGGAGCCCTGGTAATACAGTGGTTAGAATGCAATATTGCAGATGAATTCTGCATATAGCCAGGAGTTCAATCCTGACAGGCTCAAGGTTGACTCAGACTTCCATCCTTTTGAGGTCAGCGTATTGCCCCTCAGATTGTTGGAGGCAATACGCTGTCATTGTAAACAGCTCGGCTGAGTTCTATAAAGCACTACGGAGCAGTATCTAAGTTGAAGTGCTACTGCTATTGCTATTCTGTCATTGTGACCTGATTTTGGAAGGGCTGGGTTTCCATGTTTTGCAAATAGGAAAAAAAGAGGAAAAACACCATCATTCTTCTTAAATTGAAACCAAATCTTATTGAAAGCTTCACAAATATACCTTTACCTTCTTCCAGTGTGATCCCATGGATAGGCAAGTTTTCCCGGAAACCACTGCTAAACCCCGATTTCTCCAGTTCCTTGGGGCTAAACTCCTGGGATCCAAGGTCTGGATCCGTCCATTCTGGTGACCTCTCCCCACTGTGGGTTTCTCTGTGTCCTGGTGGATGAGGACTGCGTTGTGGACTAGGGAGTTGGAAGGGTGGAGGGTGGCAATCTAAAGCATGAAGGTGGGGCAGGTTTGAAGGAGCAAGGTGGGGTACAGAGAGATTAACGTCCCCGTACGTCTCACTGGGAGGGAAACGGAAGGCTGGGCTATAATGAGGAGGAGTTGAGAATGAGCAAGGGCTCCAATTGGGGCCATAGGGGGAACAAGGTGGGGAGCGCTCAGGACTATAAGAGAAGGGAGGTCTGGAAGGGGCAAAATCCATGGCCCCTTGTGCTGGCGGTAGTGAAAAAGGAACATTGGGAGTGATGTGTGCGAATGTATGGAGTGTGGAATCCGGATGTGGCTCTTCTTTGAAGATCACTAGAGAAGAAAAGGAGAAGGTTGGCAGGGATTATCAAGCACACTTTAGCACCCAACCATTATTATCTCCCATCTTCAGTTCTATCTACCAGGCAAATATTTGAAGCCTTGAGCTGGACTCCTTTTCCGGCGCCCATTGGAAATATAGAAGTATGTTTGAACGGGCCGTGAAATTCTCTTGTTGCTGTATTCGGGAACAGCGAGGGTCAGCAAAGCCTGTGGAAGGAGAAGAAAGTGATGTCAAGGCAAGTAAATCCAATAGAGGTGGTTAATCCCACAATCTGGGTTTGTTTTTTTCTTCAGATATAAGGACTTCAAATATATGTCCACATATCTGAAAACAACCATGTTAAGGAAACCAGGAACAGAATGCCTTGCTTCAATCACTGTCCATCATCTGTTGCTATGCTGAAAAAATACTACCTCATGGCTAGGAAAATTATCTCCAATATTGTCCCCATAGATGATAATTTATAGTTCTCATTCTCACCTCTGTGCTTTTCAAGCGATTAACGTTTGCTTCCTCTTCCCACTGGAGTTTTCCATCTGAAACCACAAAGGAACTAGTTCACTGTGAGGCCAAAGGATCAGACACCTGTATTGGTGTAAGACAGACATGTCAAACTCGCGACGTCACGTGACGTCGCGCAACATATTGGAGCTTTTTCGCCATTGCTGGCAATGGGGTGGGTGTGGCTTCCCAATGATGCATCTGGCCCATGGGCCAGCAGTTTGACACCCCCAGTGTAAGAGATGGAGGTGCAGTTTTCTGGATCAAGCCAAAGAGTCACTTAATCCAGCCAACCCCTTTGTGAAGATCAGAAGCAGGAGATGCTAAAAACAATCACAGCCCACACTTTGTGTCCAGTGGGCATGATTGATGGTTCACTAAACCTGTCAATGGAAAATGTAGTCTTAGCTTTTGGAGATCACAACTACTATCATATTTAGTCCAGAGAAAAATGCCCCTGAGTTTAAGACAATTCTTTCCCAAAAGGATGAGTAGAAAGACAAGCTCATGCTGTGCCAGTTTGTGTGTGTGTGTGTTTGTGTGTGTATTTGTGTGTTGTTTGTGTCTCTCTGTGTGTGATAAATTGTGTGTGTGTGTGTCAGTGTACCTACTCTTTCTTTATTCTTGTCAGAAGCACCATCAAATGATAACATCTAATCTTCAATGTTGAGCAAATAAAAGAAGGTATAAAATGGGTCACAAGGCATGTAAGATAAACAGGATTAAAACTAAATGACATTTGCCCAGTATCGGGCCAGGTGGACAGCATTTTCTCTGGCCAGCCTAAGGACTTCCTCCATACAATCCCACATTTTCTTCTGAATAAATCTTTATTGGAAGTTTTAAAGAGAATATAAATACTAACTGAAACAAATACGGATTCAAGAAAAAAGAAAAAAAAGAAAAAAGGAGGAGAAAATGAAAGAGACAACGGTATGGAAAGAAAAGATAAAGAGAAGTAGGAAAAAAAGTTTATAATTTGTTTTGCAGCAAACACAAATATAATTGCAAAGTTATCCTATGGTTACAAAAAAAGAAAACCTTTACTTTTTTATATTATCCATTTTCTTTCCAATCATCAATATCCCATTCTTTTTTTCTGTTTCAATGCAACAAGTCTACAGGTTGACTTTAGAATATAGAAGTTGACTTTTCTTTAATCAAGGAAGTCAATTTAGCCATCTCTGCAAATGTCATCATCT
Organism: Bothrops alternatus; assembly: GCA_034064705.1. NCBI lineage: Eukaryota > Metazoa > Chordata > Lepidosauria > Squamata > Viperidae > Bothrops > Bothrops alternatus. The sequence continues at coordinate 1,852,577 of JARGCV010000182.1, read as the reverse complement.
TCACCAACTACGGTATTCCTCTCGTGTAGGTAGTATTGAGCCTTTCCATATGTGAGCATGCAATAATGTCACTGCAGTTGTCATATATTCCCCCTGACCCCTGTTCCCATTTTCTATTCTTACCTGCAAATACGACTACCACAATTTGCAGGCATTTATATGGAGGGATAAAGTTGTTCTCCAATTAAGCAAATGTGGTTAATTTAATTTGAATTCCATTCTTTTGCTCAGATAGTTTACTGCCATGCAGCAAGGGAAAGAAAGAAAGAAAGAAAGAAAGAAAGAAAGAAAGAAAGAAAGAAAGAAAGAAAGAAAGAAAGAAAGAAAGAAAGAAAGAAAGAAAAAGGGAGGGAGGGAGGGAGGAAGGAAGGAAGGAAGGAAGGAAGGAAGGAAGGAAGGAAGGAAGGAAGGAAGGAAGGAAGGAAGGAGGGGAGAAATAAAGAAAGAGGGAAGGGAAAGGAAAGGAAAGGAAAGGAAAGGAAAGGGAAGGGAAGGAAAGGAAAGGAAAGGAAAGGAAAGGAAAGGAAAGGAAAGGAAAGGAAAGGAAAGGAAAGGAAAGGAAAGGAAAGGAAAGGAAAGGAAAGGAAAGGAAAGGAAAGGAAAGGAAAGGAAAGGAAAGGAAAGGAAAGGAAAGGAAAGGAAAGGAGGAACTGAACCAGACCTCACTTACCAGGGCCTCGTTCGATGAAAACAACCTTTGATTCTGGCAGGAAGTTGGCTCCACTGATGACCATCTCTTCACCACCATGCACTGAGCAGGCGCTAAGACTGTAATGCTCTACTTGTGGGAGTTCTTGAGCTGAACGCTGAGCTGCAAAGAGGGATCAGGGAGAGTCTAAAAGTCTTAGCTCTTTCATAGCAGAATTGGGGAATGTGATTACAGGCCAACTCATCCACTGTACCCTATACATAAAAATGGCTTCCTAAAACAATTTCCTTAATGCCAACTTTCTTTTCTTTCATGTTTCCAAAAGCCAATCATTGCTTGAAGGTCTTTTGCACAAGACTCAACACCCTTCCCAGGCAACAGGTGTCATGTGCTGTGACATAACTGGACATTGCAAAGTATGTTTTTTTAAAAAAGAAAAAGCAACAAAACCCACTTGGATCTCTCCTAAGCCTTGTGAGATTTTAGCAATTTCCCTTTGGAATCTCCTAGTGTAAGCTGCCCAGAATTGTTTTGTTACAAGATGGGTGATAAATAAATTTAATAAATAATTAATAAATAAATGTATATCTGTGTGTGTGTGTGTGTGTATGTGTGTGTGTGTTACTTGTACCTATGCACAAGTATGTTTGTATACACATAGGCACATATTTTGGAGTGCATACTTTAAATTGACTGCCATTTTCCTTTATGTTCTCAAATCTGGAGTTTACCTGGATGTTTTAACTCAGCACTGGGTACAGGAGAGATGTCCCCAGCCAAACTTTCAGCAGGAATAACCTTCTCAGTTGCTGGAAGCAGCTACCATGGATGGAGAGCTGATGATGGGCGAGAACTGAAAGGCCCCTTCTCCAGTTTCACATACCCATCACTCTCAATATGGAGTCAACAACCTCAACTTTCCTTTGAACCATCTTGAGGACAGCCCTCAGCAGTCACTTTAATACCCTGAGGTAGCAATACTCACAACATTCAATGGGCACAGAAGCCGTCTGGATGGAGACTACTTTGCCATTTCCTTGTGGGACATGAACCCGAAATACCAGCCGGACCCGTGTGTTTTTGCGCCCAATGTCCGTCTCGCCCTTGCGCAGCTCAATGTCTGAATTACGCAGTTTTAGGATTCCTGCACAGTCAATGCTGGTGGGTTGGAGAGTGGGAAGGAAGAGATCCAGAAGAAACCAAAAAAAAAGAGAAATGAAAATTCTTCTGCTGGATCAATGGAATTTAGATATCTTTATTTTTAAAGGAAAGAAAGGTGGAGATACATTACTTTTCTTGTGAGTTCTAGTCCTATCTTAGGCATGAAAACTGGCCAGGTGACTTTGGGTCAATTATTCACTCTCAGCCCAACCCATCTCACAGGATTGTTGTTGTGGGGAAAATAGGAGGAGGAAAAGGTATTGGGCGTGTTTGAGATTGGAGTCTGAACCATATGAAGAACGGTTGCAGGAGTTAGGTGTGTCTAGTTTAATGAAAAGAAGGACTAGGGATGACATGACCGCAGTGTTCCAATATCTATGCGGTTGCCACAAAGAAGGGGGGGAAGTCAATCTATTTTCCAAAGCACCTGAAGGCAGGAGAAGAAACAATGGATGGAAACTAATCAAGGAGAGAACCAACCTAGAACTAAGGAGACATTTCCTGACAGTTAGGGTAGAACAATTAATCAATGGAATGGTTTTCCTTCAGAAATTGTGGGTGCTCCATCACTGGCGGCTTTTAAGAAGAGATTGGACACACATTTGTCTGAAATGGTATAGGATTTCCTGCCTGAGCAGGGGGTTGGACTAGAAGACTTCCAAGATCCCTTCCAACTCTGTTATACTATTATTATTTTTTACTCTGGTTTCAGGACTCATAACAAGTTCTTCTAAAAAAAATGGCAAAGGGAAATTGGAAGTATCTTAACTTAAAATCTGATCACCCATGATATTTTTAAGAAGAGACTGGACAGCCATTTGTCCGAAATGGTATAGGGTTTCCTGCCTGAGCAGAGGGTTGGACTAGATGACCTCCAAGGTCTCTTCCACCTTTACTATTACTATTACTACTACTACTACTACTACTACTACTACTTTATTATTATTATTATTATTAACCAAGAAACATTTTGGATAACTGGAATATTCTAGTTTTACTTCTCTTAAATCAATAAATTCAAGAACAATCATGGACAAAGAAAGAGGATGAGATGGAATGCAGCCTGGGAAAGAGGTAACACATTTACTTGTTTTTATCTCACCTTTATTATTTTTTATAAACAGGACAGGACAGACAGAACAGAATAGAATAACACAGTTGGAAGGGACCTTGGAAGTCTTCAATCCCCTGCTCAGGCAGTAAACCCCATACCATTTCAGACAAATGGTTGTCCAATCTCTTCTTAAAAACTTCCAGGTTGGAGCATTCACAACTTCTGGAGGCAGGTTGTTCCACTGATTGCTTGTTCTAACTGCCAGGAAATGTCTTCTTAGTTCCAGTTTCTCTCCCTGATTAGTTTCCATCTGTTGCTTCTTGTCCTGCCTTCAGGTGCTTTGGAGAATAGCTTGACTCCCTCTTCTTTGTGACAACCCATGAGATACTGGAACACTGCTATCATGTCTCTCCTAGTCCTTCTTTTCATTAAATTAGACATACCCAATTCCAGAAACTGTCCTATATATGTTTTAGCCTCCAGTCCCCTAATCAGCTTTGTTGCTCTTCTCTGCACTCATTCCAGAGTCTCAACATCTTTTTTACATTGTGGTGCCCAAAACTGGATGCAGTATTCCAAGTAACTCAAGTATTCCAAATAACTCAAGATGGCAAACATACACAATACTTCCACCTCCTATTTTCCCCACAATAACAGCCCTGGGGTTGGGCTGAGAGACAATGTTTGGCCCAAAGAAACCCAGCCAGTTTTCATGCCTAAAACAGGATTAGAACTAACAATCTCTTGGTTTCTGGACTAGCACCTTAACCACTACACAAAATTATCCTTCCCTATCTTTTAGAAATAACATTGCATAACCTTTTAAGCTGCATAATAATATGTAATAATGAATGATACTGAGGGTATCATTAGGTGGAACTATAACTGTGTATTGTATTAGATTTTTTAAGGTACTATTGTAATTTATTGTTACACTGACTCTGGCTACTGTTCTTGTGAAGCACTTAGAATCATCTGACTGAATCACATTATAAATGTATTCATTCAATCAATCAATCAATGTCTGAAACCAAGACAATTCTATTATTGTATTATACAGGTAGTTTTCACTTACCAATCACAATTGGGACTGGCAACTCCGTCACTAAGTGACATGGTGATAAAATGAAGTATCATGTGACCATACTTAACAATAATTCCAACTGTGACCATTAGCAAATCACTGCATGTTGTTAAGCATGATGTCACATGATTTGTGACTCCCTACCAGCTTCCCCAATGACTGCCTATTGGAAGCTGGTTCCAAATAGTGATCATGTGACCATGAGACGCTAGTACCTTTGTGAATGCAGGCCTTTTGTAGCTTATATCCCTATTATATTTAATTCAACATTCAACTGGTTTGTGAATACCTGGAAGATATGAATAGCCAAGAGTGAAAACCCACAACAGATTGCCAGCAATAGGTTATTGATCTATGCATTTTACCAGTGCTTTAACTGACTCTTTTCCAACAAAGGATAAGAAGAGAATTTTCAAGACCTTTGGTCAAATGGCCTTTCAGCATTAAGTCTATGCTTATGTATTTTATTGAATCCCAAAGATGCTTTTTCATGAGGCAACTGGAGTTTGTTTTTCTTTGAAGACGTTTCGCTTCTCATCCAACAAGCAAAGAAGCTGAAGAAGCTTCTTAGATGAGAAGCAAACTGTCTTCAAAAAAACCCAGGAAAGTCCTATTGCCTCATTAAAAAGCATTTTTGAGATAACTATGACCTGGATGACTGAGAATCTCCATAGATATTTTATTGAATATTTTTCTTTTCCTCCTTTTTTCATTTATATTTTATATATTAATTTTGCCATGTTTCCCAACTCAGATCATCTTGTTTTTTAAAATTTGAAATGAACTGAAGGTGATATTTTTAGGTTCTTCTCTTTCTCCTTCTTGAAACAAAAATTAAGAAGGAAAAGAAAAGCATAAGGTTGAGAAAGGATCAGATCTTTCTTCATCTTTATATCATCACCATCACCATCACCCAGATGGACAAATCCTCTCTTCATCCCTCCATTTTTTGGCTCCTAAAGGTAACTTACTTGGCTGCCATGTTATTCTCGGGCAGCAGAGACATCTCAAGAACTTTGGTTCCACTGATGATAGATTCATAACTTGTGGTGGCCACCATTTTTCCAGTGATGCGATGCACCTGGTAGAAAGCATGAGGACGTAGGTTTCGCTCATCCGCCGTACCAATGAACATTTGTAATGTCAGGGGTTTTTCATCGTAACCTAAAAGCTTGATTGGAAAAGAGAAGAATGTCATAAATCCATTTCCTTACTCAAAGCACAAATGACTTGAAATAAGGGGAAAATATCTATTATCTATTCGATGCATACTTCCATGTGTCAAATATTTGGGGAGGACAATGCATTAAGACCTGGCAATGATTCTCAGATAACAGATTTTTAAATCCAATATTCCAAGTATTGTGAAATACATAATTTTAATGTGACTTTGTTCCTAGCCAATTGGCTGTGGATGCCTATCTTGGGTTTTATTTGGTAGGGTTTTTTTGGGGGGGGATTCCATTTTGTTCTTGATATAGGTCAGTGATGGCGAACCTTTTAGAGACCGAGTGCCCAAAAACTGGCCCCGCCCCTGCTCCACCCCGTCTGCCCCTGCTCTGCCCCCCCATCCCCCGCCCTTCCTGCCCACAGGACCACTCACCACCTCCAGGGCCCGCCGCAGATCGCCCAGGCAGCCCAGCAGCGCTATGGCTGCCACACCCTCTGCCCACGCTGTGCAGCATCAACTGCATGATGGGGCGTGAGGGCAGAGTCTTGTCTACGCTGCCTGGCTGCCATGTCCTTGGCTGCACTGCTCCATGTGGGCCACGCTTGAGAGTGAGTCTCCTTCAGGGGGGCTGCTGGAGAGGAGGGGGTTGCGGGGGGAGGCAAGGCTGGGGCAACAGCATGTGTGCCCACAGAGAGGGCTCTGAGTGCTGCCTCTGGCACCCATGCCATAGGTTCGCCACCACTGATATAGGTAATCCTTGACTTACAAAGACCACTGAGTCTAAAGTTTCTGTTGCTAAGCGAGATAGTTGCTAAGTGAGTTTTGCCCCATTTTATGACCTTTCTTGCCATATTCATTAAGTGAATCACTGCAGTTGTTGAGTTAGTTACACAGTTGTTAAGTGAATCCGGCTTCCCCGTTGACTTTGCTTGTCAGAAGGTCGCAAAAAGGGGATCACGTGATCCTGGGACTGCAAACATCATAAATATGAACTAGTTTCTAAGCATCCGGATTTTGATCACATGACTATGGGGATGCTGCAACGGTCATAAATGTGAAAAACAATCATATATTTTTTTCTGGCAAGCAAAGTCAATTGGGAAGCCAGACTCACTTAACAGCTGTGTTACTAACTCAACAACTGTCATGATTCACTTAACAACCATGGCAAGAAAGGTGGTAAAATGGGACAAAACTCACTTAACAACTGTCTCACTTAGCAACCTAAAATTTGGGCTCAATTATGATCATAAATCTACCTATCATAAGACTAGCTATATCTAAATGAAATCCTTTTGTCTGTCCTGATTATTTCAGGTTTCCATTTCATTGGGTGAAATTGGTTCTAATATCTGGGTTCTAATATTTAGACTAGACTAGACTAGACTAGAATATAGAATAGAATAGAATAGAATGGGACCTTGGAGATCTTCTAGTCCAACCCTCTACTCAGGCAGGAAACCTATACCATTTCAGACAAATGGTTGTCTGAACCATTTGGAGAAGGGGAAAATAGCTCTTCCTTTACTTGTCCACCATGCATAATTCTGTACACCTCAGTCATGTCCCCTCTCATTCTCCTCTTTTGTAGACTAAAATGCTCCAAATGACACAACTTCCTCTCATACAGAAGCCTCTCTGGCCCTTGATCATCTTGGTTACCCTCCTCTCAAACTTCTCCAGCTCTGTTACATTTTTTTTTTAAATCTGGTGGGATCAGGATAGGTTGTTTGTGCTGCAAAACCAGGAAATAAAGGAAAGCTTAAAGCTTTCACGAGTGTGGAAACTAATCAAGGAGAGAAGCCACCTGGAATAAAGGAGAAACTTCCTAACAGTGAGGAAATTAACCAGTGGGAAAGCTTGCCTCCAGAAACCGTGGGTGCTCCATCACTGGAGGTTTTTAAAAATAGACTGGACAGCCAGCTGTCTGAAATGGTATGGGGAGTTGGAGGTTGGACTAGAAGACCTCCAAGGTCCCTTCCAGTTCTATTATGATTAAGTATCCTTGAAAATGCCATGATTTCAGTGGGGAGAAAGTGCTCAGGGGAGGCATGTACTGTAGCGGAATTAATCTCCAGATGCAAAAAAATAAAATAAAACCCCCAGATTTAGTTGGCACCCATCACCACTTCCAACCAGTAGGAGGAGAAAAGGGGCACTTGAATAGTTATCAAGAGTTAGTTGAAAGGGAAGGGCTGGCTGTGATGTGTCCTTCAGCTTCTCCAGAAGGCTAAATTCCTGTAATTTAAAAATAGGCTACAGGGCAAATCCCTGGCTTAAATTAAACCTCCCCTTCTATACCATTCATTCCTTGCCTTCACTACCATTCTCCCTTCCTCAGGAACCCACAACAGTGCAGCTGGTGACTTCAGCAGTTCGGTGGTCTTGCCTCAAGGGGTTGGCCAGATGTTTTCCATCAGAAGCCAAGCAGTCACAGCTGCACTCGATTTGAGATGCTCCCTTTTTACATTTCTCTCCCCCCCCCCAAACATACTGCAGATGGAACATTCCACAAAACTGGAGGGGGCTGGAGGGGAAACTCAAGAGAAGCAGCTTGCCAACTTTGGAAGTGGAGGGGGGGTTGAAGAAAATCAGAAGCAAGCTAGCTGCAAAAGTACTGTAAAATGGAAAGGGGAAAAAAAGCTTTGATTTAAAAAAAAACCTAAAAAAATAAATAAACCAGAAACCTCAACAAGGCAGGGAATTGATCTTTTAAGGAAAAGTGAGGCTGGAAAGCCAAGGAATTTGTCAGAAAAGTACACAAGTAAGGATTCTTTGTTTGTGCACAAGGTTTTCTGTCTCTTCCAGCACCACTAGCGTTCTCTACAGCTCACAATCTCATGACGTAGAGATGGACAGAGAAAAGCAATGTTGTGATTTAGGAATCGGAGCGTGGGAAAGGGCAGACTTGACTTGTGGCCTGGAAGGGGAGATTGAAGCAGGCCCAGGATGCAGTGTCTAAATGGGAGGGTGGAGAATAAATTGATCAAAGCCAGAAAGACGCTGCTTTCTTTCTCTCCAGTTAACCGGGGTGAAAAATCTCACAAACAGAAAATTTGAAGGATTAAAGTTATGTGTGAGGAAGAAGGACTGGGATCTAATACAATGAAGAGTTCATGATGGTCATATCAGTCAAGAATAGAATAGAATAGAATAGAATAGAATAGAATAGAATAGAATAGAATAGAATAGAATAGAATAGAATAGAATAGAATAGAATAGAATAGAATAGAATAGATTGGAAGAGACTTTGGAGGTCTTCTAGTCCAGCCCCCTGCTCAAGCAGGAGAACCTATACCAGTGATGGTGAACCTTTTAGAGACCGAGTGCCCTGCCCCCCCACCCCCATCGCTCTGCCCTGCCGGCTCCACCCCTGCCCCCACCCCACCCACCTGCCGGGCCACCCACCGCCTCCATGGCCTGCCGCAGATCGCTCAGGTGGCCCTGCAGCACCATGATGGACACGCCCTCCATCCACGCCCCACAGCATCATCTGTCCATGACGGGGCGCAAGGGCGGAGTCTTGTCCCTGCTGCGCCACACCCGGGGATGACTCTCCTCCAGGGGGGTGCTGATGAGGGGGCCGCGGGGGGAAGCAGGGCTGGGACGACAGTGCATGTGCCTACAGAGAGGGCTCTGAGTGCCGCCTCTGGCATGTGTGCCATAGGTTCGCCACCACTGACCTATACCATTTCAGACAAGTGACTGTCTAGTCTCTTCTTAAAAAGAAGTGCTAGACTAACAGAATGATGGCGTTGGAAGAGACCTTGGAGGTCATCTAGTCCAACCCCCTGCTCAAGCAGGAAATTCTATACCATTTCAGACAAATGGCTGTCTAATCTCTTGTTTAAAAACTCCAGAGCTGGAGCATCCTCAACTCAGGCAAGCCATTAATTGTGCTTCCTGTCAGGAAATTTCTCCTTAGTTCTAGATTGGTTCTCTCCTTGATAAGTTTCCATCCATTGCTTCTTTTCCTGCCTTCAGGCGCTTTGGAGAATAGGTTGACCCCCTCTTCTTTGTGGTAGCCTCTCAAATATGGGAACAAAGCTATCCCATCACCCCTAGTCTTTTTTTATTATTATTAAACTAGACATACCCAATTCTACACTACACTTCTCATCATCCTATCTCATCCTGGCCCATCCTGCTGAATGATGGGGGTTATAGTCTAATGCAGTGTTTCTCAACCTTGATAATTTTAAGGCATGTGGACTTCAACTCCCAGAATTCCACAGCCAGCATTGCTGGCTGTGGAATTCTGGGAGCTGAAGTCCACATGCCTTAAAATTGTCAAGGTTGAGAAACACTGGTCTAATGCAAAGAGAGGACACATGCACCAAATGACATCAGGCTGAAAACCCAATTTTCCATCTCCATCTTTCTTTCTTCATTATGAGCTCAAGCTGGCCAAATATCACCCACTCACTCCCATATTTAAAAGAAAAGGTTTCTGTAAGCTAAATATAGTGGGCATCTATTTCACAAGTTCTGAAGAAGAAAAATCCATGACATTTGCGCTGGGTTTTGTTTTGCTGCTTTGTACACAGCCAGGGAAGTCTTTGAAGTGGGAATAGTTTTCGTCTTTGGGATTTCTGGATGAAGCTTTTCCAACTAGACTTCCCACCCCCTCCTATTCCTGTTCCCGCAACCTCTCCAAAAGCTTTGACTTTGCTTTGCAGATTACTCCACATCTGAAAATGTCATGCCACACAGACAGACACATGCATACACAAACAAAAAATAACAGCCGGAGATTGGATGTGAAATGAAGAGGGATTCAAAATATAAAACAATGAAAACAAAAACATAATCTTCAGGACAGCAAGCTGTGGAATCATTCTTCTTGAAGGCAACTGAGTTAGTAACATAAAAAAGATGGAATGGTAATTATGGGATGACTTCAGAAAGGCATCAGAATATGCTAAGAAAAAAGTATTGCCTTAAGTTCAAACTTAAATTAAGGCAAACAGAAAATTGTGTGCCTCCTTCCAGCTACTAGTAAATACACCCCAAACTGGAAGAGATGTGTACAATTTCCTTAAACCGAGAGGGAAATTTGTGTCATTGATGTTCTATTTTGATGTGTGTCTGAAGGAAGGAAGAACATGTGAATCCAACTTAAAAACAATTTGCATTTTATAGAGCACTTCTGTACATAAAACATCCCTCTCTTGACTATATTATCATATCTGAGAGTTAGAATTTGGCCTGTCTCACAGACACAGAAGGATATGGTTGGAGAATGCATTTCTGAAGGAAAATGAGAAATATATATTTTTGTTCCAAGCAACTTACCAACAACAGAAAGACAAAAAAACCAAAACAACCCTAGCACAGTGTTTCTCAACCTTGGAAACTTTAAGCTGTATGGATTTCAAGTCCCAGAATCCCCCAGACATCATGCTAGCTTTGAAATTCTGGGAGTTGAAGTCCATACAGCTTAAAGTTGCTAAGGTTAAGAATCATTATGTAGCACATAAGAGAAAAAGATGGATGAAAAATCATATTCTTCTCCCTTTTATACTGAGATACTAGGGTCTCTGATGGACTCCGATTCTGAACACAGAGTTGTAAAACATTCAAAAGTGAGAATGTCTCATACAATTTCAGGTGAAACGCATTATTTTAGAAGTTGGACTACAATGCCCATTGTACATTAATGGCAATGAGTGTGGTGAGAATTGGAATCTGACAACTCCTGGTAAGATTCAGCTTCTTTCATTCTAAAGCATCTGTATAAGACTAAGATATCTGGAGGAGATCTGAATTGAACCCTTTCTATTTAAGTCATGCTGTAATTCCTTGACTTTTGGCTTAACATGTTGCCCAAACTCAGCCACTGTGTTTGAAAATCATCATGCAAATGAACTCAACTATGGTTAACTCAACCGTGGCTTAGTGAGAGCCCTAATGAGAGGGACAATTTATTTTATTAATTTATATTCCGCCTCCATTATTTTTTTTCAAATAACTCAAAGTGGCAAACATACCCAATACAACCTCCCTCTTCCTATTTTTCCCACAACACCAACCTTGTGAGGTGAGTTGGGTGAGAGAGAATGACTTGCCCAAGGTCATCCAATTGGCATTCATGGCTAAGATGAGACTTTGAACTCACAGTCTCCGGCTTTCTTGCTTGGTGCCTTAACCAATAGACCAAACTGGCTCTTTAATGTGTACTACTCATTATGATCAAAGGGCCATCATGGCAGCTAGTAAAAAAATTATGCCTAGAATGTTATCCCTCAGTTACCTTCACCACAGGATGTCCTCCTGGAGTGGCTTTCACGGCACCCCTGCTGCCCTCTGTCTCATAGTGGGCGCGGTGATGGGTTCGAGGCTGCACTTCGATCTTCAATTCATACTGCTCGTACTGACTGGGGAGAGGCCAGTCCAGAGGTGGAAGAGCAGATGATCTGTTGAGAAGTGAAGGAAAGCAGAAAGACCTTTGAAATTGACCTTGGTAGACCATCTCTACAAGGTGGAACAGAGGGTTGTCAGGTCAATGTGATGGTAAGACTGGACAATTCAAGAAGCCCAAAGGCTGCCATCTCTGCAGTCAGATGCATATCCTGGAGATCAGACCATTTTTTTTTAGACAAATCTTGGTCACTTGGGCAGCTGCTGAGGGTTGAACCCAATCTCTTTTTGGCATAAAATATGGGGTTTACCACACAATTAGGGCTCAGGTCAAAATCCAAGCAACACACCAGCACAATAACATATTCCATCCCCCAAATATCACATCTGGCTGCTACTACAAGTCTTTAAACTTCTTCCCACCTCTAGAGTTTATAACTACTGGATTCAGAACATTTAGAATCAAAATCAGAATAGAGCTGGAAGGAACCCTGGAGGTCTTATAGTCCAGCCCCCTGCTCAAGCAGGAGATCCTATACCATTTCAGACAAGTGATTGTCCAGGCTCTTCTTAAAAACCTCCAGTGATGAAACACCCACAACGTCTGAAGGCAAACTGTTCCACTGGCTAATTGTCCTGACTGTTAGGAAGTTTCCAGGTTGCTTCTCTCCTTGATTAGTTTCCATACGTTGTTTCTTATCCTGCCCTCTGGTGCTTTGGAAAATAAATGGACCCCCTCCTCTTTGTGGCAGCCTCTCAAATACTGTAATACTGCTACCGGTATCATGTCCTCCCTAGTCCTTTTTTTCCCTAGACTAGCCAAACCCAAATCCTGCTACTTCCTAGTTTACTTCCTAGATAATACAGGAAGAACTTCTATTGCAAGCATTTAAAACATTGCCCTCCCAGTTCAGCTGGAGAGGTATTTTCAGTTTAGTAGAAGGAAGATCCAATCATATTCCAACTTCCCTTATGTCAGATTTTCAGTGCAAGAAGAGCTTTGCTCTTTAGAACTAAAGTTTATCCATCTTCTATTCAGTGGCAACAAATGTAGATAGTCCTCAATTTACAACCATTTGTTTAATCACCGTTCAAAGTTACAATGGCACTGAAAAAAGTGACGTATGACCATTTTTCACACTTACGACCATTGCAGCATCCACATGGTCACAATATCAAAATTCAGACTCTCGATAACTGACTCATATTTGTGACTGTTGAAATATCCCAGAGTCATGTGATCACATTTTATGACCTTCTGATAAGAAAAGTCAATGGGGAAGCCAGATTCACTTAACAACCATGTTACTAACATAACTATAGTGATTCCCTTAACAACTGTGGCAAGAAAAGTCATAAAATGTGGCAAAACTCATTTAACAACTATTTTATTTAATAACAGATATTTTGGACTCAATTTGTGATTTTAAGTCAAGGACCACTTATATTTAATCCTGGTCTTAGAGTCTGGCATTCTGAGGATATACTGCTTCAAACTATGGAGGCTTTATTGTAGCTCAGCAAGTTGTTCAATTGTGCAAAGCCTTGGCTACCATAGAATGCCATACTGAATTCCATGTATTCATTTTACAGTTATTTTATATTTTGTAAAGGCAATTTTGGGCTCTTTTTTCAAATAAATTTCACAGTATCATGTCCACTGAAAGTGAAGGGGGAAAGGAGAGGAGGAAGTCCTCTGTGCTGTTGAATATTATACATAATTTTATGAACTTGCTTTACACCATTTTTTCTCATGCGGAAAATATTGTTATTATTAGATTGCTAAATTTAACAGTAGATCTTCTAATCTATGTGATCATTTAAGTTAATCTGTTCTTGTGTTGTTTTCAGTTTTATGGTATCCATTTTAAGATGGGACCTCAAAATGCTCAGTTTATGGATTTAGTTAAAAGCGATCCTACAATGTTGTCTAATAATAATAATAACAACAACAATAGTAGCTGTAGTAGTAGTAGTAATAATAGCAGACTTCCTTCAGTGCAATTCAAAATTAAAATACAAAGGACCAGAGTTCTCAAAAGAAACTGGATCATCATCCATGGAGATGGAAATGACATTTGTTTGGTGTGTGTTTTAATAATAGTTGCACCACTGTCCCAATTTTCATTTTCTGACACACTGCACGGATGCAATTTTTATTTGTTTTGCATATTTTTCATTTTTTTGCAATGTAGTTTTTAAAAATGCATGTAAAATACAAGGATTAAAGAAAACTGCATGTAAAACAGTATCGGCTTGCTGTGTGATTAAAAAATAGCAAATTCGTGTAAAAATGGGATGAAACTGTATAAGTAGTCCTCAACTTATAATCATAACTGGGACCAGAAATTTGGTCGTTATGTCGTGATGGTTGTAAGTTGAGGCACCCAAGTTACCAGACCCAATATTATGACCATTTTTATAGGGTTGTTAAATGAATCTTGTGATCATAGGTACAAATCCATTCTTTCAAACTAACTAAAAATGATGCGAATCGGGGTCAGATCATCGCAGGACGTTACAACCAGTTGAAATGCGAGCCAATTGTGAAGTGCCGAAATGTGGTAATGTGACATTTTATAACCATCGGAACTCTTTTCAAAGCTGTTGTAACGTTAAATGACTAGTCATAAATCAAAGACTACCTACATTTCAGAAAAAAGTGACCTTTATAGCCAATGAAACTAGCAAGTGATTCCCCCCCCCTTTATTCCTACAAAGGTTTCCTCAATCTTTTCGAAGCATCAGACTTTCTAAGGAAAAATATCCTGAATTTAGCCGCTCATGAACCTAATCTGAACTTCCAACATTATTCTTAAGAAAACTGAAAAGATTGACTGGTGAATAGAGGTCACAGATCATATTCCTCCCAAAAGGTACATTATCAGGACAAGAAGCAATGGATGGAAACTAATCAAGAGAGAAGCAACCTAGAACTATGGAGAAACTTCCTGACAGTTAGAACAACTAACCAGTGGAACAACCTGCCTCCAGAAGCGGTGAATGCTCCAACACTGGAAGTTTTTAAGAAGAGACTGGACAGCCATTTGTCTAAAATGGTATAAGGTTTTCTGCCTGAGCAGGGGGTTGGACTAGATGACCTCCAAGGTCCCTTCCAACTATTCTATTCTATTCTATTCTATTCTATCCTATCCTATCCTATCCTATCCTATCCTATCCTATCCTATCCTGTCCTGTCCTGTCCTGTCCTGTCCTGTCCTGTCCTATCCTATCCTATCCTATCCTATCCTATCCTATTCTATTAGCAAATAGTTCAGATCTTCATTTTAAATTCCTTCATTTTATATCCATTCTATCTGACCTTGGGAGAAAGCACTCATTAGAAATGCCACAGATAAATTTCAAAAAGGACTTTTGAAAATTCTAACTGGCCGTTTCTTTACCAAAAAAATATATGATGGGGTATAGTATAGAATGAAGCTGACCCTGAACTCTGGAATTATAAAAGGGACTGGCGGCATGCACCAAAGTAAAAAGGCTGTTCTACCACGCAGGCAAAATTCTTCAGATCCAACTGCTTACCTTAACAGGGAACGAAACCACAGTCTGTTTATGCCAGCAACCCATCTCAACAGCCCTGGAGCTGGGATCTGGGATGTGTAACAGGAGACATCAGCCTTTCTGCCTGGGCTGGCTTGACAAGTTGTTTTTATACAACAGACCCACTAGCAGTCAGACCAAAATGCTGACAGAGCCTTGAGTGGCAAAATCAGGCCAGCTGGTTTGAAGGTGGCTAAAAGAATAGGGATCCGGTGTGCCCCATCACCATCACCCTGGGCCAAAGAAACTAAAATTTGGGGGAAGGGAATGAGAGCTACAATCAGGCAAAAGCTTTTGGACAAAAGATCCATGCCAAACTAACTACTTGGTAGGGTAGGGATGATAAAAGATAAAAAGGAAGGTGCTGATTTCAGACTACTGTGGTGTTCTAATGATGAAGGGGATGATGAAAAGTGGGTACATGTAAGTCCTCGACTTACGACCACAATGGAGCGCAAAATTTCTGTTGCTAACCAAGACATTTGTTAAGTGAGTTTTGCCCTATCTTATGACCTTTCTTGCCACAACTGAATCACTGCAGTTGTTAAGTCAGTAACACGGTTGTTAAGTCAGTCTGGCTTCCTCGCTGACTTTGTCAGAAGATCACAAAACCCGGGACACTGCATCCATGATAAATACATGCTAGTTGTCAAGGGTCTGAATTTTGATCACGGGGGATGCAGCAATGGTCATAAGCATGAGAAATAGTCCTAGGTCACTTTTTTCAGTGCCGTTGTAACTTCAAACAGTCACTAAATGAACTTTTGTAAGTCTGCAATCAAGAGCACAAATAATACAGAAAGAAACCAGTGTACAGACCTATGTGGCCAAACTGAATAAGCTGTAACTTTCTATGGATAAGGAAGAAAAGTCAGAAAACTTTCTTCTTGCAAAGTCTGTCCCTATAAACCATGGGTGGCCAAATGTTTACCAAAACAAGTCCTTTTTTTGGTTAAGGATTTGGGAATAAATCAGAGGCACAGGGAAGTAATGGCCCTGATCATGGCTGCTTTGAGAGTTATTAGTAAATCGAGCACAGGTCGTTTTGCAAATCTATGGAATTCCTGGAGAACCAATCAGCATTTGCCCTTCCTGGAGGGGACCTGAGTGCAAAGAATTGTCAGCCAATCATGGCTTATTTGCTTCCCAAGAAATCGGGTTTTTCTTCCACTACTTCACGGTTGCACCCAATAAAAAGAACTTAAATTGCTAGGGTTTGCCCATGATGGTGGCATGACCATAGATGGGTAGGCCTCTTCACCCAAGTATGGCAGCCTGCTGCTACAGTGAGATGCCAGCAGCTGCAAGATGAATGTGGCAGATCGTCTCTGAAAGGAGAGTCCAACTTGACTTTAAATGCAAGGAAACAATGCCTGGACACCAAGGGAACAAATCATGTCATCAAGGCATGATGAGACCCAATAACAATAGCATCTGATTACGGGGGGGGGGTCCTCAACTTACAACCACAATTGAGCCCAAAATGTCCGTGGTTAAGTGTGACAATTATTAAATGAGTTTTGCCTGATTTTACAACCGTTCTTGCCACAGTTGTTAAGTGAAACACTAAAATTGTTAAATTAGTAGCACGGTCGTTAAGTGAATCTGGAATACCCATTGACTTTGCTTGTGTGAAGGTCACAAAAGAGAATCACATGACCCTGGGACACTGCATCCGTCCTAAATTGCCAAGTGTCCAAATTCTGATCATGTGACCATAGAGATACTACAAAGGTTGTGAGAAAAATGGTCATGTCACTTTTTTCAGTACCGTTGCAACTTTGAACAATCACTAAACAAATGGTTGTAAGTCAAGGACTCCCTGTATTTGATTACTGGAGGGCAACCAGTCTTGGTTTACCACACTCTGGAGTTGTTGAGGTGGTGGATGTGTTATTCCCCCATCATGCCTTGCTTGCTTCAAGGCATCTGCCTGAGAGCTTCATAAAAAATGTCTGTTAACAAACTTTGGTGAGCTCCCAAAGTTTGCATTTCTTGACAAGAAATGGAAGGGGATGTTCTCCTGTCTCATGTGAACCTCACGTACCTGAACAGAGGACTGTGGCCTCCAAGACGTGCCTTGGACCAGGACAAGGGGGACGGCACAGCCAGATAATCCATCCCTTCTTTGCGTGCGATCCCGAGTCCCCCGCTACCCATGGGGCCACCACCCACATCTTCTCCATTGCAACTCCCTTCCTCCTTCCGGGTCAGTGCCACCGTCTGATCGGTTGAGGTCTTGCGAGCTTTTTGAGGGATGCTTTCTGCTAGCCGGGTGGTAGAGCAGTTAAACGGGGCTACGTCATTGACCGATTCCAAGGGGTCTCCTGGAGCCTCCTCACCCAGGCTACCCCTTCGGGAGAGGCATGGAGACACGGAAGTCTCTGAGCTGGAATAGCGTCTTTTGCCGCAGGGGGAAGTTGGTCGAGGTCCAAGAAGCATCCACGTGTCCTCCGTTCCTCGACTCGGAGAGTAGCTGGTACTGTAAGATGGCCAGGATTCTTCAGCAGATGACCATGGCTTGGGAGATCCTCGGGGCGAGCCCAAGGGAGAACTAAGAGCAAAACGAGCTGCAGCCTCATTTAGCTCATGTTCCACATCATCTCCAGCAGGGGCCTCATCGTCCGAAAAAAAACTCCAAGGGGAGACACTGCCACTGCTAGCAGGACTTGGGGTGAAGAATCCAGAAGAAGGAGCCACTTCCCGGTAACCCCCAAAAGCCTCCAGCAAGAGATAGTCCCGAGGAGAAGAGTCCCAATCATCTTCCTCCATCCGTTGACTTGGAGAGATGGTGGTGATCTGGATGCTGGGGCATTCGAGCACCCGGGAGCTTCCTAGTCGTACCCGCCGAGCCGGCTGGCTTTCAAAAGTGTCACCATCCAAGTTGGCAGGGCGGGGTGGAGGAGAGTGCATGCCAGCATGGCTCCCTCCAAGATGCATAGGACATGGGATGCCCAGAGGAGAGGCATAAGGTGGAGGGTCCCCAAGAGTGAGTGAACAATAGCCAGGGAGAGTGTCTGCTTCCAGGTCTGGAAAAAGAATTAGAATTAGAATTAGAATAATAGAGTTGGAAGGGACCTTGTAGGTCATCTAATCCAAGCAGGAGACCTACACCAGGGGTGTCAAACTTGCTGAGTCACGTGATATGTCACGGTGTATCAAGACTTTTTTCCCCTTGCCGGAGCTGGGGTGAGTGCGGCCTCTGCGTGACGCATCTAGCCCATGGGCCAGCAGTTTGACACCCCTGCCCTACACCATTTTTGACAGATGGCAGTCCGGTCTCTTCTGGAAAGCTTCCAGTGATGAAGCTCCCATGACATTTGAAGGCAAATTGTTCTATTGGTTGATTGTTCTCACTGTCAGATAATTTTTCCTTATTTCTAGGTTGAATCTCTCTTTGATCAGTTTCCATCCATTATTCCTTGTCTGGCCTTCAGATGCTTTGGAAAATAGGCTGATCCCCTCCTCTCTGTGACAGCCCCTCAGATATTGGAACACTGCTATCAGGTCTCCCCTGGTCCTTCTCTTCACTAGACCAGCCATGCCCAGTTTCTGTAACCGTTCTTCATATGTTTTAGTCTCCAGTTCCCTGATCATCTTTATTACATGGGTGGCTAGCCGATGAATGCGTGTGCACAAACGTGCACAACCCCACATGCACGAGCATCATGAGTATTCGCAGCCCCACTCACATGAGTGTCGCAGGTATTGGGTGCTCCTGTGCATGCATGCGTCTGCACATTCATTTGCCCCCCAAACCATCCCTTCTTTCCCCTTCCCCCTGTTCCAGGCTGCCAACTCCCAAAGGTTGGGAACTCTGCTCTATTGGATTAAATTGCAGAATCGGCTGGTCTAAGATGTTACTTCACAGAAATTTCCAAGAAAGGCAATTTAGAAATAATTATTGCTGACTTCTAGCTCCCACCTGTATTGGAGCATTAAGGATATACAGAGAGTCCTCGACATACGACCACAATGAGGCCTAAAATTGCTGTCGTTAAGCAAGTTTTGCTTCATTTTACGACCTTTCTTGCCACAGTTGTTAAGTGAATCACTGCTGTTGTTAAGTTAGTCACATGGTTGTTAAAATGATTCTGGCTTCCCTATTGACTTTGCTTGTCAGAAGGTCGCAAAGGGGGATCACATGACCCTAGGACCCTGCAACTGTCATGAATATATCAGTTGCCAAGGCATCTGAATTTTGATCACATGACCATGGGGATGCTGCAATGGTCCTAAATGTGGGAAGTGTTTTAGTCTCCAGACCTCGGATCATCTTAGTTGCTCTTCTCTGATTTTTTTTTTTTCCAAACTCAGCGTCTTTTTTGTGATGTGGTGACCAAAATTGGCTGCAGTATTCCAGGTGGACTTCAACTCCCAGAATTTCTGAACTGGATGGGGAATTCTGGGAGTTGAAGTCCATGCATCTTCAAGTTTCCAAGGTTGAGAAACGCTGCATTAGATGAATACTGTATTTCCCAAGATATCTGCGCAATCAGCTCCATTTACATCTTGTAGCAATAAATTCCGTCAATTCCTTACACGTTTTCACTGCCAGGTTTTTCTCTTCTTGGTCCAGAGTACAGGTAGTCCTCGACTTACAACTGCAACTGAGCCCAAAATTTCCATTCTGTTGCGAAGTGAAACATTGGTTAAGTGAGTTTTCCCCCATTTTACGACCTTTCTTACCACAATTGCTAAGTGAATCACTGCAGTTGTTAAATGAGTAATACGGTTGTTAAGTGAATTTGATTTCTCCATTAACTTTGGTTGTCAGAAGGTTACAAAAGATGGTCACATGACTCTGGAACACTGCAACCGTCATAAATATGAGTCAGTTGCCAAGTGTCTGAATTTTGATCATGTGACCATGGGGATGCTACAATGATCGTAAGTGTGGAAAATCATCATAAGTCACTTTTTACAGTACCATTATAACTTCAAATGGTCACTAAATGAACTGTTGTTAAGTCAAGGGCTACAAATGGTGGGCCAGACCTTCAGAAGGTTCTTGAATGAGTTTCAGTTCTCTTCACTTTCACTGGGTCTTTGAAGTAATCTCCTTAATGGACATATAACTATATCATCAGATGAATCATTCAAATAGTGAGCAGCCTATAAGAATAGAATATATCTTGCTCACATATATGTAAATTTCTGCAATATTCATTGCTAATACCAAATAAGCCTAAAGAGAAACAGTAGGTATAGTGGTTAAGGCTCAGCCACAGAAAAATAGAGAAATCACAAATGGTTCCTCAGAACTGAATATAGGCAGTCCTCAACTTACGACCATAACTGAGCTCAAAATTTCTGTTGCTAAGTGAGACATTGGTTAAGTGAATTTTCCCTGATTTTATGACCTTTCTTGCCACAGTTAAGTGAATCACTGCAGTTGATATTTGAGTAACCCGGTGGTTAATGAATCTAATTTCCCCATTAACATTGCTTGCCAGAAGGTCACAAGAGAAGATCACATGACCCCAGGACACTGCAATGGTTATAAATATGAGTCAGCTGCCAGGCATTTGAATTTTGATCACATGATCATGGGAATGCTATAAAGGTTGTAATTGTGGAAAACGGTCATAAGTCACGGTTTTCAGTGCCGTGGTAAATTGGAATGGTCACTAAATGAACAATTGTAAGACAAAGATTACCTGTACAGCACTAGTGCAGCTTTTTGAAAGAAGATCTATTTGTTTCAAAAGCTCAGGTTTCTAGGCCTCAAGTCTGTCAAAACGAACAGAACCACTGTCTGTTGTGGATGTGAACAAACGTGTAGGTTTGTTGATTCAGCCTTCCAAGGTCAGTAAAATGAGGACCCAGATTGTTGGGGGCAATAAGCTGACTCTTGTAAGCTCCTTAGAGAGGACTGTAAAGCACTGTGAAGCGGTATATAAGTCTAAGAGCTATTGCTATTGCTACTGCTATTTATAAAAAATGTGATTAATGAAACTATAAGCAATGTTGAATGGGTGTGGTATAGTGAAGATGTTGGTCCAAGTACATGCATAACCACAGAAATCCACTAGATCAGGGGTTCCCAACCTGTGGGCCACAACCCACTATCAGCCACAACCACTTGGCCACTAGGCCATGTGAAGGGATGGCCAGTGCACACGCACATGCGCATGCACTCACCCTCCCACATTCATGCTAGTGCCACCCGAAGCATCCCACCGGTGCTAGCACTGCCCCGAGCATCCCACTGGCGCTAGCACCACCTCAACCCCGTGTGTCCCACCAGCACTAGTGCCCCCGGAGCATCCCACCAGCACTAGCACCGCACCCCAGAATGTCCCACCAGCACTAGTGCCGCCCATTGCGTCCCACTAGCTCTAGCACTGCCCCATTTGCAGCACTTGGGCCCACGCAGCCCCTTTTGCATGTGCATGTGCTTGCGTGCAGCCTTTTGTGTGTGCACATGCGCTCACATGCTGCCCATTTGCGTGCACGCACATAGCAGTGCCTGCCTCCCTTTCTGGGCCACCAAATGAAAAGGGTTGGAGACCTCTGCACCAGATGACTTTAGGCTAACTTTTTTTCTTTCTCTCTACAGGTTGTCCTCGACTTACAACGGTTCCCTTAGGGACCATTCAAAGTTCTAATGGCACTGAGAAAAGAGATTTCAGTTACAACCTTTGCAGCATCCCCATGGTCATGTGATCAAAATTCAGACTCTTGGCAACTCATACTTACGACAGTTACAGTGTCCCAAATTCATGTGATCACCTTTTGTGAACCTCTGACAATCAAAGTCAAGGGGGAAGTCAGATTCACTTAATAACGGGGTTACTAACTTATCAATTGTGGTGGTAAGTCGAGGACTACTTGTATTTCAATGCCAGTCCAAACTACTCACAGGGTCATCGTGAGGGAGATGATGATGATGATAATAATAATAATGAACAGAGTGCTCCTGGAGAAGCTACCAATTTAAGTAGTAAATAAACAAACCCACAGGCTAGCCGCATGAAATGCCAACTATGCAATCCCAGCCTTGATTCGACTCCAGAGCCAAGAGTCCAAAAAGAGAGAAGGAAGGAAAACTTGAGCTGCCTCGTTCGGAGATTAGTCACCCAGATTTCAGTTTGTGGCCAGTCTCCTTATGCCAAGAGCCCATGTTGAGCCCCGGGTATAAACAGTTGGTTAGAAAAACCACCCACAATAGAGAAAGGGATTGATTTTCCTAGAAGAAACAAACATTTGGATCAACATAAGAAGGGTGAAAAAAAAATGGCGGGGGCAGGGGGGGGGAGAGAGAGAGGAATACACTGATTTGTTCAATTTCCCCTCTTTCTCTCTTCCTCCATGTCCTCCAGCTTAACCCCCCCCCCCCTTTGCAAAAATCTGCTTCCAATTTAAAGCGTTTTTTTTTTTTCCTTCCCTTGATTTCATCTGCTCTTGTGAAGCTAGGCCTAAGCTCTGGAGACTTGAGGCGCGACTCAACCCGATCCTCTCTCTCTCTCTCTCTCTCTCTCTCTTTCTCTCTCCAGCCTGCTTCCCTCCCTCTTCGCCCCAGAGTTGTCCTTGGCTTTCTACGCAACACCATTTCCTGTTGCCTGCCCTGGCGTTTTGGCAGCCGACCCCCGTAGCATTCGCTTTAAAAGACTTTTTTTTCCACTGCCTTTCAAGGGGGGGGAACGTGCCTAGAGCTTTGCCTGGTGAAGCCAAATAAAGGAAGAAAAGTGGTTTTCTCTGTTTTTAATCAATACAGGCGAGTGAGTAGGAGCAATTCCAGCAATCACACACACACACACACACACACACACACAATCTGGAAAAGCCAACACATACCGTATTACATCAGACCCTGGAGTTTCCCTGAAGGCCAGCAAAGAGGGTATTTTACAAGCAAGGGTCCACTACTAAAAAGGCCCTGTTTTTAGGATTTGTCTTTCCAACTGTTCTTGCAGAAAACCATCCTTGCTTACAACCATTTGATTAGTAACAGTTCAAAGTTGCAATGGCAATGAAAAAAGGTACTTACAATTTGTCCTTGCACCTATGACTCTTGCAGCATTCCCCCCAAGGTCACCTGATCAAAATTTGGATGCTGGGCAAATGACACATATATACAACGGTAATCCAGAATCATGCGATCACCTTTTGTGATCTTCCCAACCAGCTTCCCACAATGGGGAAAGCCAGATTTGCTTAACAACTGCATGATTCACTTAACCACTACAATGATTTGCTTAATAGCCATCGCAAAAAAGGTCATTAAATCTCGCAGAATCCATTTAACAGCCGCCTTGCTTAGCAATGGAAATTGTGTTCTCAGTGGTGGTTATACGTCGAGCAATAGATGCCTCTTTCTACTTGTTAGTTGACTAACATGAACAAAAGTATATTGCAACCATTTATGGCTTTCCAGCATATTAAACCATGTTAAAACCAGCTTATTGAAACCAGCATGTCAAACCATGTGCAGCAACACAGGGACAGATAGTTTATATATATCAGACAACTATTCAATACCAATATAGCAGGGTTAGAACAATTAATCAGTGGAATGACTTGTCTCCAGAAGTTGTAGATGCTCCAACACTGGAGGTTTTTAAGAAGATATTGGACAACCATTTGTCTGAATAGGGGGTTGGACTAGAAGACCTCCAAGATCCCTTCCAACTCTGTTATTCTGTTATACGTTCTGTTATATCTTATACCAGCTGAATAGTCAAAATCATTTTTAAAAAGCAACTCTCAGTAGTATGAATAACGTACTCTAATTACAACATTACACCAAAGTGATGAACGAAACAAGATCTACTTATTAATCAGGAGATGTGCAATAATTATTAATTTATTTAAAATATTAATACTGATACTTAAGGTACCACTCATTTTAAAACCAAGATACTTTGGGTAGCATATATCAAATGATAGAACAATGTGTACAAATAATAAAAACAGAATGAAGAATTAACCATTGAATGGCCTGATTTGGGTCTCAAATTTTTAAACCAAACAGGTCAAAGATTGAGATATCACTCACTCTTTTAATTATCTAGAAAATGCATTTTACATACAGGCATGGTAAATCAAGCCTCCTCTTTCAATCTGATTCTAATGTTTCAAAGAAATTAAGATGAATGTGAGTAAATCCACCCAAATCCTTTTCTCTCAGCTATAAATTTCCCCTCTGTACAGAATACAACACACAGGGGCACAGTGCATCTCTCTTGTAGGAAACACATCCAGCTTTTAGCAGGCACATTCATATACAACAGCTGAAAGCAGCTTTCTAAATACAAGCTTTGAAAAAGATGTGGCTGCTTTAATCATGTGCATCCTATATGTGCTTCACACACATACTTGCACCTTGTGAAGAATTCACAACCTCAAAGAATTCATACAATCTTACTGTTATTGATATTTGAGTTTCTTCCAGTTGCAGAACCTAGGAAAGTCCTCAAATCAGTCATAGGAGGGAATTTATTTCCACCTTTAATAAGATATATTTATTTTTCCAGATTTTTTTTCATCTATATCAGTGTTTCTCCACCTTAGAAACTTTATGATGTGTGGACTTTGATTTCTAGAATTTCCCAGGCATATTCTGGGAGTTGAAAACCACATATTTTGCAGTTGCCAAGATTGAGAAACTCTGGTCAATAGGATCTCCATCTCAGCTGATTTAAGGATCAACTGTTTTTAATCTCCTCTGTTCTAAAACTTTAAATTCCAAGGTGCACAAAGTCAACACAGAACGTGGCAGAACTTCACAGGTGAAGTCTACTTTCTGGGCCTGCTCCTACAGGAATACCAGGAATGGACATAGTGACCTCAGGTCCCATCTAGATGAACAATCCAGAAAGACTGTACTGGTCATCATGTCAAATACCTTAGAGAGCAGAGCAGAACATCCAACACAGTTACACTTCCCAGTTAATAGCTGGAATAAATCAATTACAAGAAGACCAAGATTATTAGGATAGGTTCTGGAGAGGACTGGAATAAATCAAATAATCAGCAGCATCCAAGCTTAAATTGAGGAGTCGGACATGTTCCATCACTTTGTCCAATAATGATAAATGTCCAACTAGGTGGCAATTGTTTCAAGGCCATCTAATACACATTTTGTCAACACTGTATCTGACAAGTTAGGCAGGATCACCTATTAAGAGGCATTTATCTCTTTCAGGGTAAATAGACAGTTCTGATTAATAGTCCACAGTTAGGTGTTTATGGCACCAAAGTACAGTGAGTGTAGGTCTCATCCTTTGAAACAGTTTAGGTAAATCCTAAGGATCCCATTGCATACTTTCCACAAGAACTAGCATGACCTATTAGCAAAAGGAGGCTGGATTTTGGTCTTTGCAACATCTGGAGAGCCCTGGGTCATCTGCTTACGCCCTAACACTTAGCAGGGACAGCCAAGGAGCCACCTTTCAAATCAGAGTTGGGTTTCCAGCTGGCATCTTCCTTGCATCAGGAGGGGTGGGCTAAGCCCTCCCTCTCTTTACCTTAGAAGCAAATACTTTGGAAAAGTTTGCTCCAAACTCCTCCTTGAACTAAATCCAATCCTCAGCTGGGCCTCCACCCTGTTTAGTGGGCCAGAGACTAACCCAAGACTCGATACAGGGAAAGGGGAAACCAACAGTGTCTGAATCCAATTAAAGGGCCATTTCCCTGAGCCCCAGGCTGGGCTGGCAGGGACCCCCGTTGCCTAGGAAATGGGGTGCAGACTCAAAAGAGTAAAACTAGGGGGGAGAAAGAGAGAGCTTTGCACTGTTGCAGAAAGCGCCTCGAGATGCAGAAGAGAGGCTTCCCTCTTCCCTACCCACGGCTCGGTCTCTCCCACCCCAGTTCTTTCCCTGCATCAAGCCTTGGATCCTGGCCAGTCTGGAGGAACTTAATTCTGTGGGATCCCAAGACCGTCACAGCCCTCATCTGGATTTCATTTGAACCAGACGCAAGCCTGCCCAGCGACGGGTTGACCTTTCTTTTTGGAAAAAAACCCAGTTTCCTACCTCTTGCCTTCGGAGAGGCTTCTTGGCAGGGCTGCCAACTTCCTCACAGCAATGCCCCAAGCCAGAAAGCAGAGGGGCTCAAGGTCCCCAATCCACTTCTACACAAACCCCCTCCCCACCTGCAAGGCTGCCAGGGGATCCCGAAATCAAGAATCCGCCTTTCGCAACACGTCCTTCCCATCCAGGAGGCACTTCTGCCTCTCCTTCTCCTTTTTAGCAAACAGGCTAGTGGAAATGCGTGTCAGGCAAGCCACATTCCTCCCCCCCCCTTTCAGCTTCCAAGTTGGCCCTTCCCAATGTGGTATTTAACATTGAAAAGGTCATGTTCTAGGGCAACCACTTCAAGCAGATGTAGAACGGGGAGTTTCAGATGAGAATGGCTTGCACCCCCCCCCCAATAAACGCATTGCAAGCTTGGTCTATGTTGTGCCCCGTATACCTTGCACAATAAACCCACCCCACTAATTCTTCTTCTAGATTTTGCATGTTGGGATGTAGGAAAATCTGCCATTAGAAGAGAAAAAGAAAGGGGAAAAAAATTCCTTGAGAAAAAATATCCATAAGATACAATTCCTCAGAAGGACCAGGAACTCTTTCAACTTTGGTGCTGGTCCCTAAGAGTCTGGCTAAAGTCATACAACATGTGCAGATAATGGGAAGTCAATTAATCTGCATCAGCAACAGATACAAATTAATTCTAAGTTTTGGTTCCTTGGCTCAATTGTTGCAAAGTTAAATTAATTACTTTGTTGGTGCAGACCCACCATTTTGATAACAATAACAACAACGACAACAATAATGACGATGATGACAAGATCCAGGCACAATTTTGTTCTGCGTCCCTTTAGTTTTATAATCCCTTTAATCTTATTATACATGTGTTCTATAGTGTCTTTTCTTCCCTCAATAGATAAAGAGCACAATAACCCTACAGGGTAGGCAATCATTAAACATATTACAGCCAAGGCTAGGAGTCAATAAATTGGTTTGCTTAGAACAGCAGGGTGTTCGTATCAACACTATAATTTCATAAAATACACCTTTCCTGCTCAAATAGCTTGTAATCTCCTTGAAACACAACTTTCACTTAAAAACTAAACAAGATTAATTACTGGTCCAAGTCTTATTCCTAGAAAAATGCTAGGAATTTTGTGTCATTTGTAAAAACTGACACTTTTTTCCCCTCCCTCATTCACTTTCTCTCTCCCTCTCTCTTTTAACAACCAGAATCCCTTCATTTGCCTCTTTGACACACAAACATAAACTTTCTGAAGCGGCAAGGCAACATCTGGTTTGAAAGACAAAGAGCAAATGGAAAATTTAAGATTTTAATTCTGCACATTCACAGATGTGCATGCACGATAAGTCTGTAAATAGATGGACATATACATGTACTTTCTCCTTAAAAAAAAAATAGGGGGTGCAGTTCCTCATTTGAATCAAAAACACTATAAACACACCTTTTCACAACTTTTTCCCTGCCATTCTTCACTCCCTGAACTTCAGCATCCCTCCCTCCCCGTGCAAGTAAGGCATTGCCCAAATAGCGATCGCCCACCTCACCTTCCAAGGGGACCCCCATTATTGGAGGGTCTTTTTCCTCTTCTCCAAAAATCAGCTTGAATTCTAAATCTTCATTTTCGCAGTTTGCAGCACCCATTTTTAAGAGAGAGAGAGAGATAGAAAGAGAAACACAGAGAGAAAGTAGTGGAGTGAATGGATAGACGGTGCCTAATATGGTTAAGATAAAAAAAAACCTCTTTTAAAACATTTAAAAGAAAAAGGATGGAGACGTCTGAGGATGAAGAAGAGAAAGTGGAAAGTGTTCCCTTTTCTAACTCAAAACTTTTCTTTTGTTGTTCCCCACCCTCAATATTGAAGCAATAATCATTATTAAAAAGAAAAGTTCCCCAAAGTTTTCTCTCTGCTCCAGTTGCCTGCTTCTCACTCCCTTGCTCTCTCTTGATTGGTTCTTTAAAGACCTCAAACCATGCCCCCAGATGTCAGATTAAGCCCCACCCACCCAGAGGCTTGGGAAAGGAGGGGTAAGAATGTGCTGTGGGCTATCCTTTAATGCCCACTCCAAAGGGAAAGAAATCTTTGCCCCCATCCTCCCCTGTCTTCTTCTCCAAGATGGATGAGCCTACCTGGAGCTCTAGGAAAAGGCTGAGCAAGGAGGAAAGTTCTAACAGTCCCCGGTTTTGAGGCTTGTTTAATTAGGGCGAGATGGATGCAGGGCTTGGAAGCAGCAGAATGAATTTTGAGTTTTGCAAGCCTCACGAATACTGTGATGAAAGCAAGCATGATGCTTAAGAAACTCCTAGCCATATCAATTGCAAGTTTCTGCAGAAGACAGGGAAATATGATGGAGCTGCTGCCCCAGATAAGGAAGGAAGGAAGGAAGGAAGGAAGGAAGGAAGGAAGGAAGGAAGGAAGGAAGGAAGGAAGGAAGGAAGGAAAAAAGGGAGGGAGGGAGGGAGGGAGGAAGGAAGGAAGGAAGGAAGGAAGGAAGGAAGGAAGGAAGGAAGGAAGGAAGGAAGGAAGGAAGGAAGGAAGGAAAAGAGAGGGAAGGAGTGGGAGCAGGGAAGGACTCCCCCCCCAAAAAAAGATATTTGATACTTTTACATAACTGATAAAGGTATCGAACCAGATGATATCTAGACTTTTTGTGGGGAGAGGGATTTATATTCCATGTTTTTTTTCTTCAGAGGGCTCAAAAGGGTTTTCATATTCTACCAGCCTCAACCACTCTGTAAGGTAAGTGGAACTGAAAGACAGCTCAACCAGCCCAAAGTCATCCAGTGAGTTTCCATGGCTGAGGCTGAACTCAAAACTATGAGTGCTCTGTTCACTTCTAGACTCTTGGCTATAAAAGTCTCTGAGCTCAGTTGTCCCTTGGGCAGTGTGTAACATCAGAGACAATGCAAACCAACTTCCCCAGCCTTAGCTGACTAAAATGATGGGAACTACCGAGCAGCAACATCTAAACAATGACAGATTTGAGATGGAGAGCTCCTAATTTAGAAGATACTGAGAATGATGTGTAAGCTTGTAGAAATGATAAAAGGATGAGGGAGATCAAGAAACATCCTACTTGTTCTTTTTTTCTTCTTTATCCAGAGCTCAGGGTAAACATTTATTTTCCCATTCCTTCCCTTTATCTTCCTAATAACCCAATTAAGTAGTTTAGGCTTAGAAAAGCAGTGTTTACATGGCAGTTGATGCATGAACTAGCCCAGTCTTCTTGGTTCATGTGTCACACTGAAAATTTCCCCACTGGTGCACTATGGTCACACAACATACTACAGGAACATGTGCTAATTTGACGCTCAGGCATCATGACATCCCAGATTGGATCTAGTTAATACAGATAGTCCTCGATTTATGACCACAATTGAGCCCAAAATTTCCATTGCTTAGCAAGACAGTTGTTAAGTGAGTTTTGCCCCCTTTTACAACCTTTCTTGACACAATTGCTAAGTGAATCACTGCAGTTGTTAAGTTAGTAACATGATTGTTAGGTGAATCTGGCTTTCCTATTGACTTTGCTTGTCAGAAGATCTCAAAAGTTGATCACATGACCCCGGGACACTGCAACCATCATAAAAACAT
The DNA here is from genome assembly GCA_034064705.1 of Bothrops alternatus. Classification (NCBI taxonomy): domain Eukaryota; kingdom Metazoa; phylum Chordata; class Lepidosauria; order Squamata; family Viperidae; genus Bothrops; species Bothrops alternatus. The sequence goes on along the minus strand of JARGCV010000182.1, from coordinate 1,822,946 downwards.
GTCAGTTGCCGTGTGTTTGGATTTTGATCACACAGCGAAGGGGATGCTGCAATGGTCGTAAGAGTGGAAGACAGTCATAAGAGCCATGGTGGCACAGTGGTTAGAATGCAGTATTGCAGGCTGATTATGCCCACTGCCAGCAGTTTGATCCTGACTGGCTCAAGGTTGACTCAGCTTTCCATCCTTCCGAGCTCGGTAAAATGAGGATCTAGGTTGTTGGAAACAGTATCCTGACTGTTAAGTGCTTAGAGTGTAAAGCGCTATGTAGTGGTATATAAGCCCAAGTGCTATTGCTATTGTTATTGCTATACGTCACTAGCTGGGGAATTCTGGGAGTTGAAGTCCACATATCTTAAAGATGCCAAGGTTGAGAAACACTGGGATTAGAGACCACAGGAAACCCCACATTATTGGCTAGCCTGGGAAGTCAGATATCCATTTCAGAAAGTGGCAAGGAGATTCTATCTTTGTACTATTCCAATAAAATTCCATAGGTGTGTTCATGAAGGCACCATGAGTTGAACTTGGCTTAAAGGAGTAGTAATGTCTTTGATCACAGCCAGGTTTTAAGTCCTACAATATTTGCTATTTTCAAAAGCAGGCAAGTTAAAATGGGCTTTAATTCTGCAAATTCAGCCCAGGAGAAAAAAACTTCTCCAATGAACTACCTGAGGGGAGGGATACACTAAATTTTGTGAATAGGTCTGACAATTACATTTCCTTATGTGGGTTGGAAATGAATATTTTGCACTGAGATTGTGTCCTTCATCAAGGAAACTCTGTTGGGGCAATCTTTACACAACAGACAACACTAAACTAAGGCCAGTTAAAGATTCATGACCGTTATCTCTATAAGATACAAAACTAAGTTGATTGAACATGCCAGCTTTTGGTGCAAACCTAAGTCATTTTGTTACCATATGGTAAATGGTTCATCTACTGTGTGACTGCTGAAACTAGGTTAAGATTGAATGAAGGCAATGAAGGAAAATATATATGCCCCAGCATGCCCCAGCATGGCTGGCTCAGGAATTCTGGGAGCTGAAGTCCACAAGTCATAAAAGAGCCAAGGTTCCCCACCCCTGCCCTGTTGCAGGATCCTACCTAGGTTGGGATCAGAGGGTTAGTTTTCTGAGCTTTCAGACTTGTGCTGGAACCCATCCTCAGGGAATTTCTCTCTCACCAGAAGGTATGCTTTGGGTTCTTCTATAAATAATTCAATGCAAAATACTACGCACAGAATAGCACACATTCTGATGAGAGAGAAGTTCCCTGGGGATGGGCTCCAGGATGAGTTCAAAAGCTTGGAAGAATAGAATAGAGCTGGAAGGGACCTTGGAGGTCATCTAGTCCAACCCCCTGCTCAGTCAGGAAACCCTATACCATTTCGGACAAATGGCTGTCCAGTCTCTTCTTAAAAACCTCCAGTGATGGATCATCCACAATTTCTGAAGGCAAGCTGTTCCACTGGTTAATTGCCCTCACTGTTAGGAAGTTTCTCCTTGAATCCAGGTTGCTTCCCTCTTTGGTCAGTTTCCAACCATTGTTTCTTGTCTTGCCCTCTGGTGCTTTGGAGAATAGTTTGATGTCCTCTTCTTTGTGGCAGTCCCTCAAATACTGGAATACTACTATTATATCACCCGTTTCTTCTTTTCTTCAGACTAGCCAAACCCAAGTCCTGCAGCCGTTCTTCATGTTTTAGTCTCCAGGCCATTGATCATTTTAATTGCTCTTCTCTGAACAAAGACTAAGCCTTTGGTCCCAAGGACCAACCCAGATTGGATCCTGCTAGATTAAGATCTTCCTCCAGGAGGCAATAGTGACATATAATCAGAGTTCAAAGAATGTATCTTATGTGCTTATGGCAGATAATAATAATAATAATAATAATAATAATAATAATAATAATAATAATAATAATAATAATGAAGTTGGAAGGGACCTTGGAGGTCATCTAGTCCAACCCCCTGCTCAGGCAGGAAACCCTATACCATTTCGGACAAATGGCTGTCCAGTCTCTTCTTAAAAACTTCCAGTGTTGGAGCATTCACCACTTCTGGAGGCAGGTTGTTCCACTGGTTAATTGTTCTAACTGTCAGGAAGTTTCTCCTTAGTTCTACGTTGCTTCTCTCCTTGATTAGTTTCCATCCATTGCTTCTTGTCCTGCCTTCAGGCACTTTGGAAAATAGCTTGACTCCCTCTTCTTTGTGGCAGCCCCTGAGATATTGGAATACTGCTATCATGTCCCCACTCGTCCTTCTCCTCATTAAACTAGACATACACAATTGCAGCAGCCGTTTCTTATATGCTTTAGCCTCCAGTCCCCTAATCATCTTTGTTGCTCTTCTCTGTACTCTTTCTAGAGTCTCAACATCTTTTTTACATCACGGTGACCAAAACTGGATGAAGTATTCCAAGTGCGGCCTTACCAAGGCATTGTAAAGTGGTATTAACACTTCACGTGATCTTGATTCTATCCCTCTGTTAATGCAGCCTAGCACTGTGTTGGCCTTTTTGGCAGGTGCAGCACACTGCTGGCTCATATTTAGGTAATTGTCCACTAGGACTCCGAGATCCCTCTCACAATTACTACTTTTGAGTAAGGTACCCCCTATACTATACCTGTAAATTTGGCTTTTCTTGCCTAAATGTAGAACCTTGTTTTTTTTTTCACCCTTGAATTTCATTGTGATATTGTGACATAGTACTAAGTTTTGTCCTTGATGTGATTACGTTGTGATGGTATTTTCATATAGATGACCCTTCCATTTATGCAAATGAAGCTGGTAGAGAAGAATTGCTCGGCAGAGAACCAGCTCCACCACCAACACCAACAATATTGCTAAAGGCGGTTTTGATTAACAACCTAGAAATTGTTCACCAGTTTTTTTGGGATAACTAATTTCACTCAGTTTACTTTCTTTAAACGTGAAGAGAAGAGCAACAAAGATGATCAGGGGACTGGAGGCTAAAGCATATAAAGAATGGTTGCTGGAATTGGGTATGTCTAGTTTAATGAAAAGAAAGACTAGCGGTGACATGATAGCAGACTTCCAAAATCTCACAGGTTGCCCCAAAGAAGAGGGAGTCAAGCTACTTTCCAAAGCGCCTGAAGGCAGGACAAGAAGCAACGGATGGAAACTAATCAAGGAGAGAAGCAACCTAGAACTAAGGAGAAATTTCCTGACAGTTAGAACAATTAATCAGTGACACAACCTGCCTCCAAAAGTTGTAGGTGCTCAAACATTGGAAGTTTTTAAGCAGAGACTGGACAACCATTTTTCTGAAATGGTCTAGGGTTTCCTGCCTGAGCAGGGGGTTGGACTAGATGACCTCCAAGGTCCCTTCCAACTCTGTTATTCTATTCTGTTCTAAAAACCTAGAACTTGTCCCTCCACCCTGGAATGAGACACAGATCTGAGCCAGAAGGTGGGTTAGGACAAGCTGGTGATTGGCTGGCTCAAGGAAATATGAATCACAAATGAGCCAATCACAGTATTATACAAATGCAGTTGTGACTTCATTTGTCATTCACTGCATCATTCAAAATCAGAAAAAATTAAATTAGGGGCAAGTTTAGCCATTCAGTTAAATATGGTTTGCCCTGGCCTGCAAAGAGGCATTGAGTTGCCTTTTTCTTTCTTTCTTTCTTTCTTTCTTTCTTTCTTTCTTTCTTTCTTTCTTTCTTTCTTTCTTTCTTTCTTTCTTTCTTTCTTTCTTTCTTTCTTTCTTTCTTTCTTTTTCTTTTTTGCAGTGGGGGGGTCCCCAATATATCCTGACTCAACACTTGCCTTGAGTATAAATTCACATATTATGCTATTCCCTTATGCAAATCCTGATGACTGGGGTCACAGAAGACCTTAAGAGTGAGCCAGGAAGAAAGCATAATAGCTTAACATGATCTGGGAACTTTGAGACTGTCCTAAATCTGCCAGTTTTAACAAATGAGATTTCCAAGGGCTTCAGACCCACCACCTCAAAAGCCCACACCCCATCATTCTTAACTGTATGGCATTGGATGTTCCCAAGAGATTAACAGGCCTCCATTTCCCGTTTCCTTGCCCCCCCCCAGAAGGGAGTGACGCATGGCCTCTGCAGAAATAGAGACATCCTAGCCCACAACATGCATGCACGCACACTCCTCCCTTCCCGCTCTTTCTTTCTTCTTCTTTTTTCTTTTTTTCTTTTTTCCTTTTTCATTACCTTAATCAGAACCATCCCTTTTTTCAGCAAGCTGAGATGAGGGAGGCAGAAACTCAGTTGCAGAGCAAGCTCGATTTGAAAACTTTTAACCACCTCTCTACACTGGAAGGGTGGGAGGACCTCTTAATAAGGTCAGTTGCTACCCTTGAGGAGGTTTTCATGCCTCTTTTCAAAGCAATTTAGGGACTTGTTAAGGAAACTCTGGGAAGGGTTACCCTTCAGCTTGGTTTCAAATGTCTCCTTTCATGTCCAATATATGTCTGGCTTTATTAAATAACAGACATGGAAAGTGCTTTTTGCTGAAATTTCCTTCCCATTGTTATACCCCCCTTCCCTTCCCTTCCCCTTTCCTCTCCTCTCCTCTCCTCTCCTCCCTCCCCTTCCCCTCTCCCTCCCTCCCTCCCTCCCTTCCTTCCTTGGACTTCTAAAATCAAGACTATCATACAAACCAACATCATATTGTTAGCATTCTACTAATTTAGAGATATCTGCAGAGCCTTACCATACATTCAGGATGCAGCTAAATGTTCCTCATTCTGATATCCATTTGGTATCATCGGATGTTATTTTATTTCCCTTAATTCATCTGAACAAGTGACAATTGATCAGGCTCATACAACACTGGAGACAGCAAAGCCTGGTTTTTAGCCACACTGGTTGAGTTTGTACAACATCCTAAGTGACAAATAAGTGAATCCTATTTGGGGGTAAGTATGTTAAACAGATCTGGATTTGGGGTGGTGTACCAGTCTTGTACCTTACATACGGACACTTATCATAAGGCAGTTTGTCCAGTTTAGTCATTTCTTGGGCACTACTTTTACAATTGAACACCTAAGAACATAAGAAGAGCCATGCTGAATCAGGCCAAAGCCCATCGAGTCCAGCATTCTGTGTCACACAGTGGCCCACCAAATGTACATGGGGATCTTGAGCAGAAAGAGAAGGCAAAACCCTCCCTTTCCCTTGACCCCCAAACAAATGGTACTCAAGGGAATCCTGCCTGCCTCAACCAACATAGAGGCGGCACATGGACATCCGTTTTAATAACCACCGATACACTTTGCATCCATGAATCTATCTAGCCCTGCCTTGAAGCTGTCAAGGCTGACAGCTGTCACGACCCCTTCAGGAAGTGAATTCCATAAATCAACGACTCTCTGGGTGAAGAAATATTTCCCTTTATTTGTCCTCACTTTCTTAGCTATGAGCTTTAGGGAGTGCCCCCTTGTCCTGGTATTGTGTGATAGAGAAAATAATTTTTCTCTATCCACCTTTTCTATCCCATGCATGATTTTATACACTTCGATCAAGTCACCCCTTAAACGCCGTCTTTCAAGGCTGAAGAGACCAAGGCGTTGCAATCTGGTTTCATAAGGGAGGCGCTCCATTTCCTTGACCATTCTTGTTGCCCTTTTTTGCACCTTTTCCAGTTCCATTATATCCTTCTTGAGGTGCGGTGACCAGAACTGTACACAGTACTCCAAGTGTGGTCTCACCATCGATTTGTACAGAGGCAATACAACACTTGCTGACTTATTTTCGATTCCCTTCCTAATCATGCCAAGCATGGAATTTGCTTTTTTTACTGCTGCTGCGCATTGGGTTGACATCTTCATCGAGCTGTCCACCAAAACCCCAAGATCCCTTTCTTGGGTTGTCTCAGAAAGTTTGGTCCCCATCAGTTGGTAAGTATAATTGGGGTTCTTTGCCCCGATGTGCATAACTTTGCACTTGTTTAGGTTAAAATGCATTTGCCACTTTGTTGCCCACTCACACAATTTCGAGAGATCCTTCTGGAGCTCCCGACAATCAGTTTCACTTTTCACAACCCGGAACAATTTAGTGTCATCAGCAAACTTGGCTACCTCACTATTAACTTCTACATCCAGATCATTGATGAATAAATTAAAAAGTAAAGGCCCCAAAACTGAACCTTGGGGTACACCACTTCTCACTTCTTTCCATCCGGAGAATTGTCCATTTATTGCCACCCTTTGCTTCCTACAATTTAGCCAGTTACCAATCCAGGACAAGACCTGTCCTCTAATTCCGTGGCTGGAGAGCTTTTTTATGAGCCTTTGGTGAGGGACTTTGTCAAAAGCCTTTTGAAAGTCAAGATATACAATATCAACTGGGGCCCCTTTATCTATGTATTTATTTACACCCTCAAAGAATTCTAACAAGTTAGTAAGACATGATTTGCCTTTGCAGAAACCATGTTGATTTTCTTTCAGCAATGCCTGTTTTTCTATGTGCCCTGTAATTTTATCTTTAATAATGGTTTCCATCAGTTTGCCTGGAACTGAGGTTAGACTGACTGGTCTATAGTTTCCTGGATCACCTCTGGATCCTTTCTTGAAGATCGGGGTTATATTTGCTTCCCTCCAATCCTCCGGTACAGTGCCTGATCTTAGAGAAAGATTGTATATTTTAGCTAGAAGTTCAGCAATTTCACACTTGAGTTCCTTGAGAATTCTAGGGTGGATGCCATCTGGACCCGGCGATTTGTTGACGTTTAGTTTAGAAAGGCATGCAAGAACATCTTCCTTGTTTATCTCTATCAGGTTTAATTCTTCTATTTCCCTCCCTGGGAAAACTAATTCAGTGGCAGGCAAATGTTCTCTATCCTCCTCGGTGAAAACGGAAGCAAAGAAGTCATTTAGCCTCTCAGCAATCTCCTTGTCTTCTCTGATTATCCCCTTCTGACCATTGTTATCAAGTGGCCCAACTGATTTTCTGGTTGGGTTCCTGCTTTTGATGTACTTAAAAAAGGTTTTGTTATTATTTTTAATATTCTTGGCTATATGCTCCTCAAAGTCTCTCTTGGCTTTCATGACTATCGCCTTGCATTTGGTCTGCCAGAGTTTGTGATCCCTCCTGTTCTCCTCGGTAGGAAGAGCCTTCCATTTCTTAAATGAGTTTTTCTTCTGTCCAATAACCTCCTTTACCTCATTCGTAAGCCATACTGGTATCCTCTTGGACTTTCCAATCCTCTTTCTTCTTTTAGGAATGCATTTTATTTGAGCCTGCTGTAACGTATTTTTAAACAGTTTCCAAGCATTTTGGAGGGATTTGACTTTTTTTACTGTTCCTTTTAGTTTCTTCTTTACTATTTTCCTCATTTTGTCAAAATTCCCTCTGTGAAAGTTTAAGGTCTCTGTGTTAGTTTTCACTGACAATTTGCTATCCATGGTTAAGTTGAAGGTTATATTGCAACTCATGAAAACAGGCTGCACACTCCATTCCTTACTCACTGCATATCCACACCCTTTCACAAAGCAGCAGTGAGGGATACTACAACATTATTCCCTTTGCTGGATTTAAGAGATTTGGAAAGCTTTTAAAAATAATGGCAACAGTGGAATCAAAGAAGAGCTAAATCCAATAAATAGAAATTCCCAGGAAGAAAAAATTCCCAGCTAACAACTAGAACAGAGGCAGCATAAGGCGGCATAGAAATTAAATAAATAAAAATAAATAAATATATATATAAGGGTATATGACAATCTATTGTTGCAATTTCAACTGTTTCTTTTTTTTAACTTTCATCTTAGACCTGGTCTTTTTTATATATAACTTTATTGATTTTCAAAAACACCAGATGAAAAGATAAGCAAATAAGAACAAAATAATTTGAAAAAATAATATCACGAAAAAAAGAAGATAGAGGTGGGGAAAAAAAAGAAAAGAAAAAGGGAGAAAAATAGAAAAAGAATGACTTCCAATTTTCTTTGGTACAGATAAGAACAAAAATGATACATCAAATTCTTACTCTAGGGTTATAATCCCTTATCATTCTGATTATCAGATTCCAAAACCAACATCTCATTTCTTTCAGTCTTTCACAAAAAAATCCAAAACTGATTTCCAAGTAGAAATAAAATTAGTCAAAGTCTTTTCTTTAATCAAAGCTGTCAATTTCTCCATCTCCTCCGATTCCATCAGCTTCGTCATCCATTCTCCATTGTAGGTATTGGCAAGTCCTTCCATCTTTGTCCATATAAAAGACTCACTACTGTTATGATACATAAAAGCAAAGTTCCATAAAGCTAAGTCTTATATTCTGAGCTGAATATAATTTGGAAGCAGTCTGTTTTCTGAAAGATTGCGTGCTAATTATAACAGACGAGCGCCATCTTGTGATCCATCAGTTGCATCGTTTTTTGGCTTTTGTATCTTTTCTTAAATTGTCTCTGGTTGATAGGTCTCTGTCATCTGTCTTTATCTACTTTGACTTTTGTAAGGAGAATATTTCAAATTAGGATAAGAACTTCACACTTTATCTTTCCTTCCTTCTTAATAAAGCTTGATTTTGCTAATCATTGTGAGAATTTGTTGTTGTTGTTAACTGCGAAGTCATGTCCGACCCATCGTGACTCCATGGACAACGTTCCTCCAGGTCTTACTTCTACCATCTACCATCTTCTGGAGTCCATTTAAGTTCACGCCTAATGCTTCAGTGACTCCATCCAGCCACCTCATTCTCTGTTGTCCCCTTCTTCTATTGCCCTTAATCTTTCCCAGCATTAGGCCCTTCTCCAGTGAGTCCTTCCTTCTCATTAGGTGGCCAAAGTATTTGAGTTTCAACTTCAGGATCTGGCCTTCTAAAGAGCAGTTGGAGTTGATCTCTTCTAGGACTGACCGGTTTGAATGACTTGCAGTCCAAGGGACTCGCAGGAGTCTTCTCCAGCACCATAGTTCAAAGGCCTCAATTCTTTGTCACTCAGCCTTTCTTATGGTCCAACTTTCCACATCCATACATTGCAACTGGGAAAACCATGGCCTTGATTATACGCACTTTTGTTGGCAAGGTGATGTCTCTGCTTTTTAGTATGCTGTCTAGATTTGCCATAGCTTTCCTCCCCAGGAGCAAATGTCTTTTAATTTCTTGGCTGCAGTCCCCATCTGAGGTGATCTTGGAGCCCAGGAAAATAAAATCTGTCATACCTCCATTTCTTCCCCATCTATTTGCCAGGAATTGAGAGGGCCAGATGCCATGATTTTGGTTTTCTTAATGTTGTTTCAAGCCAACTTTGGCACTCTCCTTCTTCACCCACATCAAGAGGCTCTTTAGTTCCTCTTCACTTTCTGCCATTAGAGTGGTATCATCTGCATATCTTAGCTTGTTGATATTTCTCCCGGCAATCTTAATTCCAACTTTTGATTCATCTAGCCCTGCCTTTCTGATGATGTGCTCTGCATATAAGTTCTCGGAATAGGGCGGCATAGAAATTTTAATAATAATAATAATAATAATAATAATTATAATAATAATAATAATAGTAGTAGTAGTAGTAGTAGTAGTAGTAGTAGTAGTAGTAGTAGTAGTAGTAGTAGTAGTAGTAGGCAGGGCGACAGTATACAGCCTTGCCGGACTCCTTTCCCAATTTTTTTTTTTTTTTATAAAAATTCTTTTATTAAAACAACCAACATTGAACATAAAAACATGTTATGCAGCAATCATCATGACACCTGGTATACAATACTAAGTATTAGTCTTTGAAAACGTCTGAGTTAGTAAGCCTTTTTCCCCACTCCTCGTGTCTAGCCTCAACTATACTCCTGTTACATTTTATTTTGATTGGTGTTTCCCCTATCCGTTTCAATATTAATGTGATCAACATTAAACATAAGATCCTATTGCTAAGCAATCATCCTAGAACATAGCATACAACATTAGGTATTAATCTTTGTAAACATCTGTTTTAGTAAACGTTCTTCCCTCCTCCCTTACATCTTCAAGTATAATCCGAATACATTTTGTTTGATTGGTGTTTCTCCTATGTATGGTCTATCTACTGTATCTAGTCTATCGCATATTGTGCGTTTGCGCTTCTGAGTTGACTTCATCCCATTACTAGTGCAATCTTTTATGGTCCCCAACCCGAGATCCTGAGGTAAAAGTTTCATATCCTGAGGTAGAGACTCGGTCTTCTCCTCCTCAGCCCGCCCGGGTCTTCCTTGCTGCCTCTGGTACCTTATTTGGATCCCGCAGCTGGTCTCTCCCGGCGGCTGGCGTCTCTCGGCTCGCCGCTCGACCCTCGTTGCTGTCCGCTGTCCCGGTCTGCCCTGCCTCCTGAGCTTCGTCCGCTGGTCTTACCCGGCTCGCCCGATCCTCCCGGGGGCCTCCGCAGGCCTCGCCGACGCTGCTCGCCGTCCTCTCCCCACTTCCGCTGGCTCTCCTCGGCTGCGCGGCTTTGCGGTGCTGCGGCCCCTTCAGCTCCGTCGGCGTCCGCCTCCCTGGGGCCTGCCAGCCGGCCGGCCGCCGCCTGTCTCCTCGGCCCCGTCCGCTGTCCTCCCGGGCTCTTCCGCACTACTTTCGGCCCTGTCCGGGCGCGCCGATGTTCCTCTTTGGAAGCACCCTCTTTTCTGGTGCTTCCCTTTCACGGTGGTCGGTTTTCTTCGGTAAAAAAAGCGAGCCCCGCTCCGGAGCTTCGCCTAGATGTCTCCGGTCGTCATGACCGGAAACCGGAAGTCCCCTTTCCCAATTTTGAACCAATCAGTGGTTCCATGTCCAGTTCTTACTGTTGCTTCTTGACCTGCATATAGGTTTCTCAAGAGACAAATAAGATGGTCTGGTACTCCCATCTCTTTAAGAGCTTGCCACAATTTGTTGTGATCCACACAATCAAAGGCTTTAGCATAGTCAATGAAGCAGAAATAGATGTTATCTGGAACTCCCTAGCTTTCTCCATGATCCAGCGTATGTTGGCAATTTGATCTCTAGTTCCTCTGCCTCTTCGAAATCCTGCCTATACTTCTGGTAGTTCTTGATCCACATACTGCTGGAGTCTAGCTTGTAGGATTTTAAGCATAACTTTACTAGCATGTGAAATGAGTACAATAGTGCGATAGTTTGAACATTCTTTGGCATTGTCTTTCTTTGGAATTGGGATGTAAATTGACCTTTTCCAATCCTGTGGCCACTGTTGAGTTTTCCAAATTTACTGGCAAATTGAGTGTAGCACTTTTACTGCATCGTCTTTTAATTGTGAGAATGGGCACTTTTAACTGTTCTTAGTTAAGTGTTGTCCCAGAGATGAGTGGAAAGTACAACATTTCTCAAACTTGGCCATTGGAAATAGGTGAATTTCAACTCCCAGAATCCCCCAAACAGCTAAGCTGGTTAAATTAAAATGTCTATGGAATTCTGAGAGTTGAAGCCACCTTCAAGTGCCCAAATTTGAGAAACATTGCTCTAATCACATCTCTGTGCTGCAAAGAGAAGAGGTTATATACACTGTAAAAATTATTTCACCTGTAGCTTTGTTAAAAGCTAGTAAGGCAGAGCAGGTTGGGGGAGGCTGACCTCTCTCCCATATTAAATTTTGGGGAAGAATTTAGGTGAGATACATCTCCTTGAAGACAACTGGTGGCATTAATAACTCCTAAGCAGATACACCATGGCAAATGGTGGCATTAAGATGGGGACACCCAGCAGGTTTCTGGAGAAGGAGCTTTGAAACCTTCCATCTTAGAGACTCAACTGTGTCACCACATATGTTCATTTTGAATCTAGCAATGGTCTGTAGCCTTGAAAGGCTTCTGGACCTCTAATTCCCTACTTTTATCTCCCAGGGGAGGAAAATCCTCAATTTTAATTCTAAAGATAATAAAAAAAGAAATGTGGACTACATGTATCGATTTGTTTGCATTGCATCACCAACATTTTACTACACATTGGCCTTCTTGGGTCCCACATACAACGGGCAACTTCAGAATTTGATTGCATTCTTGTGGCATTCTCACCCATAGTTCATGATGGGTCTGTCTTTCTTTGTGAATGGAGCATGCATTTCCTTGCATTCCATATTCCTACAGATAGTTTTCAACTTAGCAGCAGTTGTTTCAGTAGAATAATAACAGAGTTGGAAAGGATCTTGTAGGTTATCTAATTCAGGCACGTCAAACTTGCAACGTCACACGACGTCGTGTGATGTATTGCAACTTTTCCCCCATTGCCAGCAATGGGGTGGACGCGGTTTTGATGTGACGCATCCAGCCCACAGGCTAGCAGTTTGACATGCCTGATCTAATGCAAACCCCCACCCCCGCTCAAGCAGCATTTCTGACAAGTGGCTGTCCAATCTCTTCTTGAAAGCCTTTAGTAATGAAGCACCCACAATTTCTGAAGGCAGGCTGTTCCATTGGTTGATTATTTTGTCAGAATGTTTCTCCTTAGTTCTAAGTTGCTCCTCTCCTTGATTAGTTTCCATCCATTTTTTCTTTATCTTGCCTTCTGATGCTTTGGAAAATAAGTTGACTGCCCCTTCTTTTGGCAGCCCCCTCAAATATTGGAATACTGCTATCATGTCACCCCCTAGTCCTTCTTTTTTCTAGACTGGCCATACCCAAATCCTGCAATTGTTCTTCATATGTTTTTGTCTCCAGACCTGTAATCCTCTTAGTTGCCCTTCTTTGCACGTTTTCCAAAGTTTCAACTCTTTTGTAATGTGGTGACCAAAACTGGATGCAATATTCCAGGTATGGTCTTACTAAGGATTTATAAAGAGGTACTAATACTTCACGTGATTTAGATTCTATGCATTGGTTAATACTACCAAGGATTGTTTTAACTTTTTTGGCTGCTGGCACACACTGCTGGCTCGTGTTGGCTCCCTGCTGGCTCCTCCACTAGAAGTGATCTAAGCGATTCTCCACTAGAACTCCAAGGTCCATCTCACAGTTACTGTTTCTGAGCCAGGTTTCACCTAATCTGTACTCATAGCTTTAGTTTTTCCTGCCTGAGGATGAAACCTTGCTTTTCTCCACATTAAATTTCATGTTGTTGGTTGGGCCCATTGTTCAAGTCTGTCAAGATCTTTTTGGATCCTGAGCTTGTCTTCTGGGGTGTTGGTTATTTCTGACAGCTTAGCGTCATCTACAAATTTGATGAGTTCCCCCTTTATTTCTTCATCTAAGTCAGTGTTTCTCAACCTTGACAATTTTAAGGCATGTGGACTTCAGCTCCCAGAATTCCAGAGCCAGCATTGCTGGCTGTGGAATTCTGGGAGTTGAAGTCCACATGCCTTAAAATTGTCAAGGTTGAGAAACACTGATCTAAGTCATTTATGAAGATTTGAAGAATACTGGGCCTAAGGGTATATGTATGATGGAAATATGTAGTCAATATTGTAAGGCATAAGGAATTTTAAAAAATTATATATAGGTAGTCCTTTACTTACAACAGTTTGTTTAATGATGGTTCAAAGTTACACAGGCACTGAAAAAACGTATGATTAATTTTCACATTTACCTCTGTTGCAGCCATCTCTGTGGTCACGTGATCAAAATTTGGCAACTGGTTTCACATTTATGACGGTTTCAGTCTCCTGGGGTCATGTGATCACCTTTTGTGAACTTCTGATAAGCAAAGTCAATGGGGAACCCAGATTCACTTAGCAACCCTGTTACTTAGCAACCCTCCCCCTTACCAGTTCACCTCCCAATGTCCCTGACCTGATGTAACCACCCATTCACAAGACCCATCACAAGCCTCTCACTGATGACTCACACCTGACCTATCACAAGACCCTCACTTGACATACCCACCCTTATAAATAGAAGAACACTGGCATCCCCTAAACTCCGCTGAAGATGTTACCTTGCTTAGTAACGAAACGTTTGAAAACCAACCCACAAGCTCGGAGAACAAACCTTCACCCCCTAACACTAACTTACCCACTGAAAAGATTCATGAAAATGGAGCAAGGTGCGAATCCTATTCAGTTTTCCAGCACTGGTGGGTGGCATTGAAACCTGCAAATTTTTGTGTTGGGTAGGATCTGCCCCCACCCCCCACCCCATACTACCCACCAGTGCTGGAAAAATGAATAGGATAGATCTGCATGGCATCTATCAAGTTTTTCTATATATTTGCTGTTGCTGTACACATGGGCTTCCATCTTAGCCCCCCTGCGGGAAGGGGATTTTCCTGACTCTCCTTCCCCCTCCTTTCGACAAACGGCGGGGTTTCCCCCGGGACTGCCACTACTTCACTTTCGTGCACGTGGGAATGGTGTTCTGTTGGCTACGCAAAGCCCAGCCTTTCTATCCGGACGCTGGAAAAGAGAGAGAGAGAAAAAAAGGGGGGGGGACGAAAGAAACCTCCTGAAACCTCCCAAGCAATGATCAAGGAGGGAGGGAGGTGACGGCCAAATACATTTTCTTGCCTTCTCCCTTTTCGGAGATTTGCGCTGCGGTATCCCTCGCCCTGCACCCTGGACAAGCCGGTCTTAACTCCAGGCGATTCAGCCTGGCCGTGCCCGAAATTGGAAAGAATCGAGGGAGTGACGGGCAAACGTGTCCTGTGAAACCAACCACGCTTACGCGCTAATGACTGCAGATCGCTAGGCGTGTCGCTCCGTCGAGGACAGGAAGAAAGTTGGCAAGTGTTCGATGGGGCATCTAAACCGAATTAATTCCATTATTACTCTTGCCTCCTTCCCCGGCCAGGTCGCTATTTATATCTGAATCTGAAGATGCGATTTCCCCCAAAATGATTCAATAAGGTGGGTGGGTGGGGGGAAGTAAAGCCGGGGAACTCCTGTTGTTTCGACCTCTTCCCCAACCAGGCACACAAACACACACACGCGCGCGCACCGCTTCTCCGTTTTGATTGGCTCCCTTTCCCTTTACTTGGCTTTTCATTGGTTCCCGACTTCCGCCCCTTTAAAAAACTTGCAGCAACTTCCTGAACTTCGCTTTTCTGGTCTGGACGGCTTTTAAGGTGATCATCTTCCTCCGTGTAGTTCAAGAAAGTTTTGATCCGCTGCGGTTCCAGGTGAGTTTTCCCGAGAGTCGGACGAAGGAGGAGTATTGGGGAGTTTATTGCTGTGTCTCTTGCTTGGTTGCACGCATTCTCACGACCTCTAGGCCCGCGGATCCTGGTCTGCTATAACGTGGGGAAGGATGCGGAGATTGCAATTCGGTGTTTTCCAAGAAGGCCTTAATTCTGCCACCTTATCTGAAAATTAAAGTTCATGGCCCTGTTTTAAATACGTCAATTTCCAGAGTTGTCAGAGGATCAGTTCAGCAAAGTCTTCTCTTCTTTTAAAAGCAATTTGACCTAGAATAAAAGTACAATCAGGACACTTTAGAGATATGGCTCTTCAAAGACAGAATTTACAAGGCTCAGTTTTGAAATTAACACATTCTCCAGAGGGAAAGTGAGGAAGGAGAAAACTAATAGATTGGGCTTAATTCTTTAGTGAGGTGGGGTTTTGTTTTGTTTTTTGGTCCAGTTTTCCTTTTTTTAAAAACTGAATAATATAAAATAAAAACTAATAGATAAGAGACAAATGTACATACAGTACGTGGTTTTCTAAACAGATTGAACAATGGTTGTCAAAATTCATCTATTTCCTAATAGTACAAGCTCTGAAACTTGGCTACTTTTAGAAGTGACATCTTTCTTATCTATGAAAAGTAATGACATTTAGGATTTCAGCCGGGAATTCACTTAAGACTGATGTGAAAAACAAGCAATAGGTTTTATCATAAAATTGGAAGCACAGTAGCATATTAATGAGATCAGGGCTACAAGAGGCAAATCCCTAAGCTAGTTGCAAATCTGTCTCAATTGCATCCTAATCAGCCTGATTGTGATGTTCATTGTGGCTAATTTTTTGGCCTTTTGTGATGACAGCATTTCAGTTTCAGAAACAGAGAGAGGGGCTTTTTTTTAAACTGTAGATGCAAACTAAATAAATTAATCTAAATTGGTGCTCTCTGAGCTTGGTTGTTTTCTTGCAGACATTTCATTACGCAACTAACATCATCAGTGCTTAGAAAGGAGTAGAACTTCTAACACTGATGATGTTACCTAGCTGGATAATGAAACGTCTGCAAGAAAACAACCAAGCCAAGAAAACACCCAGGACCCCATACTTCAACCTACAGATGTGCTTGTCAAGGTTCCGACTGATGATCCCAGCGAAGTAAGCACAGCTGAGACTATCAAATCTCTAATGCAAAACTTTATTGGGTAAATCATTTTGGCACAGTTGAAAGAAAAACCAGCTCTGGTTATTTCATGCCTCAATTGCTATATTAAAAGTATAGAAACCTCCCTGCCTTATTTGTGCAGGTCACAATTATAAGTCAAGGAGTTATTATGAGAGAATGTCTTCAGTTCTCAGTAAACGAAATTTGGAATGACCTTGGTTCTCAGGCTTAGTAGCTTAGCACCTGCAATGCACACTCCATTCTTTCTCCTCTCCCCCTGGATCTGTAGGCAAGGCAAGGAACAGAAATGGCTGAAGCAGCATGAGGTTTCTTCGAGCGTGACAGTTCTCTTCTATTGATACCCAGACGGCTTCACTTCCTTTTTTTTTCCCCTGGCAGGTGATTGGGGTATTTCTCCTTTGTCATTATCACCACACAAAGGCAATGAAGCCACGGCGACTCTACATAGCTGTGAAAGATTTCACAGGGGAAGCCAGAGCAGGTGGAGAAGTCAAGATATCCAGGGGTACTTTACTAAGCCAGGAAGATGCCCGCGGGGTCTCCCCTGATGGAACATTTTGGGCCAAGGTCTTGGATGCAGAAAAGTTGGTCCGAGTACCACCATTGATGGCCAGAGAACTGAGCGGAGCCCAGTCTGGTTTGCTGGAAGCTGTGACCCACGGAGACGAACGTCTGGCACTCTTTAAGCAGGGGCGGTTGATGAATAAACTCAGTGCCCTGGGGAAGGGTGACCGAGTGAGGGTCCAGATCACCTCTGCTTCTGGGCAGAAAGTTCCAGGCATTATCCGATACCGAGGACCCATAGACAAGAGCAAGCAAGATACCAGCATCATCTTTGGGGTGGAGCTGGTGGTGAGTAATATAGAATAAGAGAATAACAAAGTTGGAAGGGACCTTGGAGGTCTTCTAGTCCAATCCCCTGCTCCAATCTCTACTTAAAAACCTCCAGTGATGGGGAAACCACATCTTCTGGAGGCAGGTTGTTCCACTGGTTAATTGTTCCTACCGTCAGGAAATTTCTCCTTAGTTCTAGGTTGCTTCTCTACTTGATTAGTTTCCACCCATTGCTTCTTGTCCTGCCTTCAAGTGCTTTGGAGAATAGGTTGACCCCCTCTTCTTTGTGGCAAGTGTGTGGACTCTAACTCCCAGAATTCCCAAGCCAGTAGCGAATTGTCCACACATCTTAAGCTTGCTGAGATCAAGAAACACTGGCCGAGAGTTTGGGCTCACATGGATCAAAAAGGTTCTTATCCTCATTGGACCACCAGAATTCAGTGGTTAACCTTGGGAGATGCGCAATTTCTCAGCTAAATCTATTCCCACCAAGGTTGTTTGGAGGCTAGAGGGATGGAGAGTGAGATGAGGAATACAGTATCTTTCTGGAAGAGCTATTGTCCTCTTTTATAGGGCTCAGCCACCGGGAAGGGTTTTACAGATGGCTCCTTCAAAGGCCAGAAGTTCTTCTCCTGCCGTGAGAACTGTGGCGTCTTTGTACCCATCAGCCGGATTGAGCCTGACAAATCGGTGGAGGACAGTCCATCAGCACCTCGAAGAGGAGGCATCCGGGAGTGTACAAGAGTCCAGCTTACAACAGGAGATCCCTTGTCATCCCCAGGGCTAATGGTTGGAGACCGGGTCTTTTTCAAGATGGAAAGCAGCACCCCTACTGGCAGTGTGGTATATTGCAATCATCTTCCAGGGAAATTTGAAGCCGGAGTGTTTGTGGGGATATTTCTGGTAAGTAGTACCTGTCCAGAGAAAGCAGGATACCAGTTTGAGAGAATCTCCTGAACGTTAATTTGACACCTTTTTTCAATACTTATTTTTAATACACTCTTTTTGTACAACTTTTTTCAATACACAGTATTTTTTTATATAGGAAAGGCACATCTCTAAAAATGTTGAAACAGTGGGGGGGGGCGGGAAAGTTCGCTGTTTTGTTTCCTCCACCAGTGGAAATTTGGGCGAAAATGGAAAACGTTTTGTCATGCTGAATTTTATCAATAGCTTTTCAGATATAAAGTCATGCTAGTACTTTGTAGACTTTGTTAAATGTAATGGGTTTTTTTTTCTTCCAAACATTTTGTGTTGTGAATGCATGTCTGTATAACTCATTGAAATATATTGTTGATTCATGCAATTATGCATATATTGTTTATATTTTAAAATATATGTTGATTACTGTATTTATTGATTAAATTTGTAAGCCGCTCAATGCTGTGTTA
Organism: Bothrops alternatus; assembly: GCA_034064705.1. Lineage (NCBI taxonomy): Eukaryota > Metazoa > Chordata > Lepidosauria > Squamata > Viperidae > Bothrops > Bothrops alternatus. Next base: position 1,804,548 of record JARGCV010000182.1, on the reverse strand, counting down.
ACTTTTGGATCCTTACAGAATAAAAGTACTTTTAAAAAAAAGCAGTGTATATAGCATAGAAAGGAATGAATATTTTTTTTATTTTTGTTGTAGTTAGAGCTACAAGTAACTGAAATGTAATAGCATTGGAGCCTTCCCCCCCCCTGTTTAGAAGAAATAAGCAGGAAAAAAGATCAGCATTGAAAATAAGGGGGTTATGATTTTTGGATTTAGATCTCCCTCTATATCAAACCAAGAAAGATTTTCAGCAAAAAAATAAATAAAAAGTTGAGAAAAATGGAAAGAGAGAAATGGAAGGTCACAATTAGGGATCTGAAGACCAAAATATGGTTTAATGTGAGCGCACAAGATGTATCTGCCAGCTGTGTCTTTTCCTGGACTTGTTTGGTTAGGCTTCCTTAACTTAAATGTCTCTTCATTCATGATTACGGAGCTACCATGTGAACCCAAGAAAAGATGCAGCATCTTTATAGAGAAGTGCCAACAGGTTTGATCTGCTCTAAAATGTCTGGACTTTACATTCAAAGTCTTTGGGTGGCTGGGGAATTCTGGGAGTTGAAGTCACACTTTTCAAGTTGCCAAGGTTGAGAAACCCTAAAGTATTGCTATTCCATCCATCTTCTTGACCACTTTTAAATATTTCTATAGGATGAGCCTGTGGGATCCTGGGATGGTTACTTCAAAGGCAAACCTCTCTGTCATTTTCCATCACCCAAATATGGGATCTTGCTCCCCATTTTCAAGGTGCATAAAGGTAAGATTTATCCTAATCAAGGTTTGGGAATATTCTTGTATTTTTCACATTCTGCCAAAAATTGATCCTGTATGTTTTTTTAATGAACTTTGATCAACGAACTTCATTTTTCAAAGATCCTGGACATTTGGGAACTACCAGAAAATTGGAAAAGAGCTGATGTAGTTCCCGTCTTCAAAAAAGAGGAAAAAATTGATCCAGGAAACTACAGACCTATCAGCTTGGCCTCAATACCTGGGAAGATTCTGGAAAAGATAATCAAACAATGAATCAGCGAACACCTAGAGGCAAACAAAGTCATTACTAAAAGCCAACATGGATTTGTCAAAAACAGATCATGCCAGACAAATCTTATTGCATTCTTTGACCAAGTGACAAAATTAGTGGATCAGAGGAATGCTGTGGATATAATTTACTTGAACTTCAGTAAAGCATTTGATAAAGTAGATCACAACCTACTATTTGATAAGATAGAAAAATGTGGGTTAGACAGCATCACCACCAGATGGATTCGTAGCTGGCTGACCAGCCATACTCAGCGTGTGGTCCTCAATGGAACTCCATCTACATGGAGGGAAGTGTGTAGTGGGGTGCCCCAGGGCTCTGTTCTGGGCCCAGTGCTTTTCAACATCTTCATCAAGGATTTGGACGAGGGGATAGATGGGGAATTCATCAAATTTGCAGACGACACCAAGCTGACAGGAATAGCCAACACTCAGAAGATAGACTTAAGATACAGGTTCTTGACAGACTTATACACAGGGCACTATCTAACAAAATGAAATTCAATGGTGAAAAAAGTAAGGTTCTACATTTAGGCAAGAAAAACCAAATGTACAGGTATAGTATAGGGGGTACCTTGCTCAATACTAGTAACTGAGAGAGGGATCTCAGAGTCCTAGTGGACAATCACTTAAATATGAGCCAGCAGTGTGCTGCAGCTGCAAAAAAAGCCAACACAGTGCTCGGCTGCATTAACAGAGGAATAGAATCAAGATCACATGAAATATTAATACTACTTTACAATGCCTTGGTAAAGCCACACTTGGAATACTGCATCCAGTTTTGGTCACCACGATGTAAAAAAGATGTTGAGACTCTAGAAAGAGTACAGAGAAGAGCAACAAAAATGATTAGGGGACTGGAGGCTAAAACATATAAGGAACGGTTGCTGGAATTGGTAATGTCTAGTCTAACGAAAAGAAGGACGATAGCAGTGTTCCAATATCTCAGGGGCTGCCACAAAGAAGAGGGAGTCAAGCTATTCTCCAAAGCGCCTGAAGGCAGGACAAAAAGCAACGGAAACCAATCAAGAAGAGAAGCAACCTAGAACTAAGGAGAAACTTCCTGACAGTTAGAACAATTAACCAGTGGAAAACCTGTCTCCAGAAGCAGTGAATGCTCCAACACTGGAAGTTTTTAAGAAGAGACTGGACAGCCATTTGTCTGAAATGGTATAGGGTTTTCTGCCTGAGCAGGGGGTTGGACTAGGTGACCTCCAAGGTCCCTTCCAACTTTATTATTATTATTGTTATTATTGTTGTTGTTGTAATAATTCATTATTGTCCCTGTCAAACATAGATATCTTGCATGTTACAATCTATCGAACATTCTCTGCAAAATTTGGGTTTTCAGCCAACAATATAGCCTTGTTTCTCTCCATATGATTTGTCTCCCCAACCAGCACATCTTTGATTAAGGCACAAGCATTCCTTATATATCTGTTCATACATAAGTGAAATAACCAAGGAGGCTCTCCCACATCCTTTTCTTTGTGAGATTTTATTAGGCAAAGTTTTAAGAGCTAAAAACTTGCTCTGGAACTGTTGAGTTTTTAATTTCAATTCAGATTGTTAGAAGGATAAATTGTGGGTCCGAGCTTCAAATTGCACATTGGGAATAATTCATTTAGTAACCGTTCAAAATTACCATGGCACTGAAAAAAAGTGACTTATGGCTGTTTTTCACACAACAGTGGCAGCATTCCGATGGTCACGTGATCAAAATTCAGATGCTTGGGATTGGTTCATATTTATGACAGTTGCAGTGTCCTGAGTCATGTGATTGCCTTTTGAGGCCTTCTGAAAGCAAAGTCAATGGGGAATCCAGATTCACTTAACAACCGTGTTACTAACTTATCAACTGCAGTGATTCACTTAACAATTGTGACAAGAAAGTTTGTAAAATGGGGCAAGCTCATTTAACAAATGTTTCACTTAACAACATAAATTTTGGGCTCAATTGTGGTATCTTGAGGATTATCTGTATATTGGCATGAGATTATGGTTAAATGTTCTCTCTCTCTCTCTCTCTCTCCTCCTCCTCCTCTCCCCCATTCAAGAACAAGTTGATAAAAGTCAAGAGGTCCTGAACAGCAACTCCTCCACCCCTACCTCAGATGAATATGAAGACTGCCCATCCCCTTCCTCCATCAGATATCCTCCACCAAGGAAGGAGTGTTTATCCCAGAACTCTCCACCGTCAGCCCCTTCGTCAAATTTGGAGGACCTCAAGGAAGAAGAAACACAAGTTATTGAGAGAAAGAAAAAGAAAAGTGAGGCAGAAGAATCCGAGGAGGATAAGGACAGCAGAGAATATGACTACCATCTCTTAGAAATCAATTCCATGGTGGAGGTTTATAATCCACCCATCTATGGTGTGATACGTTGGATCGGAGACCTACCAGATGTAGATGAGACAGTTGCTGGCTTGGAGCTGGTGAGAAAGTGGAAAAAGTGGAAGAGGAGAGGCATAGCCAAGGGTGCTTTTCCAAAAGGCAACTGGACTTTCTTGTTTTTTTCCTTGAAAACAGTTCACTTCTCATCCAAGAAGCTTCTTCAGTTCAGAACTGAAGAAGTTACTTAGATGGGAAGTGAAACATTTTCAAGGAAAAAAAAACAAGAAAGTCCAGTTGCCTTTTGGAAAAACATCTTTGGGACAGCTATGATCTGGATGATTGAGAATCTTCATAGACAAGAAGAGGCACATTTTCACATATTATTCTTACATTGCATTTCCGTAGATATGCAGTGATTCCACATCACCTTCAGAGGGTTATTTCTCAGATACGTTAGATGCCTGCTAATTCCTTGATGCTAATCAAAATGGAGCACTAAATCAAAATCAATCCTAGAAATTTGAAAACGTGTTGACCTCTTGCTGGTTGGAGAAGTTGAAGTCCATACAAATATTGACATATTTTAACATATTATGGACATAGGGTCAACTGAATCCTCCTTTCCACTTTAGGCCAACAACATGTTCTTTACAAGTAGTCTTCCACTTACAATCATAGTTGGGGCTAGAATTCCTGTTGCTAAACTTTAGAATTTCTGATGTTTGACATGGTTCCGAAAAGTAGCAGCTTTTCAAAGAACTTTGAGGCTTATTTATCTTAAAGAATCCTTTTATTTCTGCATAGCTTCGGCACACACGAAAGTTAAGCCAAAAACTGAATCCTCCCTCTCCCCATCCCCCATGACAAAGCATAACTCACTCCTTCATTGTACAGTCATTAATTACATTCTCCAATTAATGTGAAGGGTAAAGTGCCCCTCCTGTTACAGCTGATCTTGGTAATACTGTGCTCAGATATTGTTATGGGTAGCTGCATTTTTTCCCATCCACTAGACTAGTATTATCTGCTTTAACTCTAAAAATGCTATACAGGCTAAATAGAAAACAGGCTTGCTTCTTCATATATGGCAAGCAAGAACATCCGATGTTAGCAGTCTTGACAATGTTCTTTACAAGTAGTCTTCCACTTACAATGATAGTTGGGGCTAGAATTCCTGTTGCTAAACTTTAGAATTCTTGTTTACTAACAGTAAGATATGTTAATAAACAGAATTGAAAGATGTTATAAATCATAGGACAGAGGGAAAAGGTTAAAGGCAATTGGGGATGTATAAGCTCACCTCTTTTTACTTTTTCTAGGAGGAACCACAACCAACCGGCTGTACAGATGGACAATATAGAGGGGTCCGCTATTTCTATTGCCAAACAAACAAAGCCCTCTTTGTCAAGCTATGCCACTGCCATCCTGACTCACGTTTTGACATGTTGCAGAGTCCCGAAAATCCTGTTTTGCGATGCAACTCCCTGGGTATGGCTTAGAGCAGTGTTTCTCAAGCTTGGCAACAGTAAGATATGTGGAGTTCCAACTCCTGGAATTATGGAATACTAACTATGCAGGGGAATGGAATTCTGGAAATTGGTTTCAGATTTCCTGGCTACCCTATGGTTTAAAACAGCATTTCTCAAACTTAGCAAAAGTAAGATATGTAGATTTCAACTCTCAGAATTCCCCAGCCCATACGCTGGGGTATGGAATTCTGAGAGTTGATGTCCACACATCTTTAAAGTTGCCAAGTTTGAGAACTGATGGCTTAAAGAGACTGAGAGCAAAGCAGACTTGAAGATTGGAAACTTACCACTTCCTTTTATCCTCAGCAACAAGGGTTCTTACAGAAGTCACTAGACTAAAGACAAGTCTCCAAACTTGGGAACTTTAAGACTTGTGGACTTGAACTTCCAGAATTCTGCAGCCAGCATGGCTTGAACCACAAGTCTTAAAGTTATTAAGTTTGAAGATGCCTGGACTATAAAGCATCCACCATCCCATAGGTGTTGGATAGATTGGCTGGGACTGGAGGATGTAGAATTGTAGCAACTTCCAAAGAGTTATCAGTTCTCCTCTGGAACTGCTGATTAAACTTTCAGTTTAATCAATAATTCTCAAATTAGGACATAAAAAGGAATGAGTATAGACTGGAGAATCAAGTTATTACATTAGGTCTTCCGCAGGGTTTAGGATACAGGACCTTTTTTCGAATCCCCATCTCCTCCCTGTTTCTTTTTTCTTCCATTGAAGTGAATGACCTGGTAAATGGAGGTATACAGGAAAAACTAAATCACTGAAATAATTATTTGCTTATATTTTAATACAGATCTTTTGGTTGGTCGGTTGGTTTTGCTTATGTTCTGGGTTTTATTTTTAAGTGGAAAATCTCATCTGATTGGTTTCCAACACTAAATTGTGCTTTGGAGGAACACCCAACCTCTGTTATACATCTCTTTGTTGGAGGTAGAAGTTGTCTTGACACTCTTGATTATTTCACCCACTATTCCCAGTGTAAGGATGTTGATCTTATCATAACGAAGAGATGGGAGAGGACTTACTGATTCCTGTTTTAGCCTATGTTAGCCCTGATGAAGCTTATTCCTAGAAAGAATGAAGAAGCAACCATGCAAGCAGGGTGTTTGCATGGCTATTAGTTCTATCCTTTGCTCTTTTCTCCTAGATTTTCGGGTCTATGCCAGTGTCAAGGTGGAAGAAGATACTCCACCACCACCATTGGGCAATCAAGGTTTGGAACTTCTTTCAGGATGGAAAAAGGGGATCCAAGGTCATTGCAACTCTTGCTACCTCGATGCTACTTTGTTCTGGTAAGGCTGGGTCTATCATCAGAGAGATGTCTTATTCTAAATTGGCAAGATCCTGCCTTTGATTTCCTCTTTGGGCCTGAAATGTCTGTGACCTACAATTAATTGAATCCGAGAAGGCTTATCAAAACTTGGGGAATTGGAAAAAACATTGGCAGATCGCGTTCCTTTTCATGAAAGAATAGAATTAAGGATAAATGATGTGGAGAGCCACAATCATGTGGTGACTAAGGTCTTGGATTTGGTTGAAGGGAGCTCAAGTTCAAGTTTTCACTTGACCCATGGAGGCTATCAGAATGCTGTATGCTGTCCACCTTCCCTTAAGCTCTCAAAGCAGAAAGAGACACATGTTGCAATATGTCAAGCTCCCACATTCAGGGCTTTACATGACTTCTCCCTGGTGCCTCCTGGAGAATAATGTAACATGATTATGGAGCCCACTGCTAAGTAAGTAGTCCAGTCAAAAAAATCAAACATGACCTAGAGGAGTCTTGTTTAGAGAAGACTTTCCCTACACATATGTACAATCATATGAATGCAGTATCAATATTGTATCTATTTCTTTCATTGTTCAATGAGTTCTGGTTAGATTATCTGCAAAATACCTCACTGAAATACAATACACGTAGTCCTCAACTCACAAAAGTTCCTTTGGTGACCATTCGAAGTTACAATGGCACTGAAAACAGTGACTTACGACCATTTTTCACACTTACGACCATCATAGCATTCCCATGGTTATGTGGTTTACATTCAGATGCTTGATGACTGACTCACATTTATGATAGTTGCAGTATCCCGGAGTCATGTGATCCCCTTTTGCGACCTTCTGACAAGCAAAGTCAACGGGGAGGCCAGATTCGTTTAACAACTGTGTTACTAATTTAACACCTGCAGTGTTTTACTTAGCAAACGTGGCAAGAAAAGTCGTAAAATGGGGAAAAACTCACTTAACAACTTTCTCACTTAGCAACATAAATTTTGGCTTCAGTTTGTGATCGTAAGTTGAGGACTACCTGTATTATCCCATTTTTCTATTCCCCAGTTTCCCTTATCCCAATTTGCAACCTACTAGACCAGTGGTTCTCAACCTTTTTCAGGTTGAGACCCCACTTGCCCCGCCCATGCGCGGTGCGACCCCGGCGCGTGTGCGCGTCGAAAAAAAATGGCGGACCGCGACGGGCCGATCTGCGCATGCGCAGCGCGCGATGGCCTGAACCGTGCATGCGCGGCACGCGTGTGACAGAAAAAAAACAAAATGGCGGACCACGACGGCCCAAACCGCGCATGCACAGCGTGCGCGCGATGAAAAAAAAAGGCGGACCGCGGTGTCCGGCGACCCCTGCGAAACGGTCGTTCGACCCCAAATGGGGTCGCGACCCATAGGTTGAGAATCGCTGCACTAGACCTTCTTCTCCTCTGCAAAACTGGGGGAAAAAACCTCCAAAAATCCCATTTTTCTCTTCTGCTTACAGTATGTTCTCCTTTACTTCTGTGTTGGATTCAATGCTACTACGACCAACAGACAAGAACGATGGGGAATCTTACACCAAGACACGAGATCTCTTGAGAACAGAGATTGTCAACCCTTTGCGAAAGTGAGTTTAAGTTTATCCTCTAAAAAGGGTCCAGTTGCTCTTTTTTGATGTATACATATTCAGTAAACCAGAGAATAGCTGGGAACTTCTAGAAGCCTGGCACTCTGACAAATCAGCCATCAATAGGCACATAGACATTAACAACATCTAGAGATTATGCCAGTGGTGGCGAACTTATGGCACGGATGCCAGAGGCGGCACTCAGAGCCCTCTCTGTGGGCACGCGCGCCGTCGCCCCAGTCCTAGGCCTTCAGCTGGATTTTATAAAACCTTTTCGCTTTAGGCCTCCGCCGCCATGTCAAAAAAAAAAAAGAGGTTCAATCAATCAGTCAATTTCAACTTCTCGCGGAAAAAAAAAGATCTTGCAAAGTTGGAATTCATTGATTGAACTTTTTAGTCCCACCCAGTCTGCGGTTACCACCGCAGCCATGCCCACCCAATGGGCCACACCCACCCGGCACCCGACGATGCATAAATGGGTTTTGGGTTGCAGTTTGGGCACTCGGTCTCTAAAAGGTTCGCCATCACTGGACTATGCAAAAGAAACAATCAACTAGTCCAGGGATAGGGAACTTTGACTCTTTTATGACTTGTGGACTTCAGCTCCCAGAATTCCTGAACCAGCCATGCTGACTCAGGAATTCTGGGTATTGAAGTCCACAAGTTATAAAAGAGCCAAGGTTCCCTACCCCTGAACATGCCCAAAAGAGGAAAAGACCCCAGCACCTCCCCACCAATAATCAGCACTCAGCTCAGCATAGATTAACTGCAAGGTCAACTTCAGACCAGCAATCAAGTAAGCAATACTCCAAACAAGAAACTGCCAAAGAGCCATTAGTAAACAGTCCAACTGAAGAATCCGTAAGAGCGCCCACCTATCCACTCAGACAGGCAAGTCACCAGAATACAAACTGACAGCAAACAGCACTCCTTACTAGCACTGATGATGTTACCTAGTTAAGGTAATGAAATGTCTGCAAGAAAACAAGAAAGCTCAGAGAGCACCAAAGACTGCTCACTTCTAAGACTGCCAAACGTTTCTTGTGTGGTGTGGTGTGAGAATGCAGTGGTGGGTTCCTGCAAGAGAGGAATTTCCCAAGAGGATGAATCATCTTGAGTCTGTCTCTTTCACTCTCCCTGAAATAGATTATTTGATCACATGTAAATTCTGAAAATCCAGCACATAACAGTAGCTAGTAGCTATTGTTATTGGTAATCATGGTCTTATGGAAAGTTTTGGAAATACCTGAGCACTCAGGCTTCATCGGTGAAGAAAAGATTTGAGGAGATCCTTTCACAAATTCTGATAACTGAGCAAGATAGAACACATAGTTACATTTTTAATGAAAAGCAGGACTAGGGGTGACATGATAACAGTGTTCCAATATCTAAGACAGGGGTATCAAACTGCCAGCCCGTGGGCTGGATGCGTCACGCGGAAGCCGCATCCACCCCATTGCCGGCAATGGCAAAACAGCCATGATATGTCGCGCGACGTCACGTGACATGTCTGATCTAAGGGGGTTCAGCCTATTCTCCAAAGCGCCTGAAGGCAGGACAAGAAGCAATGGATGGAAACGAATCAAGGAGAGAAGCAACCTAGAACTAAGGAGAAATTTCCTGACAGTTAGAACAATTAACCAGTGAAACAACCTGCCTCCAGAAGCGGGGAATGCTCCAACACTGGAAGCTTTTAAGAAGATACTGGACAGCCATTTGTCCGAAATGGTATAGGGTTTCCTGTCTGAGCAGAGGGTTGGACTAGATGACCTCCAAGATCCCTTCCAACTCAGTTATTCTGTTCAACAAATTGCTACTGCAATTTAAAATGGCATTTTAATCCCATTAGGATAAGGGAAACATCATCACTTCTTGCTCCTTTTTCACTTTATTTCATGTTTCTTAGTGGCAGGGTTGAATCCAGTTAATAGTGGGGTGGATGCCTTTAAGAATTCTCAGCGTTACTCTGGGAGAAGTGGGGAAAGGAGAAGGAAGGAGATGATTTTCCAGGAAGAGGTTTTTGGCTCATGGATCCACCCAGGCTTTTAATTGGTGAATCACAGGAACATTCACAAGGCTGATAGCTTCTAAGGAATTGAATTCTCTGGCTAGAGAATCCTCAGGCTGTTCTCACAGGTTGGACTCTCACACTTCATTATTCCAGAATATGGTTTGTTTGTTCTGGCTTAGTCTTATCTCCAAATCAAGCTGCAGTGCAGTTTGCAAACCCATAATAGGGGTAAACAAATCAAAATCAAATCACTGTAGTTTAGCCATACATGAGATCCAGCACAAAATTTGTACAGGTAGTTCTCAACTTAACGACCATCGCTTAGCAACAGACCTCCGTGGAGGTACTTAACAACTCCGTTCCAAAGTTCTGATAGCTGTTCGCCCTCCATGCTGTCATGTCAGATGCTCGTCAGCCAGCTCATGTTTACCTTTATTTGCCGCATCCCGTAGTCACATGACTGCATTTTACGTTTGTTTGTTGTTTTTGCTGAAAATCAGCATTTACTTCTGATTTTTAACAAAACTGGCCCATAGCAAACCATTGGTTCGCTTACCGATCATGGCATTTGCTTAATGACCATGCAAAAAAAAAAAACCATACAATTGAGTCACTCACAAATTGGGTGTGGCCCTATTTTAAGTATCATGATTTGAGAAGGATCTCGGAGAGGGATCTCGGAGTCCTAGTGGACAATCACCTAAATATGAGCCAGCAGTGTGCTGCAGCTGCCCAAAAAGCCAACACAGTGCTGGTCTGCATTAACAGAGGGATAGAGTCAAGATCACGTGAAGTGTTAATACCACTTTACAATGCCTTGGTAAGGCCACACTTGGAACACTGCATCCAGTTTTGGTGACCACGATGGAAAAAAGATGTTGAGACTCTAAAAAGAGTGCAGAGAAGAGCAACAAAGATGATTAGGGGACTGGAGGCTAAAACATATAAGGAACGGTTGCTGGAATTTGGTATGTCTAGTTTAATGAAGAGGAGGACGAGGGGGGACATGATAGCAGGGTTCCAATATCTCAGGGGCTGCCACAAAGAAGAGGGAGTCCAGCTATTCTCCAAGGCGCCTGAAGACAGGACAAGAAGAAATGGATGGAAACTAATCAAGGAGAGAAGCAACCTAGAACTAAGGAGAAACTTCCTGACAGTTAGAACAATTAACCAGTGGAACAACCTGCCTCCAGAAGCGGTGAATGCTCCAACACTGGAAGTTTTTAAGAAGAGACTGGACAGCCATTTGTCTGAAATGGTATAGAGTTTCCTGCCTGAGCAGGGGGTTGGACTCGATGATCTCCAAGATCCCTTCCAACTTTATTATTATATTATATTATAATCGCATGGTGGGCAGGCTCCATTATGATCATAAGTCATGGACTATTTGTAGCTCTTTCATGTATTTTATGGAAAGACTGACAACTCCTTACCTATCACTCTCTTGCCATCCCTTGAAAAAAGCAAACTTGGTGACTTTATAACCCTTTTGAGTGCATTTGTGTGGGTTTTTTTTTTCCTTTTCACCTGATAGGAATGGTTATGTGTGTGCCACCAAAATCATGGCCTTGCGGAAAGCTTTGGAAACAGCTGGGCACTCCTCTGGCTTCACCAGTGAAGAAAAAGGTTTGGGCCTGTGCATGTCTGAATGTGTGTGTGGGGAGGGGTTGCATAGTAAGTTGAAGGAGTCATCTGGGCAATTGTGAAAGATGGAGAAGGGAAGGCAAGAGACAGGAGGGCAGGGGTGGAGGGGGAGAGATCAATATAATTTAGTGTAAAACTGGTCTAGTCTTATAGCATATTATTAATTCTGGACCATACAAAAGCATGTTGATGCCTCTTTTCATTTTGTGGAATATTATGTTCTGTCATAAACTGGTAATGAGCACATCTCTGGGATCCTCTCTTGAACATCAGCAGTGTCCCATCTCTTTCCATCTACCTATCATCATTTAATGATCTTCTGAAAGTTGGGGCAATTAAGCAATATAAAGAGGTCTCCTTGCTACCTGAGATGGTTCCCAATGCTATTGAACTTCAGAGGAAAAATGGGGACATAATTGGGAGGGTGTGTGTTATTTTATTTCTATTCTACTCTTCTTTTCTTTGCTCAAGGGAAGGCAGGTCTGTCTGAACTGGGCATACAAGATTGTCTCTCCATCTTTGCCTCTTTCTCTTGGCAGACCCAGAAGAGTTTCTCACCCTGCTCTTCCGAGTGCTAAAGATGGAGCCTCTCTTTCAGATCCGGTGAGAAGGATGAGCTGCTTTCTATTTCATAGTCCCATGCTGTACGTTTGTGGTGTGCAGAACACTTTAAATTCAGACTGTCTCGGATTCAAGATGCCCCATTTGAGGCTCAAAACATTTAGTATGGCAGTAAAGGGGTCTGTTGTATGTTCAAAATGAGGCGATTTCATTACTCGGAAGAAGCTTGAAACACTTCAAAACAATTCACAACGCAGCCCATTTCATACGTTTAACAACTGTTTCAAACTCAAAGTGGGGCATTTTTGGAAATAATATGTATAGGTCTCTGCTGAACATTCATGCCATTTTACACCAAGGTAAGTTAAAATAAGAAGTCACAGATATTTGTATGTATTTTTTTCTTTGATTAGCTGGGATAGGTACAGGATAATCATAATATATAATATTTTTTAATTATAGAGCAATGAAGTTACTGTGACCACAAACCACCCCTAAATTTCTATTTGACCTTATTTTGATTGTTCTGTTTTGCTAGGCAGTATCTCTGTACTCCTTAGAATAGTTTTGCAACCCTGAGGGATAGAAACTTTGACAAAGAAAGTAATCCAGGGTAGACTCTGTTGCTTACATTTCCCCTACATTTACAGATTTTCTCACAGTATATTCCAGACCAAACAGTATCCCCAAACAGAATCTAATTCTCTTTTTCCCCCCCTTTCAACCTAGCTCAGCTGGCCAGGACCCTCATGGTTGTATTTTCTACCAGATATTTACTGAGGATCACCCAAATCACGTGGTCCCAACAGTTCAAGAACTTCTGGAGGGATCACTGATGACCGTGGATCTCAAATTCACAGAGGTGAGATGCAGGACGAGAAGGATAGGAAGATGTGATCTCAGATACTGTTTTCAGCAAGATAATGTGTATGACATTTGAAGGACCCCCCTAGGGTACAGAAAGTTGATCTAAGATGCATCAACAAGACGTTGGTTGTGCGATCGAAGTAATTTAGATTCATTATTGTAGCCACCATCTTTACTATGGAGAGTCCTCGACTTATAACAGTTCATTTAGTGACCGTTCAAAGTTACAACATCACTGGAAAAAGTAACTTATAACTGTTTTACACCCTTAACGACCATTGCAGCCCCCCCTCCCATGGTCACATGTTTAAAATTTATGACAGTTGCAGTGTTCCGAGATCATGTGATCCCCTTTTGTGACCTGACAAGCAAAGTCAATGGGGAAGTCAGATTCATTTAACAGCCATGATACTAACTTAACTGCTGGGATTCACTTAACAACTGGGGCAAGAAAGATTGTAAAATGGGACAAAATTCATTGAACCACTGTTTGACGTAGCCACAGAAATTTTGGGCTCAATTGTGGTCGTAAGTCAAGGATTGCCTGTATTAGATGTTCCTACCTTAGGCTAAGATGCCAGGATAAGGTTTTGCCAAGTCTCCATGTGATGTTTGGGTTCATTCCAAACATTTTGTAAATATAATAAATAAATAAATGCTATGGAATGGCCCTTTTTGGAACGCACAAAAGGTTTTTTTTTTTTTTAAAAAAAGGAAAAGTAATCTAAAAATAATATTGTACTATGTGCATATAAGTAATATAGCCCTATTTTAGTTAACTGTAGCTGTAAATAAAATGGAATCAATTATAATTTCTCATTTGGCCGTTCCCAGTTCTTTAAATTATGTTTTAATTGTAATTGATGCTCTTTTTCTCCTTTAACCCAAGAAACACAATGTGAAGAAATTATTTTTTTTAAAAAAAATCCATGGTTATATCTTGGGGAGATAAACTTATCAGCACATTTATCATTGCTGAGAGAACAAAAATTAACTCAAGTTAATTTTTAAAGCGGGACTGCCTTGAGTATCCTTGTCCAAGGCAGTTACTATATGCAGTACAGGTGGTCCTCAATTTATAACCACAACTGAGCCCAAAATTTCTGTTGCTAAGCGAGACATTTGTAAAGTAAATTTTGCCACATTTTATGACCTATCATGCCAAAGTTGTTAAGTGAATCACTGCAAGTTGTTAAGATAGTGACAAGGTTGTAAGTGAATCTGGTTTCCCCATTGACTTTGCTTGTCAGATGGTCAAAAAAGGGGATTACAAGACCCTGGAAAAATCCTCAAATGAGAAACAAGAAGATTTGAAAAGAATTGTTATAAAAGCATTGGAAAAATATCTAGGAGAGGAGGCTAAAAATTTCTCTTGGCAAACTGACAGAATCCATAGAGTATGGCTTATACGGAACCAAGGGACATTGCAATCAATAAAGAGAGACTTATTACTTGGAATGGAAGCTGTGTTATGGAAATCCACCTGGCAGAGGAAGAAACCCAGACTTCGACTGAAAAAAAAGAGAAACTTAATATTTTATGCAAGGAATTAAAGGCAAAGAATTATGGACTGATTTAAGGACTAAGTGTAAGAACAAGAGACATGAGAGGGTGATTAATGGAAGATATATATTAAATAGATTAAGAATGTACGTGTTGAAGGGAGGGGTGTATAGACATGAAAATTATTAATTTTAATAAGATGACTTGTTTGTTTGATGTACAATGGATAGATCTGAAAAGAAGCGAAATTTAAAATTTTTAAAATGTAGTTGGCTTATAGTTAAACTTTGATATACGGAGTGAAGAAGGTCTACAAATTTAAAATGATTGTATTAAGTTGAATGGCTTTAACTTGAATTTTTTCTTTGTTTACATGTACAAATGGATATCTAACAATAAAATTTTTTTTAAAAAAAAATACGAGTTAGTTGCCAAGAGTCTGAACCTTTGACCCTGTGACCCTGGGGGATGCTTCAAGGGTCATAAGGATGAAAAACAGTCATAAATCACTTTTTCCAGTGCCATTGTAATTTTGAGAATGCTCACTAAACAAAACATGAAATGGATTTGAAAAAACTGAGATTTGCCTTTTTGAGTTGAGTGTCCAAAGTTGGGGCCCATCATCTATTCTTCCTCCCAATTTCATCCAGGTGCTTTCGTTCTTCTTGGCAGGCCCCTTCATGCCTTATCCTTCAGATGCCTCGGAATGGGAAGAACTTCAAAGCCTTTCGAACCATCCAACCCAGCCTGGAACTTGACCTCACAGATCTCCTGGAAGAAAGTAAGGGATGAGAGAGAAAAGCACGTATCTCTGTCCTACGACTTCAGTCCTATTGTGGCTATTCATCGTCTGAGAATCTAGAACAAGGTTAAAGACAAAACTTGGTTCACTTTAGCCTCCTATTTCTTTATGTCAGTCCAATGAGATAGACTAGACCAGGAAATCACAGGAAAGCTAAATCAGTGTTTCTCAACTTTGACAATTTTAAGGCGTGTGGACTTCAACTCCCAGAATTCCACAGCCAGCATTACTGGCTGTGGAATTCTGGGAGTTGAAGTCCACATGCCTTAAAATTGTCAAGGTTCAGAAACACTGAGCTAAATTAAGATAGACTATGATAATAATAATAATAGAATCTTGGAAATATGATTGTGCGTTATCTCCCCTTGCTTGTGATAGTTCAGTGAAATAGGGAGGTTTTTGCCTGAGCCATTTCCAAATCTTATCTCCTAGTTCTGGACTTCTGCCTCTTTGGCTTAGGTAAAGATTTCTGCATATCTCCATCAAGTTTTATCTTCCTTAATCTCTTTGCCTATTATGCCAACTCAACATTTTGTGGAAGCTCCCAAACTGAAGTAACTACTTTCCTCTACTATTTATTCATAGCAGTTGGTTTGATGTAGTGGTGTAATAGTTAAAATGGTAGACAGGGGCCAGAAACACCAAAGCTGATATGCCCTTAACTATGGAAATTTTTTGGTTACTTTGGATCAGTCATGCTCTGTTAGCTCAATCTATCGAGGTGGTTGTGAGAAAAGGAAGAAGAAATGCTGTGGATGCTGCCTTGAGATCCTAAAAAATGGTGGGTTGTAAACCTAACGACCAATCAAGTAAGTAATCATGGGGAAGTTGGACATTCCCTTTGAAAACACCATCTTCCTCTCCTTTGTTGAGCTTTTATCTTCCACAATTTCCTAGTTTGCCTTCCTTCTACCTAAACCTGTGGCCTTCACCACATCTAGGACCATAAATTAATTCCATTCTTGCTGTAACCACCATTGGCTTTCAAGTCACCAACTGATTTTGTTTCCAGTTTTCTAGACCTGGAGAAGGAAAGAAATGTTGGTGCCAAATGCCTTCCTCTTTGTGGGGCAAACAAAATTTGCTTTGCTCTCTTTTATTTCCCAACTTGGCAATCAATTACCGAGTATTGAATGTCATTTCCCATAATCCACAGCCAGCATGTCAGTTTTAAGATAAACTTTATTGTCATTTTTTTTACTAGGGGCACGCTAACACACATTAAAAATGAAATTCTGTTGCCTGCTCTCAAAAGTGTACACATAACATAACATAAATATAAACGTGCTATATACAACATATGTATATACCTATGCCCTTACATATAAATACCTATAAATAATCACTGTCCATCTTAAATACATAAAAAAGGTTCACAAGATTAATATCGTATGGAACAAAACTGTGACTGAATCTGGATATTCTGCTTCAGATACCACTTCTAACTTGGACCAACATTTCTAATTTTGCCATTGCAGCTCTCCGTGAGTGTTCTGTATGCCAAGGACTGGCTGTGATGGAGTGTCCAGATTGCTACCAGGATCCTAGTTTTGGCATGAGACACATCAAACAGTTCTGCAAGATTTGCAATCAGCAGGTATCTTTACAACAGCTTTCCATTCTACGATACTCCTTTTAGCTATGCTTTCTGATAAAGAATATATAGACAAAGTATACTACAGACTTTTCTAGTTAAGATCCTTGATGCAGAGTGGGGATATGCACACACACATTTGCTCACTCGCCTACCCACCACTTCTGTGTCCCAGTAGTGGGCCACAACCCGGGGTTGTGGACTCCTTGTCATCAGTTCGACTAGAAAACCCAACAAAGGGAATCCTGAAGGCAATTAAGTCCCAGCAAGCAAAAAATTTATTGGGTACGGCATCTCAGAACTAAAGAAGTGAAACCAGCTCTGAGTTTTCCCATGTGAAAGCTTGCTTAGTTAAAAGATAGATCCCCATGCCCCCACCTCTTGGGTGTTCACATTGTCCAAGAGTACTGTTTCTTTTTGTTATGGGAACAGTTCACTTCTCCTTGGCATGTGTCATGATTCCATGCCAGCCTGTGTTCCCAACAGCTGAGTCCTGGGGAATCTGAGGAGGAGGTGGAGGAGCATTTGGAGGGCCATCAGGGTCAGAGGGAGGCTCTGATGAATTACAAGACTCAGTCTGGTGAAGAGCCTGGCCCCCTCCAGTCGTGTTACGGATGAAGCTCAGCTGTGTGGGGAGAGTGAGTCAGATTTGGAGGATTCACAGCTGATGGACATGATTGATGCTCGTAGATGCAGGCAATTAGCTAGAGCAGATCAGCAGCAGTCAATACGACAACTCCAGGGGAGGAGGAGAAGGCATTGAGAAGCCACACCTTGGGACTGCTTTATAAAAAGGGAAGGTGTGGGCAGTGCTGGTTGCTGAAGGCAACCATTTATAAAGAACTTCCAAGGATCATGGTCTGTTTTGTTTTATCAGTGAATTTCTTGTTTAAACTTCTGTTCTGTTTGCTTTTGTAACCAATTATCTGTTTGGAAAGTATTCTGTGTTTTTTGTTTTGGAGAAAAACTTATCAGGACTGTTTTGGAAACAAAAAGAGGTTGGTTTTCCCAGCCTACTGTTTAAGAGAGGTTTGTTCTTGTGATGTAACAAGGACAGATGTAGGCTGAGACAGAACAGCATGGTCCAGGCTCTCATGGTCCATGAATGGCTTCTTGGCATTCCATTCCATTCCCTCCCTTTTCTTTGACAAGGGAATGAAGCTAGCAGGCATTGTAGCAATTCAATTTTGACACCTCTGCTTTAACAGATATAATTCTGCTAAAGTTCTCAAGAGGACAAAGCCATGAGTATCATTGCCAAGCTGCTCTTGACAAAATCCAGTGTCAGTTGCATCTACAGAATTAGCAATTCAAGGTTTGAGCCTAAGACTCCAAAGTCATGTTAAATAAGATTCCTGTGCTTACCTTGCCTTATTTTTGTATTAAATTTATTTACTGCCTATCTCGCCATGAGGCTACTCTAATTGCGGCCCTTCCTAGACCGGGACTTGCTACGCACAGTTACTCATGCCTTCGTCACTTCCAGGCTGGACTACTGTAATGCTCTCTACATGGGGCTCCCCTTGAGGTTCACCCAGAGGCTCCAGCTGGCCCAGAATGCGGCCGCGTGGGTAGTGACGGGAGCGTCATGGCGCTCCCATGTAACACCGCTCCTGCGCGAGCTGCACTGGTTGCCGGTGGCCTTCCGGGTGCATTTCAAGGTGTTAGTGACCACCTTTAAAGCGCTCCATGGCATCGGACCCGGATATTTACAGGACCGCCTTCTGCCAGCAAATACCTCCCGCCGTCCAGTACGCTCCCACAGAGAGGGTCTCCTCAGGGTGCTGTCGGCCAGACAATGTCGGCTGGCGACCCCCAGGGGGAGAGCCTTCTCTGTGGGAGCTCCAACGCTTTGGAACGAGCTCCCCCCCCGAACTCCGTACGATGACGGATTTACGTACCTTCCATCGAGAACTGGAAACATACTTTTTTCGACAGGCCGGCCTGGGATAGGAGCTCCGGTACCAACAAGGTTATAATTGTTTTAGGGGATTGAGCTTTTTAAGATATAACGTATTGGGTTTTAAATGGATTTAGGGCCCAAATGTTTAATCTATTCTTAATCATTTTACTTTTTCTATATTGATGTTTTTAATAATTGGGCTGTACACCGCCCCGAGTCCTTTGGGAGAGGGGCGGTATAGAAATTGCAAAAATAAACAAATAAATAAATAAATAAGTCAGCAGTCCCCAACCTTTCCAACTTGGCAGTCCAGCCCAGCGCCAGTGGCGGGCATGCTCATGCCCTCCATTCACGCAAACTCCATTCACGCAAGTGGAGGGCACTCGTGTGCAAAGCTCCATTTGTACAAATGTAGCTTCAGGCACACGTTCCCTCCACTCACGTGCAATCGTTCTCCGCTCACACAAATGGAGCTATGTGCATGAACGGAGAGTGTTTTGTGTTTGCGTACGAAGCTCCAAACTTGCAAGCAGGAGGCTCTTGCACTTGCGCATGAAGCTCCACTCACACAAGCGGAGGATTTTTGCACACAAAACTCTACTTGTGCGAATGGAGCTTTGCACGCAAGCGCAAGCACTCTCTGCTTGCGAGTTTGGAGCTTCGTGTGCATGCTTGCCCATTTCTCCTGCAGCCCAGTTTCAAACATTCCATGGCCCGCTAATGGGCCGCGGCCTGGGGATTGGAGACCCCTGCTCTAAGTGGCTTATTCAAACAGGTATGTATAGTCTTTAAAAAGGTGAGTGAGGAGGGATATAATCCTCTTCTTCTAATATCTGAGAACTCGTTGAATAGAATACCTGCCCTCTCTTCTTCCAGAAAGGATTTGGATTAAAGGAGAAAGCAAATAGTAGTTAATCTGTTAGAAGACGTTTATAGAAGATGCTTTAGAAGAGAAATTGGACAGTGGAAACAATTACTCAGCGATATGGTTGCTCTCCTTCACTGGATGTGGTCAAATAGAGGTTAGACAACCATATGTCTAGTAAGGTTGGACTTTCCAGAATTTAGATTCCTACACTGAGCAAAGAGTTAGGATTTGATGCCTAAAAGCTTCATGGATTCTGAGATAGGAGATATAAGCTTCTAGTTTTGTTTATAGTGGACCTTTTTTTTAAAAAAAGAAATGATGTAATGGATGACTCAGTAATCAAGAAAGCCCTTTGCAAAAAGAGCCATCTGAGTTTAGCTCTAGTTTTATTGTTGTTTGATGTTATTAAATATTACATCTATATCAGACCTGTCAAACACAAGGCCCGGGGACCGGATGCGGCCCGTGAAGTGTTTTCATGTGGCCTGCGAAGCCATCCTGGAAACAGTGAGGGAAAGGCCCCCGCTACCTTGGCCCTGGCCGGCTGGGAGCTAATGTACAATTTTTTTTTAATTATATTTTTATTAAATTTTAGAAACTTTTAACAAAATTATAACATAATAACATAATAACTCAACTGAAAACAAGCAAATAACATATTTAACAATCAATACGAATAACTGCTCGGAACCCCCCCACCACCACATCCTCCAACAAGCCTGGGGGGAGGGGGGAGGGAGATAATAAGTATTAGATTATGTTTCTCAACTGTAGTTGGGGGTATTAAGGGATTAAAAAAAATTTTCAGGGCGCTCGGGAGAACTCTAGACACCGCATTGGATGGTGTGGAAGGAGGAGTGAAGGTGAGGTATGTGTAGAGGGTTAGAGGGTGGAGATAGGGAATAGAGGTGGGTGGAGGGAAGATGTACAGAAAGGCGAAAGTAAGTAGTTAGAAGGTTAGAAGAGGGGTTGAGGTTGTTGGAGGATGTTGTTGTTCTAATGTACAATTTTGTGGTGGCCATCTATGCTGAAACACATTCAGTCTTAGCTCCACAAGACCGTCTAGAAACAGCGAGGAATCAGCCCCTGCTGCGTCGGCCCCGCCCCCTGGGTGCATCCTGGGGAGGTGTCACCCTTTGTGAGGAATGAAGAAATGGACCATTCCTTGGCACTTACCCCGGTCCCACCCCCTCCTGCCCAGGCCCCCACAGGCACCCTTGACGCAAACGATGTAGAGCTGGCCATGCCCACCCACCTTGGCCACATCCACCCGGCCCCCCCGAGGGCAACTGCAATGCTGATGCGGCCCTCAATGAAATTGAGTTTGACACCCCTGATCTATATGGTTGCCCAATTGGAAAGGCTCAAAGTAGCTTTGTTTAAAATCTTGTGATGTTCTTTGGCCACTACTCTACAGGTTCACAAGCACCGGACTCGACGGTACCACCAGCCCCGTCCACTGTATCTGCCTGAGGAGCTTTCCCACTTTGGCTCTTTTCCAGAGACCATCCCCCGTCAGACAATGCAGCTTTTTGCAGTTCTCTGCATTGAAACAAGTCATTATGTGGGTTTTACCCGCCACGGCCCAGATGCCCACCAGTGGCTTTTCTTTGATAGTATGGCTGACCGTGAGGGTGAGTTGTTTCAAAACATCTTTTCCAAAGGATGCCAAGGTTTGCTTTTATCAATGTTATGTTTAGCTTGTAAAATCGGATGAGAATCTTCCCTCTGATTTGTTGAATTCGTTAGATTCAACTGTTGAACTGACTTAAAGAAAAAATCTGTCTGAATGTTGAAACTGAATCCTCAGATTAGTTTGATTTGGAATTTTTTGAAGGGATTCAGAAAAAATATGCTGTGCACATGGGTCAAAGTATTAAATATTGTTCAAATTGATTTGAAAAGTATCTAATTCCACAAAGCAATCAACTGTTCCAGTTTGCAGTTTGGTTGAATCAATCTCATGCCTATGCTATGATTGCTTATAGCCAAGGTTATTTTTGCACAGAATTAAGATTGTAAAAAGTAAGAAATGGAAGCTCTGTTAACCTGGGCTTAGTTAAAATCTATATAAAATAAACTGAAGTAAGTCATAACAGCTGGCAGCCCCTGATTAACTTTGGCTTATCTGGAAAAGCTGAATCTGATCAGACCTGGTTTGTACTTGGATATGGACCTCTAGAAAATCAGCATGGCCTTTGGTTAGAGTCCAATGTTTTTCATTGTTGGCAATTTGAAGATGTGTAGATTCAAATTGCTAAGATTGAGAAATACTATGTTAGATTAAAAAATAATAAATTAATAATCAGTCAATCTATCAGAAAGTGGCAATAGCAAGCTACTTCCATACTGGAACCAAGAAAATTTCTTGAACCCCTTCTTATAATCACCCGGAATTGAGTTTTGCTCAGTGGAATCTATATTTTTCTCTTACATTTGAGAACTTAAAACATTTGATTCAAGTATCCATTAGAACAGAAGCCATATTATCAGCTGCCTGAAATCTAGACCAGATGCTTTATCGCTTGGATAAACATCTTACAATGGTCTTCCAGCAACAGCAAACATGTGGACTGGATGGGAATTTTTGCTTGGTTTGGAAAAATGTCCGCTCCAAATGTCAGAAAAATTAGTACTGGGAGACATCTTTAGAGATGCTGCTGTTTATTGAAAGCATTTCCCAGTGCTAAAATCTCACTGGTCAAAGATTGGAATTCCAACATTAAGTTGATTTACTTTCCTGTTTCTTTCCATGCATACCCTCAGTCCTTATGCCTGTCTTTTCTTTTCCAAGGTGGATTGAATGGCTTTAACATCCCTCGTGTCACACCCTGTTCCGAGGTAGCGGATTACTTGGAAATGTCCCCTAAAGCTCTGCAGGGCTTGAATCCCAAATCTTTGCCCTCTTATGCCCGCCGCTTGCTCTGTGACGCTTACATGTGCTTCTACCACAGCCCTTCCCTCAGCCTCTACAAATAAATGTTTGGATGAGAAACAGGAGATTTTAGAAGAGAGAGAAGTTATGCGACTGCAAGGATCTCATAGCAGATATGGCTGGGAAATCTGAGTGTTTAAACCAAAACCTTTGGGAGAAATAACCTGAGAGAGCACTGAGCAATTCAGAAACAAGGGCTATATATTGTTACCTAGAACCTTTCAGGTAGACGCAATATTGAAATTGGCTCTTCGTTCAGGACTAATCTCAATGAAATATTTAAAAACATTATATGTAACATCCCCTGACCACTCTTCACCATTCAAACTGAACGACATCCACTTTGAGCAGCTTACCAAAGGATGTTTGGACATTGTATGTGAATACAAAAAAAATAGACTGTCATGCCTCTAAACCCATCCTCTACTTGGGTATTTCTAAACCAATCCTGATGAGTCTTTTTCTACCGCATGAAACTTTTGGGCTCTTAAAGTCTTTTCACCAAGTTGTCGCACTCCCAGATTAAAGAAGTGGTGACAGAAAAATGGGATCTTCTCAGTGGTGATACCTTGTTTCCAGACACACAGACCTGATGCCAGTTCTGAGGTCCTTTCAAAATCGTATGGAGATTAGAATTATGAATTGGAGATTTTTTTCCCCAAGAGAGATTAAAAAGATGATGTGATATGGAAAAGCAATAGCACTTAAGACTTATATACTGCTTCATAGTACTTTACAGCCCTCTCTAAGTGGTTTACAGGGTCAGCATATTGCCCCCAACAATCCGGATCCTCATTTTACCAACCTCGGAAGGATAGAAGGCTGAATCAACCCCAAGCTGGTGAGAATCGAACTGCCAAACTGCTGGCAGCCAGCAGAAGTAGCCTGCAGTATTGCATTCTAACTACTGTGCCACCATGGAAAAATTGGATGGAAAGACGGCGATTGAATTTGGACCAAGTAATAGATGATGATTAATTTTTAACGTTGTGTTAAAGAGACAAACATTATCTACCAGATGTAACCTAATGGTTATATTTACAGTTACATTATTTGTTAACAACATTGGACCAACAGTATTTTTAGCTTTGAGACTCTTGAGATATTAGAACTTGTTAAATCCTTTACATCTTTTTTTTTAAAAAAAAAAACCCTACTGTTCATTTTTATAGATATTTGTTATGAATAATTCAATATGCTATGAAGATCTAAAAAATTAGTAGAATAAATAATTTGAGATTCTTATAATGCCCAGACAATGGGAGACTGAACTTCTCTAGCAAGAGTGTCACTGGACCTCAAATTATGATTTATAGAACAAAAACATTATTTAGAATTTATTGCACTCTGTTATATATGTATAGAAAAGGATTTTCAAAAACAACATTTTGTTGGAGATAAAGAAGGATATTGGTTCTTTAAAACACACATTTTTACACTGTCTTGCACTTACCAAGTTTTGGGAGAAAGTACTAGATTATAAAAATATAATTGCATGAGAAAAAGCTAAAATTTTCAGACAATAATATACCTTTGAACTACATATCTTGTATTTGGAATTTGACAACTGGGCAATGAAAATGGATTTTCTGTGTCCTTATTATGGCAAATAACTGACATTATAGCATTGGTAAGATAATTGTATGCCTCTTCACTCAATGGATTGAGGACCTGATTGCACTTACCACCTATAAGTGGACCACCTATAGATGTAGTATATGAACAAAGATAATGAAATACGGGGCTCATTTAAACAAAATGCCAAAAGTTAAAATGATAATTATATATATGAAATATATATATATATTATATATATATATATTTCATTTTATATATATGTGTGTGTATATATATATATATATATATATATACACACACATACATACATACACACACATACTTGAATAATAATTGCATTAGATAACTATTATCTAATAGAATTTTAACTATTTACTGCTAAAATGATACACCTTATTTCTTTTTCCTTTGTATTTTTTAAAAATAACTTTCTGTGTATTTTTTCCTTTTGGCAAAGTATGTATTTTTATTGTTTCCAATGTTGTTTTGTTTTTCCAATATTTGCCATTATTTTTAAAAAAGCTATAAAAGAATTTTAAAAGAGATTTAATGATTTTTCTGTATTGGGAAAAGCAGGTATTGCAGTGTTAAAATTATGGGTTGGTTACTGCTTGGTTTTTATTGCTTTAAGGGCTCCTATTTCATCTTTTAAAATGAGGTGTATTTATTAAAATTTGTCCAAATTTCCTTTGACAATCTAATGCAGGATTTAGCTATCTTTAAGCACTGACTATCATTGCACAATGTTGAATTATAGTATAGACACTAAAAACATTTTTTTTTTAAATTTACAATAATGAAAATCTGGAAAGATTAGGGTTTCTCCCAAGGAATCAACCATTTCGCCATGTGGCTGTTATGTGAGAAAAATCATAAACACTGTTGTTGTATAAATAAATAAGCAAGACCCTCTAATGTTTTAACTACTATACCAGTCAAATGGGCCATCTACAGATAAAATGGCTCAATTTTTATGGTATTCTGATTCAAATTTTGAGGGTCTGCTTATCTTATTTATATGCAAATACATGTGGGAATTATGGATATTTTTAAAAAGTATCACCATATATGGTCATGGATGATCCCATCTGCGGATAAGCCGAAATCTGGGAGTGATTTTGGCCCCTAGAATTCTGGCTTATCTACAAGTATTACAGTCGGTCTATTTTTGAATTTAATTTACCGTAAAACAATATACTGCACTACACTATTTTTTAAATAACTTATATTAAGGCTCTGTTTTACAGCATGATTAATCAGGTCAATGGAAGGGTAGAGTCTTATGGGAACATCCAAAAGGGGATATTTAAAACAGTTAGTGAATTTAACTCAGAACAGTTAATCATGCATAGCATTAAAGTAGCTTTACCTAATCAATTATGTTGTGAGAATCTATGAAAGCAGCCATGTGAATATTTTTTACTACCTAGCCTTCTAGAACAGGGGTGTCAAACTGCCAGCCTGTGAGCCGGATGCATCACGCTGAAACTGCGCCCATTGCATTGCTTGCAATGGGAAAAAAGTTGCAATACATCACAACACGTCATGTGACATTGTGAGTTTGACACACCTGTTGTAGAAGAAAAGAAGCACCTGGAAAAGCAACTCATTTGTTACAAAATCCACAGCTAAGACTTCACAGCACATGGCACACTTTTTAAAGTGTGGCTCACTCACACTTATTGCCTGCTCAGTAGAGAAGAGGCCATGAATTTCTGCTGAAACTAGGGCTAATGGGATACTAGCAATGGTGGGCTTCAAATATGTGAACAACCGGTTCTCTGTGTGAATGCCGCTTCCGGAAGTCCATTCTGAGTCTAGGCAACAAATAATTAGCTACCAATTCTGCGAAGTGGTGCAAACTGGCTGAATCCCACCATTGGATACTAGCTACCAGAAAGTAGTAGAAGATTCGGAATCCTTAATAACTATTGAACCAGTCCCTAGGTCTCTGCTTCCAGAAGCACAAACCACCAGATTCAGCAGGATGAGAAACATAATTAAGCCTGTTGTAGGAACAAGGACATTAAATATTATCATTACAAAATACTATACCTAGGTTCCCCAGTTACATGCAGGGCTATGATGTATTAAGGTAGAAGTCAGTATAACCTTTGTTCAGAGTGATCCAGTCCAAGGAGGCCACAGATGAGAAGATACTGGTATATCCTTTTGTGAAGGATATGGAGTTATGCCCAAGTTGGAGAAATCTCACACTTTTTTTTTGGAGTTTTGAGCAGTTTAAGTTTTGAGACATCTGAAGGACACCAGGTTAAAAGATGATTGAACTAGATCAATTAAAATCATTAGGGATCTCTTTGTTCTTGTTTTGTTTTGCCTTCAGGGCCTCCTTTGTAGAATTTTGGCCACTGCCTTATGGATATCCTTATTCCGCAGGGTGTAAATGATAGGGTTGATTAAGGGAGTGACCACAGTATAAAAGACAGCAATTTGCTTGTTATGATTGGAAGCTGACTCAGACTTTTGTTTCAGATAAATAGAGATGAGGGTGCCATAGAACAAGGTGACCACTGCCAAATGGGATACACATGTGGAGAAAGCCTTGTGCCAACTAGCAGTTGACCTCATCTGGAACACCATGAGCAGAATAAGTGCATAGGAGGTCAAGACAACTACAAGGGGACCAAGGATAACCAAGACCGATGTCCAAAACAGAATGATTTCTGTTACATTCGTGTCACCACATGCAAGTTTTACTACTAAGGGCAGCTCACAGAAAAAGTGGTTGATTTGGTTGGAGCCGCAGAAAGTGTGCTGAAAAGTCAAAGTTATATTGATAGCTGCAATTAGGAAACAAATTGCCCAGGAAACCATAGTTAGCATCCATTGATGCCTCTTGTCCATAGTTATAGCATAGGTCAAGGGATGACAGATGGCCAAGTAGCGGTCATAGGCCATGACAGCCAGCAGAAAGCATTCTGTGCCACCGAAGGTTGTGCTTATATACACCTGGATTGCACAACGGATAAAGGAGATGGTTCCACTACCTGACAGGAGATGAGCCAACATTTGGGGCACAGTGCTGGCGGTGTAACAGATCTCCAGGAAAGAGAAGTGACTCAGAAAGAAGTACATTGGAGTGTGGAGTTTGGAGTTGTACTGAACCAGCATGATGACTGCCAGATTCCCCAAAAGGGTAAGAGAATAAATGAGGAGGATTGTGGCAAAGAGTATCATCCGGGTTTTGTGGTGAGCAGAAAGGCCCAACAAAAGGAACTCCCTAACAGAGGTGAGATTCTCAACTTCCATTCTGATTCCTACCTACACAAAAAATACAATAAGAAGAAACAGTGACTGTGAAACAGACCTAGCAAAAGATCAGTCTTAGGTACATGAAAAGCCATTTTTGAGACCCCAAATGTACTTTCAATTCATGCAGAGGACAAATTTTCTTGAATAACAAACATTCTACTACTCCAAAGAATTTACCTGGGCATAAAAGCCAGAAAATTAATCTTAGTAAGAAATATATTACCTAAATAACAAAGCTTATTTAATTGATTCACAAATGAATCAAACTTCCCCTTTACCACAATTAAATTTCCCTTATTAATTACAATGTAGCTTTTTTAATTTAGTTTGCTTCTTAATATGATGGACTCTTATGGAAAATTATTGGATGGATAGTAACATCAGAAGATAATTCTGCCATGGTTCATTCTAAGGAACTACTGAATCACTCAAAATGCACCTCAAGTTTCCTGCCTGAGCAGGGGGTTGGACTAGAAGACCTCCAAAATCCCTTCCAACTGTGCTATTCTATTCTGTTCTGATTTTAAATTATTGGCTTTTTGATGGCACTTACACGGAGTGATGACCGACTCGGACCTTCTCGGTCATTTCCTCTTTTGTGGAGAAGCGGGTGGCTTTCTCTCTCTCGGAGAAGCTGTTGCCGGCCGCGTTTCCCCGCGCTTCGGGCGTTTATAACGCCCATAGACCTGGTTCAGACACGGCTTGGCGCTTGGGAGCCGGAGAAGCGAGCTGGAGGATGAGCATTTGCCCGTTCTTTATCTCCCAGGCTGGATTGGACGCAAAAAGTCGGAGGACTTGGAAGTTGGGCTGCCTTTGCTGTCGGTGGTTTGTGCGCTCAGCGCGCCGAGGGACCTCCACGCGAGCGGCTGAAGGAACGAAGCGAGGGTGGAGGACAGGAGGAGAGGCCGGAGGCTTCGTTTACAATTCTGGGCAGCCCGGTTCTGTTCGCCGCGCTGGTCGCTTCTGGGGGAGGGGGAAGGGGGCTGCCGCCGGCTTGTCACACTTCTCTTAACTCTTAGACTCTATTTACATCTGGCCGCGCGGGAGTCCCTTTGGCTGCCACTGCAGTCCATTTGTTGTTGTTGTTGTTGTTGTTGTTGCCTGCATCTCTCGACTTCTTTGAACTGTAGCACTTGCTACTAACTGTAGCATTGTCTGTTGTTGTTGCTGCTGCGCTAGAAACTGTCGAGAGTTACTTTTCGGCAACCTCTTTACCTGAGAGGCTTATTGGGACTATGGAAATTTAGAAGTGGTGGTGGTGGTTAGGCCGAGGAGTGGGGGAAGAGAGAAAGTAGCAGTAGAGTAGCAGAGCTACTCCGGGCTATGGAGTCCCTTCTCCTTTCCCTCAGCCAGTTCCAAAGGAAAACACCTCTTCCTTACATGCCTGGTTGTATGGGTTTTCCCACTGAGTAATAATTCTCTCTTTGAAGTGAGGGGAGGGGCCATTAGTTAAGTTGGGTGTATGGAAGGGATTCCCCCATAGTGAGCTGCTCTCAGCCCTTTTTAACTATCCAAAAATCCCTCAAGACTTAGTTATCTCCTCAGATCTGGGGACCTGGGGCAATTTTTGAAGTATTGACAGGGCTCCAGGGTAATGAACGCTTAACTCTTCACCTAATCTATTTCTTTTTAATTATTTTTTTAATGTAAAAGGTTTTTTTAATCATAATTATCTATTTTTTTACCCTTAGTTCCATGGCACCCACAATCTGAGATGGGTGACCAAATAAATATGACAAATGTATGTATGTATGCATGTATGCATGTTCTGTCACAGTGCAAATTCCATGCCTTTTCTATCTGCCTTGTCATGTTGCACATGCTTAAACAATTCCATCTCGTTGCATACATCTACTCTTTTGCATGGTGTACCTTTTAACAGTTTTCCTGGGAAATGGATGAGTTGTGCTAAATGTGCTGCCCAGAGTCGCTTGGTAGAGAGATGGGCATCATACAAATTTAATATATAAATAAATAAACAAGCAAGCTCTTGCTTAGGGGTGTGTCATAAACAATGCCTGAACTGTTGGGAGGGGAAATCTAAAAGTGAATCTAACCAAATAGATAGCTAGAATTGTGTCAACCTGTCTTTGAGAACATGAAACAAATAATTGTGTTTTCATGATTCAAAAGATAAATATTGAGGAGAAATATTCTCCCTTGTCATTAACTGCCCCACTTTGACAGGATGGTCAGTCTGAGAAGTTTCAAGATGAAATAAAGACAAATAATATCAACTATAAAAAAAACATACAGTACAGAAGGAGGAAGATGAAGCTGCTTCTTTTCAAGGGAAGAAGATCCCTAAAAAATTGCAAGAGAAAACTAAATAAACTACCAACCTCTTGTGCAAGCAACAATGATGGGATGGGCTAATGTGTCCTCCAACAGTTTTGCATCTATTAAGCAATAATCTGATATCTAAATCAATTTCAAAATTTGGGATGCCAACTTTGACTGGAATTTTGCCCCAAATAGTATTTTTAAGTGGAAGGGCATTCCTGTTTTTAACTCTGTCAAACGGTTCTATAGGTCTTGTGTCATACTTTAAATGTAGTTGACTTTAATTGACTTTAATTTAATTCAAATTGAATTGAATTTAAATGTGATGTAATTGACATTAACAGAATAATTCTCAGAAGGGATAAAGTGCTTCCAAAATGGGTTTGGAGCCTTTTCACTTTATGTTGACTATGATATAATCTATAAATTAATATGAAACTATTTTTGTCTTAGCAATTGGAAGACATGAACACTATTTCTGTCCTACAAACTGAAGTAAAACTTTATGAAGTTCTTATTATTTAAATTCTTCTCTTGCTCTCAGTCATTACAAACATCTGTATCTTTTACTACTTTACTAAGGGATGCTAAAGGTAATCTCTGCTAAGATGGCAAAAACATTTTGTTCGAAGTTTCCCAGGGCTTTTCTTTATCAATCCCTATGTAATTATTTCAACTTCACCTCTAAATCCTGAGGGATGGCTGAGCCATTAGCTCAAGTAGAATTATATTTAATGAAAGAATGTTGGAGCAGGGAAATTGGCTTACAAAGAAATGTTGTTCTTAAAGGTGATGATATTTGCAGTATTTGTTATTGTGCCTTTACCACAAGTGATGTGCAGGATTGGCAAGACTAAATGCAGCACCAGTGACCCTCTGCCATTTCTTCACAAGCAATATCAGTCAGGAGACCTCATTGTTATGAACATGCTCGCTCAGATCTATGTCTTCCACACAGTGATAGACTTCAGTAAACGTCCCTCTAAGGAGCTCTTTGAGGATGCTGTGTAAGATTTTATACAGAGAAAACAATTTAATTTGAACTCGGAAATCTTTTCATATTCATGTTAGCCTTGCTTGGAATGACTGAAATCATCTTTTCTTTGCTGGATCTTCATCCTCCCAGTTTTTTTTCCCTTTAGTATATCCTCTTTATAAAATATATATTGTGCAATAATGAGCAACCAGTTCAACAGCATATTTCTGACTAGCTGCAACCGTTGATAGCTTGTTGGCTAAAGATAGCGTGCTTAGGATCTATAAATTGAGTGCTTGCTTTCATAAAGAAGGAAAGTAATATTACGGGAAAGACAGCCATACATTTTTCCAAATCTCCAAGATGGCAGTTAGAAAATCACAGCAACCTTCTACTGAGCCATGGTGGTACAGTGGCCAGCAGTTCAGCAGTTTGATTCTCACCAGCTCAAGATTGACTCAGCCTTCCATCCCTCCAAGGTGGGTTAAATGAGGAGCCAGATTGTTGGGGGCAATAGGCTGACTCTAAACTCTTAGACAGGGCTGTAAAGCACTGTGAAGTGGTATATAAGTCTAAGTGCTATTGCTATTGAGTAATTCTGTCTTTGAAAGAAAGCTTCAGATGTATATTGGCCACTATGAAGGTTTTGTGAGGAAAGCCAGGCAAGTATATAGCAAGGACAGGAACTTGTAAAAAAAAAAAAAAGGCTTATAATCATTTAGAATAGTTTCTGCTTTCCAAAATATTAACTCTGTGTCTCAAAACCAGACGGGGCTAGTTGAGTTCTAGCTCATCAACACACACTGACAAGCTATTTTAACCTTATAAAGGGAATTTCTATCAGTGTCCCATTTTAAAAAGAGTGATAAGATTGTACATTTGCTATTCTTCCTTTACTTCCTAATCTACTTGAATGTCTTATGAGTCTTTGGGACTATCCTCTGCAAATACCTTCTTTATCCTGCTGCTCTTCAAATGGTCTAGATCTGAATTCCCACAATTCTGTTGACAGGTACATCAATTTATTCATGATGTCTCTAATTGTTCAGGATCAACTAAACTGTCAGATATAGCAGATGCCACAAGCCATCCAGTCCGGGTGGTATTCATTTTGCCATACACATACTGAAAAACAAGTGAAGAACTATGCGTCCAGGCTCCATGACTCCTTATTAAGTTGGTTGCGTTTGACGCGACCTGTACAGTCATCCATGAGAATGAAAAGGGCCAGTCCTGTCATTGGTTAAGATGAAGTTTTTATACCAGATGTTATAAAGAGCCAATTGTTGATTATTTAATTGTGTTGACAGGGAGGGAGAACATATTGTGTCAAGTGCCAGAGTAACCTGGTTAGCCTTGGATGCTCTGCCTTGAACATGAAGGCGAAAAGCAATTTATTGTGCTAACTACAAGACAATGAAATCCATAAATTCCATGCTCAAGAGGAAGATCTGGTTGACTCCTATTTCACTTCCTAACTGTTATTTATTTATTTGTTCATTCATTTATAAAATACAAAGAAAAATAGAAATAGGAAATTAAGGGAGGGAAAAGGAGGGGGGAGAAAAGGTGTGAGGTACAAGGGAAAAAGCAAAAAAAGATGTTGACTTCTGACTCTTTAGCACAGTACAAGATAAAAACACTCCAGCCTCAGCTTTTTGTTTTTACACATTAATATATAATTAGCCATTTCTATAACAACAAATCTATCTAATCGACAAAACCAAAGTCAAAGTTTCATTTTTTTCCCATCACAAGCACAAAATCCAGAAGTGATATCCAAATGAAAAACATACTCAAATATATTCTCCTCTTTGAATAGGATGACCAATTTAACCATTCCTGTTTTATCTTCCTTCCTGTGGGAATAGTATGTATTTTTATTTGCACCTAATAATCTTTGTAAACGATCACCATTTTTGTTAACAAAGTTAACTATATACTTTCAAATTCTTCGACCTTACTGGGATAACTTCTCTTTTTTTTCCCACCCTCTATTTTTTTTAAAAAAATTGCTAAACTTTTAAAAATACTTTTCTAGAGTCAAAACATTCTAATATATCTTTCTTTTAAATTTCTTAATATATAGGCTTTGAACTTCAGTATTGAATTTAGGTCCCACTCTCCAGACTAAGCTTATAGAATATATAAGCTTTCTTTTTAGAACACAAAGTTTTCTTTAAACTAGTACATCATTTTCTTTAACTTTCTCTTAACACAAGTACTCTTAAATACATTTTCAGTAACATTACATACTTTAAAAATTACTTAAACATTTAGATAGATAGATAGACAGACAGACAGACAGACAGACAGACAGACAGACAGACAGACAAATATTGCTTAAAATTAGTAAAATATCTGAACTAGGGAAAGTGCTTTCTCCCTTTAGCATTAAAAAATTTGAATTTATATAGAGGATTCCCTTAATATGAATCAGGATAAAGATTAATGAGTCAATAGAGGTATATATTATTCCCCACAGCAACGAGAAACAGAGATGCTCAAACTGATTCCAAAGAAAATAATATATTTAACCTTGCTTCTATTTTGAAATCGCTTCCAGATTTTGTGCTCACACTGAAAAAGAAAAATGAAATCTTGGTTTTGTTTTTGTTAATTAGATAGGTTTATTATTATAGAAATGGTTTGTGCATACTGTTGTGTGAAAGCAAAAAGTTGTCACTGTAAAAAGTTGTCACTCTTCCTTGTGGGGCAGAAAGGCAGCTGCTTTTGCTTTTGCTTGGGCAGAGCTTTTTCAAATAAGAAATTAAAACAGGAAATAAAAGGGGACTAGGGAACTTGGCAGGAACCTTGGGAAGAATTACCTGCTGAGCCCTGGTAAGTTTGTGGGGTTTCTTGTTTAATTACAAATTCACCTTTTTTTTTAGCAGCCATCGCGCCCCTGACAGCGCGCGATAAAATCCTAAAACAAGTAAGAAAAAAATCCAAAAAGTAAACTGAGACCAAAACAAAAAATTTGAACAACCCAAAAAAGCTGTGTTTTTTTTAAATAACAACTAGTATAATAATAACAGCAAACATATAATAACAAGAAATGGAGATAGATAGCTAGCAGACGGAGGGGAGCTTCCCAGTGTTTTGTATTGAGTGTCACATGTATGACTATCTGTCTGCTGGACAGAAGTCTTGGGTGTGTGATCGGTGCAATGAGCTCCTGGCTCTCAGGGAAAAGGTTCTTTCCCTTGAAGCCAAGGTAGCAGACCTGGAGAAGCAGAGAGAGATAGCGAGGCAGGAGAAGATCTTCAGGGATGCAGCAGGAGCATCCCACTCCATGCTGAGCAGCTCTCCAGCTGCTTTGGAGAATGGAGATCTTGGGCAGGGAAGACATCAATCTGTGGAAGAGGGACAGGCTCCCTTAGTTGAGACCCCTTCCCTGGAGGATGTGCCCATATCCTCTTGCACTGAGGATACTTCTCCACGGGTGGTGGGAGGGGGGCTTCTTGTAGTGGGTGATTCAATTGTTAGAAATATAGAGAGACGGGTTTGTGATGGAAGCGCTGACCGCATGGTAAACTGCCTGCCGGGTGCAAAGGTTGCGGACATCACGAGGCATCTAGACAGGCTGATAGACAGTGCTGGGGTGGAGCCAACTGTTGTGGTACATGTCGGTACCAATGACATTGGAAAAGCTAAGCGGAAGGTCCTGGAAGCCAAATTTAGGTTGCTAGGTAGAAGATTAAAGTCCAGGACCCTCAAGGTTGCATTCTCAGAAATGCTACCTGTTCCACGCGCAGGGCCAGCTAGACAGGCAGAGCTCAGGAGCTTCAATGCGTGGATGAGGCAGTGGTGCCGGGAGGAAGGGTTTAGATTCATTAGGAACTGGGAAACATTTTGGGACAAGCCACACCTGTACAGAAGGGACGGGTTACATTTGAACCATAATGGAACCAGACTGTTGGCGATTAATATTAAAAAGGTTTCAGAGCAGCTTTTAAACTGATTCATAGGGGCAAGTCGACAGGAGCTGGGCAGCTTCCGGTTCGAGAAGGCGCACTGCCTAATATGGAGGGTGGAAGTTATGCACACATTGGTGAGTCAACAGGAAAACTAAATTGTAATAGTCAAGCAGAAGGACATGGTAGACCATCTACAAATTCTACAACCAAATTCTACAGTCAAAATCCACAGTCAAAGTTGAAAGTGCACCAGAAAATTACATATAAAGGTCTGTACACAAATGCTAGAAGCAATCGAGCAAAAATAGGGGAATTGGAATGCTTGGTGAAGGAAAATAATATTGATATTATCAGCATAACAGAAACCTGGTGGACAGATGAAAACCAATGGGACACAAGGATTCCAGGTTACAAATTGTATAGGATGGACAGGAGAAATGGTGGTGGCGTGGCCTTGTACATAAATGAGGAGTTAGAATCTCATGAACTTGAAATTCAAGAAAATTCAAACTCACCCACAGAAACATTGTGGATAAAAATCCCAGGACAGGAAACTAATCTGATGTTAGGGATCTGCTATCGCCCTCCCAACCAAACTCCAGAGGCAGATTGCTATTTGGAAAATGAATTTAAGGAGGCCTCAAAAAGAAATAGGGTAGTCATAATGGGGGACTTCAACTATCCCCAAATAGATTGGGTAAATTCTTGTTCTACACATGAAAGAGAGACAAGGTTCCTCGACATGTTAGCCGATTATTCCCTTGAGCAGATGGTCATGGAACCTACCAGGGGAAAGGGGATCCTGGACTTGGTTCTAACTAACGCACAGGATTTGGTTCATGATGTCCTTGTAACCGAGCCCATAGGAACCAGCGATCACAACACAATAACCTTCAACTTAACCATGGATAGCAAATTGTCAGTGAAAACTAACACAGAGACCTTAAAGAAGAAACTAAAAGGAACAGTAAAAAAAGTCAAATCTCTCCAAAATGCTTGGAGACTGTTTAAAAATACGTTACAGCAGGCTCAAATAAAATGCATTCCTAAAAGAAGAAAGAGGATTGGAAAGTCCAAGAGGATACCAGTATGGCTTACGAATGAGGTAAAGGAGGTTATTGGAAAGAAGAAAAACTCATTTAAGAAATGGAAGGCTCTTCCTACCGAGGAGAACAGGAGGGATCACAAACTCTGGCAGACCAAATGCAAGGCGATAGTCATGAAAGCCAAGAGAGACTTTGAGGAGCATATAGCCAAGAATATTAAAAATAATAACAAAACCTTTTTTAAGTACATCAGAAGCAGGAACCCAACCAGAAAATCAGTTGGGCCACTTGATAACAATGGTCAGAAGGGGATAATCAGAGAAGACAAGGAGATTGCTGAGAGGCTAAATGACTTCTTTGCCTCCGTTTTCACCGAGGAGGATAGAGAACATTTGCCTGCCACTGAATTAGTTTTCCCAGGGAGGGAAATAGAAGAATTAAACCTGATAGAGATAAACAAGGAAGATGTTCTTGCATGCCTTTCTAAACTAAACGTCAACAAATCGCCGGGTCCAGATGGCATCCACCCCAGAATTCTCAAGGAACTCAAGTGTGAAATTGCTGAACTTCTAGCTAAAATATACAATCTTTCTCTAAGATCAGGCACTGTACCGGAGGATTGGAGGGAAGCAAATATAACCCCGATCTTCAAGAAAGGATCCAGAGGTGATCCAGGAAACTATAGACCAGTCAGTCTAACCTCAGTTCCAGGCAAACTGATGGAAACCATTATTAAAGATAAAATTACAGGGCACATAGAAAAACAGGCATTGCTGAAAGAAAATCAACATGGTTTCTGCAAAGGCAAATCATGTCTTACTAACTTGTTAGAATTCTTTGAGGGTGTAAATAAATACATAGATAAAGGGGCCCCAGTTGATATTGTATATCTTGACTTTCAAAAGGCTTTTGACAAAGTCCCTCACCAAAGGCTCATAAAAAAGCTCTCCAGCCACGGAATTAGAGGACAGGTCTTGTCCTGGATTGGTAACTGGCTAAATTGTAGGAAGCAAAGGGTGGCAATAAATGGACAAGTCTCTGGATGGAAAGAAGTGAGAAGTGGTGTACCCCAAGGTTCAGTTTTGGGGCCTTTACTTTTTAATTTATTCATCAATGATCTGGATGTAGAAGTTAATAGTGAGGTAGCCAAGTTTGCTGATGACACTAAATTGTTCCGGGTTGTGAAAAGTGAAACTGATTGTCGGGAGCTCCAGAAGGATCTCTCGAAATTGTGTGAGTGGGCAACAAAGTGGCAAATGCATTTTAACCTAAACAAGTGCAAAGTTATGCACATCGGGGTAAAGAACCCCAATTATACTTACCAACTGATGGGGACCAAACTTTCTGAGACAACCCAAGAAAGGGATCTTGGGGTTTTGGTGGACAGCTCGATGAAGATGTCAACCCAATGCGCAGCAGCAGTAAAAAAAAACAAAGCAAATTCCATGCTTGGCATGATTAGGAAGGGAACCGAAAATAAGTCAGCAAGTGTTGTATTGCCTCTGTACAAATCGATGGTGAGACCACACTTGGAGTACTGTGTACAGTTCTGGTCACCGCACCTCAAGAAGGATATAATGGAACTGGAAAAGGTGCAAAAAAGGGAAACAAGAATGATCAAGGAAATGGAGCGCCTCCCTCATGAAACCAGATTGCAACGCCTTGGTCTCTTCAGCCTTGAAAGACGGCGTTTAAGGGGTGACTTGATCGAAGTGTATAAAATCATGCATAGGATAGAAAATGTGGATAGAGAAAAATTCTTCTCTCTATCACACAATACCAGGACAAGGGGGCACTCCCTAAAGCTTATAGCTAAGAAAGTGAGGACAAATAAAGGGAAATATTTCTTCACCCAGAGGGTCGTTGATTTATGGAATTCACTTCCTGAAGGGGTCGTGACAGCTGTCAGCCTTGACAGCTTCAAGGAAGGGCTAGATAGATTCATGGATGCAAAGTGTATCGGTGGTTATTAAAACGGATGTCCATGTGCCGCCGCTATGTTGGTTGAGGCAGGCAGGATTCCCTTGAGTACCATTTGTTTGGGGGTCAAGGGAAAGGGAGGGTTTTGCCTTCTCTTTCTGCTCAAGATCCCCATGTACATTTGGTGGGCCACTGTGTGACACAGAATGCTGGACTCGATGGGCTTTGGCCTGATTCAGCATGGCTCTTCTTATGTTCTTATGTTAATATTGTTATCTTCTACTGTGCTAAAGCGAGTCGGAAGTTGGTGCCTTTTTCTTTTCTCT
This sequence comes from Bothrops alternatus, assembly GCA_034064705.1. Lineage (NCBI taxonomy): Eukaryota > Metazoa > Chordata > Lepidosauria > Squamata > Viperidae > Bothrops > Bothrops alternatus. The sequence continues at coordinate 1,766,741 of JARGCV010000182.1, read as the reverse complement.
TCCCTCTTTACACTACCTTTTTTCTTTTCCCTCCCCCTTTTTCTAGTTTTCTATTACTTTTTTGAATTTCTCTTTGTATTTTATATTTTGACAAACTAATAAAACTATTATTATGGTAGAATACTCTTTGTCAACCCAATTTTTAAAACACCCAAGTTTTTCCAGATAAATTTAGATTCAAATTCAGGTTTTTGATAGATTTCTTTAAAAATCTGCAGTACAGTGAGCTAAATCTTCTTCTGCTTCCCTATTTGCTATACAGCCATCATGCTATCTTAGATACCCAAATGACTATCAACAATGGAATCTGTTTTGGAGGTGTTGAAGAAAAGGGAGTGACTCTACTCCTGTAAAATGAATCAGCATCCTTTTGAAAATCAATAATAAGTGACTTCTAATTTCTGAAATAATTACCCAGAGTGATGAATGTTGGAAGATTGTTGGGATGAAAACTATTTTCATAACCAATATTTTTCAAAGGCAAAATCTCAGTTATGACACTTCACATTCAGTTCCAAATAATTACAATGCTATTAAGTGCTTTCATTTCAATTGAATGCATAGTGAAAAAATATGTATTTCCCTTTTCAGGATCATGACTCCAATCTACCAGCACATCTTGGCCTTAGAATTTGCCATCACAGAGATCAACAGAAATTTTCATATTTTACCAAATCACACTCTTGGTTTACAGATATATAATACCTACTTCATGACAAGTTGGACCTATCGTGCCTCACTGGAGCTTTTCTCTACAAAGGGCCAGTTCATCCCTAACTACAACTGTGAAACACAGCACAGACCAATAGCAGTCATTGGAGGACCTACTGCTGATGTGTGTTTACACATGGCTACTATCCTATCCCTCTACAAGATGCCGCAGGTATGAGCTTTGATGGAGCCCAGACCAAATAGATAACTATTAATGCATTGTTTCCTTATTGTAATGGGTGTGTTTATACCATAGGAACGAAGGGATTCTTTTTGATATAAAGAGATTTGTCTTAACAAAACTGATGATAAGAGAATTCTGCTGTAGCATAGTAAAGACCCTAAGGTTATGGCCTTAAGCCTTTCATCCAGGTTCCATCCAAAAAAGGTGCCGGAACTCCGTTCTGGGTGTTCTATGAGAAAAAAAGCCCTGCTTTTGACCTTTTATTTTTTGAAAGACCCAAAGATCAACAAGTGTGCTATGTGTTCCCAGGGATTAATTCACTATTAATGCTTGACTTAAGAAAAGCAATTACTAAAAATATAGAGCATTTTGAGAACCATAAAAAGCGAATAAGTATTTTATGGGGCTATCTACTAATTCACGATTTCCAGCTCCATTTAATATTATTAAAGGAAAAGAAAGAAATGGGGGATGAATTCAGGAAATATACTGAATGTTGTAGGGAAAAACAGCAATTGGGACAATAGAATTGGAGAAACTGGATTGATTCTAATAGGAATTTTACATCCATAGCATCTAATGTACTGTAAGAGACATTCTTCTATTGTCTGTTGCACTGTAAAATTGGAATGCCCAACAGGAATTTATATCAATATCATATTTTAATGGCTAAATAATATCACTACACACTATCTTTAAAAAAAACACACAAAAGAATAATTTCTATTTCCTGTTATTTTTCTTTTTTGAAGTTAATATATGGTTCCTCCACTGACAGTAGTACAGAAAAAGAGGCTATTCTCTATCAACAAATGTTCCCAATTATGGACCATCAGTATAAAGGAATCTTTCAATTACTGTTGCATTTCCAATGGACATGGATTGGGATCTTGTCTGTGAATAATAATAGTGGTGAGAAGTTTGTACGAGATCTGGTTCCCATGTTTGCCCAGAGAGGGATCTGCTTAGATTTCATTGAAACATTTCCTGTCATTGAATATTCAAATACCATTCTTGAATTGGTGGAAATGGAACTTCAAATGTACATGGTGGTTATGAAAAGCACAGTTAATATAGTACTAGTTCATGGTGAAATTTACGGAATTATAGTTCTGAGACTTCTTTCCACTAATTTGAAATCTGAAGATATATCATTATGGAGAAAGGGTAAAATCTGGGTGATGACCGCTGAGATGGATTTCACCTCACTTCCCTTTCTGAGGAATGGTGACCTAGTCTTCCTCCATGGTGCTCTGTCTTTTGCAATTCACTCAGAGGAGGTGTCAGGATTCCAGCAATTTGTTCAGATGAGGAGCCCTATCTTGGAAAAAGAAGATACTTTTATTAAGCTCTTCTGGGAAAATGCCTTTGAATGTTCCTTCTCCATCTCTGTTACGGAAGATGAAAATGAGGTTCCCTGCACTGGAAAGGAGAAACTGTTAGCTCTTCCTACATCTGTGCTCGAAATGGATATGACTGGCCAAAGCTACAGCATCTACAATGCCATCCATGTGGTGGCACATGCTTTGCATGACTTCCATTCATCGACGGTGGAATACAGAACTAGAGGACATGAAGCCAAACTGGAACATCTGGAACAAAAACTGTGGAAAGTAAATCTTCAAGCCAGGCCAATTACTGGCTGCTAATTACATTTGTCATCCAAATCCGAAACCTAAGTGAAATTCATTCTTCCAAGGCATTGTGTCAAAACATATAGTTTTGCTAAGTGTCACCTTCTGTCTAGCTGTAACCCAAACAATGTATAAAATAAAATATCTGCATATACAATATTATAATAACTGCATATTCAATAGGACAAGGTTTTAAAACTTCTTATGCCATTTAAAACTTCTTATGCCATATAGATAGATAGATAGATAGATAGATAGATAGATAGATAGATAGATGATAGATAGATAGATAGATAGATAGATACCTTGTCCTATTGAATATGCACACACACACATACATACATTAATAGAAAGGACTACATATGACTTGTTTTCTACTATACAAGTTTCAGTTGTTGACTGAACAACTGAATCAGGGCTCCAATTTTTGTTGTAGGCATTAGAATCCTCCTGTTAGACCAGAAAAAAAAGACAAATTATTTCCATGAATCTGCCCTTTGCATCCCTGAAATAAGTGTAGAAATATAATCTACCAGATTTTCAGAAGATCATATCTAGGCACTCATTCTGATTTTGAAAGGGAAAGTAGAGATATTGTTCAACCCCCAAACTTAACATTAATTCTTCATCCAATCAGTTATTGCAATACTTTCTATACGCAAAGTATTACAAAATACTTTGCAATATAAAATACATTTACTTTCTATTTTATTCTTCTTTGATTTTTGATCCCTGAACACTCCAGTTGCTTTGTTTTCTCTTTGTGCTCGGAAGGATGTGCAATTTTAATTAAGGTTTCATTTATTATTATTGCATTACCTACTAATCTCTCTTAAACTTTGAAAAAATATTGTTATCTTTGAAAAGAGGTATGAAGCTTATCACCTTGAACTATCTCATCTCTGCTTGTCTGTCTGTCACTCTCTCTGTCTCTGTCTCTGTCTCTCTTCCCATTTAGCTTAACCAATTTATAAGGCGAGTCTCATTTAATAACACTGTTGGACAAAAAATTTCTTTCAACCAAAATGGAAAATTGGAAACTGGCTTTGATATCGTGAATTGGATCACATTCCCAAATCTATCTTTTCTGAGAGTCAGAGTTGGAAGGATTAAACCCATGGATTCCCAAGAAGCGTTGTTCACCATTGATGAAGATGATATTGTATGGCCCAGGAGATTTAACCAGGTATGTCCAATTCAATTTTGGCTTGTAGACAAATATCTTTCTGTAGTCCCTCAAGTTGTCTTAGAACAAAATCCCACAAAGAAACTAGATTCAGGTAAAAATATTTGAAATACTAGAAGATTCCTAAGTATTCTCTGCACATATCTGGAGATCACCTGATGAATCATTGTATGTCTATGTAAGTTAAATCTGTGAATGGAGGTATGGGAGTACTGAAGAACTGATATTTCATGTCACATTGAATGAGTCTGTTTTCCCATTCAGCAAGATTCACCCAGATCTTCAAAAGGAAGGATGAGCCAAAAAAATTGGATTTTGTAGAAAAATCAAAAGTAATAATGGTCTATCTAGCTTTCAAACATACCTAGCTATCTTAACCTAATTTAGCTACCTAACTATCTTATCCTTATTTAATGCTATATGATGCTGGATGGTTGTGTAGCTGAGCACTTTCTCCAACTTAAATAATCCTCTCTTGTGAATAAAGTAAGACAGAATCTTAACCACATATGAGGAAAGAGAATGAAGTCCAAGGACAGTCCTTAGGATTGTATTACAATTTAGTAGAAATTTGTCAAAGACAACATTCTCTCCTTTCCTTCATAAACAGGTCCAACCTCTATCTTTGTGCAATAGCAGGTGCCATTCAGGTTCCAGTAGGCGCAAGATAGAAGGGAGGCCATTTTGTTGCTATGATTGCCTAAGATGTCCACATGGGAAGATTTCCAAACAAGAAGGTGAGTACTGGTATATGTTATCCTAAAAAACATACTTAAATATAATTATAAGTCACAACAATAAAAGTTTTACTAAATAAAAGACTTAGGACGTGAAGGCTTGGCAGCACAAGCAAACAACAGCCAACAATTTAATAGCTAGCCACCAACACCTAAATCAACATCTAAAAAATCAACATATAACAGGCACCATATAAATACCACACACAGAACAGCCCAAAGCATACACTCTGCTAGAGAGAAGGTCCCTGAAGATGGGCTCCAACATGAGTCCAGAAGCTCAGAAGACAAAACATCTGGACCGACCCAGTTTGGATCTTGCAATAAAAGATTTAAACTAATGGCCTAGATTAATGCTTGACAGATGGATAGGAAATTGACTAGCATTCAGTTTATGGAATGGTTTCAATAGTGATACCAAGTAGTGAGTCTTAGAGCAAAGGGATGTTCAGTTAATAAGCCTACCCACATATTTGGTTTTCACATGTTATACATCACCTCCTTTTTTTCAAAGAAAGAATATAGCGCTCAGTTTTCAACGCAATTTGTAAATTGTTAATTTATTTTCTAGACATGGATGATTGTTCTCAATGTCCAGAAGATCAATATGCGAATGCAAACCAGGATTTGTGTCTAGTAAAGATTGCAACATTTTTGATGTATGAAGAAACTTTGGGGATCATTTTGGCCAGTTCTGCTCTTTTCTGTTCTTTGGTCACAGTTGGAGTCCTTTGGATCTTTATTAAACATCAAGACACTCCTATAGTCAAAGCCAACAACCGGAATCTCACCTATGCTCTCCTTATTGCTCTCCTCTTATCTTTTCTTTCTTGTTTATTATTTCTTGGAAAACCTGGCAAGATGACATGTCTCCTTCGTCAAACTGCCTTTGGTATTATCTTCTCTGTGGCCATTTCCTGTGTGTTGGCAAAGACCATCATTGTAGTTCTGGCTTTCATGGCCACTAAGCCTGGTTCTAAGATAACCAAATGGGTGGGGAGAAGATTGGCCATGTCCATTGTGTTGGGCTGCAGCTTAATTCAAGGAATTATTTGCACTATATGGCTGACAACCTCTCCCCCATTCCCAGATGCTGACCCAAATTTAGAGGTGGAAGAAATCTTTCTGCAGTGTAATGAAGGTTCAGTCTTCATGTTCTACTGTGTCTTGGGCTACATGGGCTTCCTTGCCATTATTAGCTTTACGGTGGCTTTTCTAGCGAGAAAATTGCCTGATACTTTCAATGAAGCCAAGTTTATCACCTTCAGTATGTTGCTCTTCTGCAGTGTCTGGTTGTCCTTTGTTCCAACATACCTGAGCACCAAAGGAAAATATATGATTGCGGTAGAGATCTTCTCCATTATTGCTTCTAGTGTTGGGTTACTAAGTTGTATTTTTTTCTCTAAATGCTACATCATTCTTTTGAAGCCTGCTCTAAACAACAGAGAACAGCTAAAAAGACAAACCCAAAGAAAAACATAAAATTATTTGTCTTATTATTTCCAATTGTCTGTAGGAAAAGAGAATAATTTAATATTCCGATCCAATATCACTAACCTAGAATTATACCCTTTCAAATCATCAGGTGTAATTCAGAATTTATAAGAAAAATAAACTATTGTCATATACATACCATGTGTTTAATTTCTGTTGATCAGTATTTTCTTTTTAAAAAATGATTTCAATCTATGGTATTATTCCATTATTTATTGCTTGCTAACACAATTAGATGCAAGTATTCTAAGTGTGACATTGCTAGAACCCATACTGGGATGTCCAAAACAGGCAACCTTGGGTATGGATCTATCTTAGATATGGTAGAACATATACTACCAGCCTGAATTAATCCCAATATCAAGGTTCCGATAGACAACACCAAATAAGTCAGAAATCCGAGGCTTGAAATTTCCTCAAATAATATGTTTATTGGTTACATAGTATTGGCATGGTCAAAAGTGAAACCAAGTCTGAAGTTCCCTTCAAAAAGCAACAATATTACAAAGTTAAATTTCCCACCCCAGTGCTATGCAATTAGCTATGTTGTCGAATAGAAGAGTTTGGTGGGCTTTCTAACTAAATGCCCCAGCCCCTATCTAACTGACAGAAATGAGCTTGGTTCCCATGGGACAGTAAAATGGTTAGACTAGTAGAAATCCTCTATCCCCCTCCCAATCCTGTGGCAACTTAGAATGAAGGAAATGGTGGCAGCCAGGTTGATTGTAGAGTTGACACCCAGATTCCAAGACTCCAAAGAATCTCAAATCATGGTGTAAGACATCACCTGACTCACCTCACATGTCATTTTGCCCCGTTGACACCTGGAATGGAAAGACTAGGATTGCAGAGAAGCTCACTCAAAGTGTGAACTCTGTGACTTTTTCTCTAAAAGTCTGGGTAGCACAAGTACACAGATCCCGACTTGGTAGAATCTGTGCTGACACATGTCCTCAGACTCACTAGACATATTTCTACTTCCTTCATTTCCTTCTCCTTCCTTCCTTTCTCAGGAAGGATGGTTGAAATTGTGATTGCAGTATATGAGGAGTACACACCTTTAAGGAATAGTGTAAGATTTTTCTAATCTCATGAATTTATAGAGGATACACAAAGAAAAGAAAGTTCAGAAGAAATCAGCAATACTTGCAGTACCATATATTGGAGGAGGGGGGAGGATGGGGAGGAGGAGGAGGAAGTTGCCTATTTTCTTTTTTTTTTTTTTATAAAAATTCTTTTATTAAAACAATTAACATTGAACATAAAAACATATTGTGCAGCAATCATCATGACACCTGGTATACAATACTAAGTATTAGTCTTTGATAACGTCTGGGTTAGTAAGCCTTTTTCCCCCACTCCTCGTGTCTAGCCTCAACTATACTCCTGTTACATTTTATTTTGATTGGTGATTCCCCTATCCGTTTCAATATTAATGTGATCAACATTAAGCATAAGATCCTATTGCTAAGCAATCATCCTAGAACATAGCATACAACATTAGGTATTAATCTTTGTAAACATCTGTTTTAGTAAACATTCTTCCCTCCTCCCTTACATCTTCAAGTATACTCCGAATACATTTTGTTTGATTGGTGTTTCTCCTATATATGGTCTATCTACTGTATCTAGTCTATCGCATATTGTGCGTTTGCGCTTCTGAGTTGACTTCATCCCATTACTAGTGCAATCTTTTATGGTCCCCAACCCGAGATCCTGAGGTAAAAGTTTCATATCCTGAGGTAGAGGTTCAGTCTATTTTAACAATATTAAAGCAAACAACGTTAGTCATAGGGTTATGTTTTCATGGGAACAAGACTCTCAAGAAATTGCATGAAAAAATGTCTAAATTAACTACCAACTCTTGTGTAGCCAACAATGATAGCTTGGGATTCTATGTTTGTACACTACAAAAGTCTTGCATCTATTCAGCAATAATATGATATGTCAATGGTTCTCAAAATTTTGGATTCACACTTTGATTGAGGAGTTTTGCCCCCAAACAGAATGTGCTTAAGGGGGGGGCATTCTTGTTTTCAATCTGTTTCACAATTTTCTACATCTTTTGTCACACTTTCCATTTAATTCTAGGCATTCACAGAGAATCATTCTCAGAAGGGGCTGAAGCAATTAAAAAAAATTGGGGGGGGGTTAAAAGTAGCCCTTTATTATTTATTTATTTATTTATTTTTCGGATTTGTATGCCGCTCCTCTCCGCAGACTCGGAGCGGCTCACAACATACAAATAAACAATTCAATATAAATCCAAAAAAAAAAACATTAAAAATAAACCCCACACATACTCCTCAGTCACACCACAATCAACAATCATCCCCAGGCCTGCCGGCAGAGGTAGGTTTTTAAATTCTTTCGGAAGGCCAGGAGAGTCGGAGAAACGCGGACTTCAGGAGGTAGTTGGTTCCAGAGGGTGGGCGCCACAACAGAGAAGGCCCTCCCCCTAGGCCCCGCCAGACGACATTGTTTCACTGACGGGACCCGGAGGAGGCCGACCCTGTGCATTCTCACCGGTCGAAGGGAAGTATATGGCAGAAGACGGTCCCGTATGTATCCTGGTCTCATGCCATGAAGGGCTTTATAAGTAATAACCAACACCTTGAATTGGGATCGGAGACCAATAGGCAACCAATGCAGCATGCGGAGAGTTGATGAAATGTGGGCACAACGAGGAAGGCCCACAACTGCTCGCGCAGCTGCATTTGGTAGCCCCATGTAGAGAGCGTTGCAGTAGTCGATCCTCGAGGTGACAAGGGCATGTGTAACTGTGAGGAGATACTCCCGATCCAAGTAAGGACGCAACTGGTGCACCAGGCGAATCTGGGCAAATGCCCCCCTCGCCACTGCCGACAAATGATGATCCAATGTCAGCTGTGGATCAAGGAGGACTCCCAAGTTGCAAACCTTCTCTGAGGGGTTTATGGATTCACCCCCCAGGGTAATCAAAGGACAGATAGAAGTGTCCTTGGGAGGCATCACCCACAGCCGCTCTGTCTTATCGGGGTTGAGCCTTAATCTGTTAACACCCATCCAAACCCTCACAGCCTCCAGACACCGGCACATCACCTCAACCGCTTCACTGATATGGCCAGGAGTGGAAATGTACAGCTGAGTATCATCAGCATACTGATGGTATCTCACTCCGTGGCAGTGGATGATCTCACCCAGTGGCTTCATGTAAATGTTAAAAAGTAGGGGGGAGAGAACCGACCCCTGAGGCACCCCACACGGGAGTAACCTAGAGGTGGACCTCTGGCCCCCCACAAACACCGACTGTGACCGACCAGTGAGATAGGAGGAGAACCACCGCAATACGGTGTCTTTAACTTTAACTTCACTTTGGCACCTGATAAGACACTTCTGTGAATTAATTCCATTTATTTAAGTATTTAGGGGACCAAAAGACTCTTCTTGTCCTTCTACAAATGAAGGAAAAGTTTGAGAAGTTATCATTAGATTCTCTAATGCTCTTAGTCATTACAAACATCTGTTATCTCTTGTCACCACTCTGCAGAATTCTAAAAATGATCTCTACTGTCATAGTAAAAACATGTTTTCTTGTTCAAGATTTCCCAGGACTTTGCTTCTGAAAATTGGGAATTTTTCTACTGCAATTAACAATCCCTATGTAGTTATTTCAACTCCAGCTCTAAATACGTGGAGGAGGGGGGAGGTGAGTTATTAACTCAAGTTGAATTATACTTAATGAAAGAGAATGTTGATTCAGAGAAATTGAGTAAAGAAAATATGCTGTTGTCAGAGATAGTGATATTTGCCGTGTTGGTTATTATGCCTTTACCGCAAATGGTGTGCAGAATTGGCAGGGCTAAATGCAGCATCAGTGACCCTCTGCCATTTCTTTACAAGCATTATCAGTCAGGCGACTTCATTGTTGTGAACATGCTCTCTCAGATCTATGTCTTCCATACAATGATGGACTTCAGCAAGCGTCCCTCTAAGGAGGTCTTTGAGGACACTGTGTAAGAATTTATATATGGAAAGCAAGTTAATTTGAACTAGGAAATATTTTCATATTCATATTAGCCTAAATTCCAATGATTGGCAGCATCTTTTCTTTGCTGGATAGCACTATCTTCATCCTCCCATTCTTCCTCCTTTTCCATCATTATCTTCTCCTCCTTGTTCCTTTTATAAGTAGCATTAATAATCCCTGGTTGTTATGTGATGATTGCATCCTGCAGGGAAAAAAAAAACAATCTTTCTTTTATTTTTCAAAATTTCCCACAATTATTTGAAAATAATGAAGCATGTTATATGAATATTTTCATTATCTTGGTAGATCCTCATTACTAGCTATCCAGGACCATACGTTGCCTGTGGGCTGCAAGTTGGAAGTGCTTGATTTAGAGCTTCTCCAACAGTTTGCATATTCCCTTTTAGGCATCACTGAGTGAGGTTCTTTATTATATTTCTGAAAGTCTTCATCTTAACCCTCTCTGACATAATGAAAGAAGTTATGATCCACTTTGGGGTTATAGTAATATGCTAGAGTGCTATTGTTAATCCGTTTTTTAGAACACCCAAGTTATTTCGAGAGGAATCTGAATGGCCCAAAATTAGGTATTATTAATATAGTCAGCTAAGCCATCTTCTGCTTCTCTATTTGCTATAGAGCCATCAATACTAGCTCAGCCTCTGAAATTACTATAGTGGTGCAATGGAGCTTTTGGAGGTTTTAAAGAAAATGGACTCCTCCAAAAATCATCAGTATCCTTTTGAAAAATCAACAAGTGACTTCATTTTCTGAAATTATTACTCAGAAGGATGACTATTGGAAGATTGTCATCAAAATAAAAATGATTGCGATGCTTTTTCCATCAAATTCACTTGTGAAAAAGTATGTTATGTGCTTCCTTTTCAACTAAGTGACAAAATATGTATTTCCCTTTCCAGAGTTATGACTCCAATATACCAGCACATCTTGGCCTTAGAATTTGCCATCAAGGAGATCAACAGAAATCTTCATCTTTTACCCAATCACACCCTCGGTTTTCAGATTTATAATACCTACTTCATGACAAGTTGGACCTATCGGGCCTCACTGGAGCTTTTCTCTACAAAGAGCCAGTTCATCCCTAACTACAACTGTGATACACAGCACAGACCCATAGCAATCCTTGGAGGACCTACCACTGAAGTGTGCCTACACATGGCTACCATCCTATCCCTCTATAAGATGCCACAGGTATGAGCTTTGATGGATCCCAGACCAAATAGATAGCCATCAATGCCTTTCTATCCTTTTTTTTAAAAAAAATCCTTTTTCACTTTACAAAATACAAAATACACATTTTCCTTAACAGTACTGTGTCCTATATTTCTTACACATATTTACAATTATTTACATTACTTCTCATACTTTTTATTCCTCAGTTCTAACCAATTGTAACATTTGTCCCATATCTCATAAAATTCTATTGCTTCCTTGTCTTTTATTTCTAAAGTAAGTTTATAAATCTGTGATCATTTATGACAGTGATTCTCAACCTTTTTTTCACCATGGACCCCCTTTAAATACCTTTTATGGGCATGGCCACAGGCCACTAAGACTTAAGATTTAAATAATAATATTTCTTCAAGCCTTCATGGACCCCCTGTGATGACATCATGTACACCAAGGGGTCCATGGACCACAGGTAGAGAACTACTGGCTTATGGCATAGGAAAGAAGGGATTCTTCCTCAAATAAAAGGATTATTATTATTATTATTATTATTATTATTATTATTATTATTATTATTATTATTATTAAAACTAATGGCTTCTGATGACTACAAGGAAATCGTGCTGTAGCGTACTAATGTCGTCAGGCTTGAGGCTATAACTCTTCTGATCGTTTGTTCTTTAAATATTTCATTATCAGTGTGTGTGCTATGCTTTCCCAAAGATTCATTTTCCACTAAAGCAATGTTTAAGACAAACAGTGATTAAAACTATAAAGAATTTTCAGAAGCATTTTCAGAAGCATTTCCATTAAAGCTATATTTAAGAGAAAATATGATAAAAATATTCAGTATTCTCAGAACTGAAAAAAGAGAAAAAGAGTTTTAAGAGGTATCTATTTACAAATGCAAGCTATTAGGAAATTTTGGTGTAAGAATGTGTCTTTGATCAAGTTTGCTGACACAGCTCAACAGTTTAACAATCTCCATGTAGAATGATTTAAATTTATATGGGAAATACAACTTGAGTCAAAATATGAGATATCTTTTGAGCATAAATATCTATATTGCAGCTTAAGCGGATAAATAGTATCACTACACACTACTGTTTTTGAAAAAAAAAAGTATCCTGTTATCTATTTCCCAATATTTTTCTTTTTTGAAGATAATGTATGGTTCCACCATTGAAAGTAGTATGAAAAAAGAGGCGGTTTTACATCAACAAATGTTCCCAAGTATGGACCATCAGTATAAAGGAATTTTTCTATTACTGCTCCATTTCAGATGGACATGGATTGGGATCTTGTCTCTGAAAAATGACAGTGGTGAGAAGTTTATACAAGATCTGGTTCCCATGCTAGCCCAGAAAGGGATCTGCTCAGAATTTATTGAAACATTTCCAATCATTGATGACTCAAGTAGCATTGCTGAGTTGGTGGAAATGGGACTTGAAATGTACATGGTGGTTATGAAAAGCACAGTTAATATAGTACTGGTTCATGGTGAAATTTATGGAATTATAGTTCTGAGACTTCTTTCCACTAATTTGAAAACTGAAGATGCATCATTATGGAGAAAGAGTAAAATCTGGGTGATGACCGCTGAGATGGATTTCACCTCACTTCCCTTTCTGAGGAATAGTGACCTAGTCTTCCTCCATGGTGCTTTGTCTTTTGCAATTCACTCACAGGAGGTGTTAGGATTCCAGCAATTTGTTCAGATGAAGGACCCAATCTTGGAAAAAGACGATACTTTTATCAAGCTCTTCTGGGAAAGTGCCTTTGAATGTTCCTTCTCCATCTCTGAAGTGGAGGAGGAAAATGTGATTCCCTGTACCGGAAAGGAGAAACTGTTAGCTCTTCCTACATCTGTGTTTGAAATGGACATGACTGGGCATAGCTACAGCATCTACGATGCCATCCATGTTGTGGCATATGCTTTGCATGACTTCCATTCATCAATACTGCAATACAGAGCTAGAGGGCATGAGGCCAAATTGGAACTTCTGGATCAAAAGTTGTGGAAGGTAAAACCTTAAGCAAACCAATTACTGGCTACTCACTGTATCTGCCACCCTGATCCTAAACTTAAATGAAATTCATTCTTCTAAAGATAATATATTTAAGAATGTCATTTTACTCAATGCCATCTTCTCTCTAGCTCTATTCCAAATAATGTCATCATAAATTATTATATCTGCATATGTATTAGGACAGTAGCATACAATTTTTTAATTTCATGTTAATGGTGTTCTTTATTTGGCCTTACAATTTTCGATTTTCCATGCTTTCCTGAATTTCCACATTTCAAGAATTACTAAGTATAGATATTATATTCACCAGACTCACCAGAAGCAGTCTCTATCTTAAAAAAGGGGGAATGGATCTTATCAACATCCATCCATCCATCCATCCATCGCTATCTATCTATCTATCTATCTATCTATCTATCTATCTATCTATCTATCTATCTATCTATCATCTATCTATCTATCTATCTAACCTTGTCTTGACTTCTTCTCCAATGTAGCTCAACAAATTTATGAAGGGGGTCTCATTCAATAATAGTGCTGAACAAATGGTTTCTTTCAACCACAATGGAGAATTGGAAACTGGATTTGATATTATGAATTGGATCACATTTTCCAATCTATCTTTTCTGAGAGTCACAGTTGGAAGGATGGACCCCAAGGACTCCCAAGAATCATTGTTCACCATTAATGAGGAAGATATTGTATGGCCAGAGAGGTTTAACCAGGTATGGCCAGTTTCCTTTTGGCTTTTAGACAAATGTCTTTCTGTCAGTCCTCAAATTGTCTTAGATTCAAAATCCTACACAAAAATTAGAATATTTCAAGTATTCCAAGATTCCTAAATTTTTTCCAGACAAATCTCTGGACCACCTAGTGAACCCTTGGTTGTCTCCTAAATTAGATATGTGACTAGAGGACTGAGGTATTTAAAAGCTGATGTTTCTTATCATATTTACATAAAAGTGTATGTTTTCCCATTGATACCAAGAGCTGCAAAAGAAAGAATGTGCCAAGGTTGTAGCACACATTGTGGATTTTGTAGAAAAATACAGAAGATGCCTACATACTGACCTTATAATCATTATTTAATGTTAGGTAGTGCTGAATGGTTACATGGCTGAGCACGTTCTCCAATAGAAATAAACCTGCTCTCATGTGAATAAACTAAAATAGAAACTAACCACTTATAAAGAAACAAAGCATTATGGAAATCCAGTACAGTATTACCATTAAAAAAATTGTCAAAGCAAAGTATTTTCTTCTTTCCTTCTTGAACAGGTCCAACCTTTATCTTTGTGCAACAGCAAGTGCCATTCAGGTTATACTAGAAGCAAGATAGAAGGGAAGCCATTTTGTTGTTATGATTGTCTCCGATGTCCACATGGGAAGATTTCCAACCAAATAGGTGAGTTCTTGCATTTAGTATCCTAGAAAATATACAGTACCTAAATAAAACTGTGGATCAAAAGAGCAATGAAAAGTTTAGACTAATATTCTGGAGTAATGGTTCCACCTGACAAATTGATGGAGTAAAACATGGAAAATGACCATTTATGGAATGGATTTCTGACAGTGATATCAAGTAGTGTGTTTTGGAGCAAAGAGGTTTTCCAATATAACTTTATAGAAAATCCACCAGTGTAATGGTTTTTAAAACATTAGAAAACTTGTTTGTTTGTTTTTTGTCAACATGTATGGCTTAGTTTTGATTCTTTCCATGCAATTTTTAAGTTGCTAATTTATTTTCTAGATATGGATGATTGTTTTCCATGTCCAAAAGCTCAGTATGCAAATGTGAACCAGGATTTGTGCCTTTCAAAGATTGCAACATTTTTAATGTACGAAGAAATTCTGGGGATCATTTTGGCCAGTTCTGCTGTTTTCTTTTCTTTGGTCACATCTGGAATTCTTTGGATCTTTATTAAGCATCAGGATACTCCCATAGTCAAAGCCAACAACCGGAATCTCACCTATGCTCTCCTTATTGCTCTCCTCTTGTCTTTTCTTTCTAGTTTATTATTCCTTGGAAAACCTGATAAGGTAACATGTCTCCTTCGTCAAACTACTTTCGGTATCATCTTCTCTGTGGCCATTTCTTGTGTATTGGCCAAAACTGTCATTGTGATTTTGGCATTCATGGCCACTAAGCCTGGGTCTAAGATGATCAGATGGATGGGGAGAAGAATACCAGTGTCTATCCTTTTGTGCTGCACCTTGCTTCAAGGATTTATTTGCACTATATGGCTGACAATCTCTCCCCCATTCCCAGATGCTGACACAAGTTCAGGGTCAGAAGAAATCTTTCTGGAGTGTAATGAAGGATCAGTCTACATGTTCTACTGTGTCTTGGGCTACATGGGTTTCCTTGCCATCATTAGTTTTACAGTGGCATTCCTGGCAAGGAAATTGCCTGATGCTTTCAATGAAGCCAAGTTTATTACCTTTAGTATGTTGGTCTTCTGCAGTGTCTGGTTGTCCTTTGTTCCAACATACCTGAGCACCAAAGGAAAATACATGGTTGCTGTGGAGATCTTCTCCATTATAGCTTCCAGTGTTGGATTACTAGCTTGCATTTTTTTCCCTAAGTGCTACATCATTGTCCTGAAGCCTTCTCTCAACAATAAAGAACAGCTAAGAAGACAAACCCACATAAAAACATAAAAAATTATATGTCTCATTATTTTAGATTGTTTGTAGAAAAACAGAATCATTTAATGTTCGGATCCAATACCACTTATCTAGAATAATTGTTTCAGATCTTCAGATTTAATTTTCACTTGATAGATAAAATATTTCCATTTACATACCATCTATTTCTTTTGTCTTGATTAGTTATTTTAAAAAAATGGAATTTATGCTGCTATGGTTACTCCTCAACTTACAACCACAATTGGGCCCAAAATTTATGTTACTAAGTGAAACATTAGTTAATTGAATTTTGCCCCATTTTATGACCTCTCTCACCACAGTTGTTAAGTGAATCACTGCCATTTATAAGTTAGTAACATGGTTGTTAAGTGAATCTGTTTTCCCCATTGACTTTGCTTGTCAGAAGATTGCAGAAACTGATTACATGACCCTGGGACACTGCAACCATCATAAATATGAGTCAATTGCCAAGCATCTGAATTTTTATCATGTGGCCATGGGATTCTGCAAAAGTTGTAAGTGTGAAAAATGGTCATGTCACTTATTTCAGTACCATTGTAACTACATATAACTATATATAATATAGTTAATGTTTATAAATAACAAGCTTCCTTTATTTCTTATATATTTTATTATAACTGTGGTGCTACATGCAGCTTATAAGCAGTGTGTTAGATATGCCTGCTATAGAGGATAGGCACAGAAAAGAAATTTACCAATACATTATAAGAGAACAGGCAGAAATGCATTCAGAGATTTCCAATTCAGTCTGAAAATATGGAATACAGACTTCCATAAACTTTCTACATGATCAGTGGCTAGGTCCTTCCTTGAAAAGTAAGACAAAATATGTATGTATTTGAATCCATTTTTAAAGGTTCTGGTTTTTTTTACATTTCCACCATGCATAAAATGTTCCTCCATGTTGTTTACATATGTATTTGAAGTTCCTTTATACCTTCTATTTTTCAGACATCATATCATCTAAATCATTTTTCAGACTTCATATGCCAGCAATATAGAGTGTGTTTAGGTGGAGAGCATTCCTGTTTTTAACTCTGTTTAACAATTCTTTAGGTCTTTTGACAAATATTCCATGTGATTGGAGGCATTCAAAGAGAATTATTCTCAAAAGGGACTGAAGGACTTCCAAAATGAGTTTTGAAATACAAGAAGCCCTTTAACTTTTGGCCCATGATATAAATCTCCTGTGAATATTTATGAGATGTTACCATACATTAAGCTCTACTTATGTTAACACTAGAGAGACATAAATAATATAGTAATAGAATAACAGTGTTGGAAGGGATCTTGGAGGTCTTCTAGTCCAACCCCCTGCTTAGGCAGGAGACCCTATACTATTTCAGACAAATGGTTGTCCAGTCTCTTCTTAAAATCTTCCAGTGTTTGAGCATTTACAGCTTCTAGAGAAAAGTTGTTCTACTGATTAATTATTCTAAATGTCAGGAAATTTCTTCTTAGTTCTAGGTTGCTTCTCTCCTTGATTGGTTTCCATCCATTGCTTCTTTTTGAAAAAATATTTTATTGGTTTTATGATTTTAACAATAGGTGCTTAAAACACACTGTGGTGATTGGGTAAATAAAAATTCCAAAATAAAAACATACATAAACAGTTCAACTTAATACATTCACTTTCATTTTTCTATTTCCCTCACCCACACAAAACAAAAAACAAAAACATAAAAATTTAATATATTCCATTTCTGTCATAGATTTCTGTTAAATCTATTTTAAGACTTTGTCAATTTCATTCCAACTCTCCCCAATACATCTACCATGATATTTATGAAATGTTACCATACATTCTTTTACATTCATATATACAATACTTTTAATGAAATGAGATAAATACCTACACATAACTTTAGGTGTTGCTCGCCCACTTCCCCTTTCACCGCATCCACACTCTTTCTTCTCTACCTTCTTTCTCCCTTTCTTCTCTTCCCTATTTCCCTCTTCCCCTTCACCCCTCTCCTTCCTTTCTCTCCACTTCTCCTCTTCACCTCCAGCCTTCCTACTTCCTTCTCCCCTCCTTCACTCTTTCCTCTCTCCTCTCCTTTCTTCCCTCTCATCCCTCTTCAGATGCAGTTGAGGGGTAATGTCCGAGCAACTCCTCTCTCCAAATTTTCCTATCTGTATTATACATTAATATTTCTATTTTAATCTTCTCAGTAAATATTTCTTTTTTAAAAAATAAATAAATAAATTTTTTTTACTGATTTTTCCCATCTTTCCCCAAAAGCTTAGGACACAACATGGTGATCAGGATGTCCAATCATTCAAAGACAAAGTCATATAAATATAGCTCAAATTGAATATGGTATTGCTTATTAAATTTTATACAATTACAAAAGTCATCAAACACATGCGATTATAATCTATATCCTGTTTTTAGGCTGTACTAATTACAGTTGTCATACTCCAACTACATTTTAGTAAGTATATAATTGTGATTTCAGGTATCCTTAATACAAAATCATTCATTGAGACAGATTTTTTTCCCTTATCACAAATAGCTCTTCCTCTCTCTCTATATTACAACATAGTTATCATATTTAAAATAATAATATAGGTCCAACAAATACAGTTCTATTTTTAAGAATATATTCTATCATTTCATCAATCTACATCTATAAAAAAATCTTTTTAAGGCCTTGATAAAGTTTATATTTTCAAATACTTGTCAACTATAATATCAGGAAATTCTCATTCCTAATTAAATCAGACATATTCTCTTTCTCTATTACAACATAATTATCAAATTTAAAATTACTATATAAGTAAAAAAAAATAAAAAAATAAAAAATTAAAATTAAAAAAATTACATTTCCATTTTTCTTTTCCCTTTTTTACTAGATATATTCAATCATTTCGTCAATCTACTTCTATAAGGTCTTTTGTCCTCTAGAAAGATTTACTCCCTCAAATAATTATCAACCACGGTAACAATAAATTTATATCCTTCATTCGTCATTAAATCAGACACAATTTCTAAAGCCTTTTTAATCCGTCAAATAACATTTTGTGTCACATTTAAACCTGACTCTAGCTTTCTTTCTGTGCCAATTTGGTTCCCATAATAAGGCTTTTCGGTTATCAAACCTCAAGATTTGATTACAAGGATTCCTAACAAATTCAAACTGAACAAATTTTCTTTCCCTTTCCTCTTTATTGTAATTTCCAAAAAGTTGTGTCTGAGTATCAATCTTTGTTATTTTTGGTAGTTGAGTTGAGTCAATTACAGTTATTTCTTGGTCATCAAAGTTGTCCATCAATTGTAGGTAACGCGTAGCATTAGTTGATTCAGTGGTTTCCACATTTTCTCTCAATGCAGATTCACAATTAGGTTGTAAAAATAGTATCTCTGTCTCTTTAGGTTGTAAGTAGGTCTGTTCAGGATTATTCTGTTCATCTTCTATTATTCCTTGTTCCATAACTTGATTCATTATTAAAGGGTCAATGTAAGATTCCAAGGTGGCATCTTTGGATTTTCTCCAAGATTTCCAATAAGTTTTAAAATCTTCTCTAACTTCTAATATTTTTCCAGTATTAAATCATAGTCAAGATGTGAATAACTTTCAGCCATTTTGGTGGTAGCTTTGCCTATTCATTTATTAGAGACTACTTGAGAAAGATCCACAAATATCCACCTCCAAAAGTCTAATAGCCAGCTTCACCACCCAGCTGTCCAGTTATCTTTTCTCTTTTATTATCACATAAATCCAATCCTCTTCAGATAACAGGGAGAAATACAGTTAAACTTTCGCTTTTTCACCACCAGATGTCCTCAGTGGACTATAAAGTCTTTTTCTTCTTTTTTTCCCCCAGTTAATCAAGTTAAAGGGAGAACAAAAAAGGAAAGTTTTCTCTCTTTTTTAAAAAAAAAATCAACAAAAACTGTCTCCTACATTATCAAGTTAAGAAAGGAAAGTAACAATGTCCCTTTTTTCCTTCTTTTCCCCTGAAATTCACCCCACAGCAGTCAAATAGTAAAAAAATACAACCACACACATAAAAATTAATCCTTTTCTTTTTAGCTCTTCTTTCCACATATAGGCAGCCGCTGCTTTCTTAATAAGGGAAAATAAAAACTCTTTACAGGAAAAGTCAGGATAGTGAGGGAAGGAAAGGTCTCACCCGGATTCACCACGGTGGTTCTTCATGCTTAGTTGTTCTTGTGACTTGTGATTGGTGCGGCTAGGTGATTGGCCCTCAGAGTCAGCTCGGACAGCTAGAGGAGCTGCCGCTCCTCTGCAGCCGAGCGCAGCCTCATCAACGGTAGTCGCGCCCTCCAGGCGCGACTTTCAACCCCCGCAGGGGTCTACCGGCGGAGGGAAACTAGCCGAACGAGGAGACAAGTCTCCCCGTGTGGTTAGAGGGGCCACGATCCAGAACCGGAAGTCCATCCATTGCTTCTTGTCCTGCCCTCAGAAGAAGACTCTCTTCCTGTCCTTCTACAGATGCAGGAAAAGTTGATGAAGTTATCATTAGAGTTAGGATTCTTCTCTTACTCTCAGTAACTATAAACATCTATGTCTCTTGTCACCACACTGCAGAATTCTAAAAGAGATCTCCATTGAGACATCAAAACATGCTTTCTTGTTCAAAGTTTCCCGGATTTTGCTTCTGACATTGTTTATTTTTCTACTACAATTATCAATTCCTATATAATTATTTCCCAGCTCTACATCCCAGAGGATGGGGGAGGGGTAACTGAGTCATTAGCTCCAGTAGAATTATACTTAATGAAGAAAAATGTTGGTTCACAGATGTTAGCTTACAGAAGAAAAGCTACTGTCAAAGATGGTGATATTTACAGTATTGGTTATTCTGCCTTTACCTCAAGTGGTGTGCAAGAGTCGCAGGGCTGAATGTAGGACCAGTGACCCTCTGCCTTTTCTTCACAAGCAATATCAGTCAGGAGACCTCATTGTTGTAAACATGCTCTCTCAGATCTATATCTTCCACACAATGATGGACTTCAGCAAACGTCCCTCCAAGGAGCTCTTTGAGGACACTGTGTAAAATTGTAGTCACAGATAACATTAATTTGAACTAAGTCTTTCCATATTAATATTAGCCTCAGTTCCAGTGATTGGCATGATCTTTCCTTTGCTGGATGGCACTATCTGAAGTTGGAAGAGGTGAATTTCCCCACTGAATGGAGAAATTCTTAGTGAATCCGAAATGTTGCAGTGGATAACTAAATATTCTTTCCTGGGAAATGGATGGATTACAATCTATTTGTTCTTGCTCAGGTGTGAATCAGATTTTTTTAAGGGGATATTTTAGCGAACTGCACATTTGGTTATCTTATGTTGTCCAAGAAGACTTAAAGCATCTTCAACAATTTGTGTTGCAACATTTATGCATGCACTGATTGAGGTTCTTTATAGCAATCTTTCTGAGAGACCTCATTTTAAAATAATTTACACACATGTCCTTCTCTGGATTTTTTTTTTATTGAACAGACAATTTTCCAGATAATAATTTGCAGTAAACTTTTTACCTTTTTTTTTTAAAGTGCATTTCTTTTTCAAACGTTGCCATGAGAATTATTCACTGCCTCTTCATTCTAGCATTAAAACATTACTAATTGGTACATGTATGACATTCAATATAATAACCAATTTATTAAGTAGACTCTTAAACATTAAGATTTATTAATATTAAATTATAACTTATTTCTGACATCATGGAAGAAGTTAGCCTCCTCTTTTTTTGGTCAAATTCTTCTATATTTCCAGCTTTCCATTTCCAAGTTATGTATAAAAATACTGGGATTGAATTATAATTTTGATCCTTTGTTGTTGTTGTTAGTTGCGAAGTCATGTCCGACCCATTGTGACCCCATGGACAATGTTCCTCCAGGCCTTCCTGTCCTCTACCATCTTCTGAAGTCCATTTAAGCTCACGCCTACTGCTTCAGTGACTCCATCCAGCCATCTCATTCTCTGTCGTCCCCTTCTTCTATTGCCCTCAATCTTTCCCAGCATTAGGCTCTTTGATCCTTATCACATAATAAATGCATTGTTTGAGAGAATGCCTGTTTGAAAAATGCAAGCTATTTATTATATTATTTATTTGGTGTCATCAATATTATCTTAGAGTCCCAAATTGCTATCAACAGTAGAATGTGCTTTGGAATTTTTAAAAAATGGAGCCGCTCTACTTTTCCAGAATGCAACAGAACCCTTTTACAACAAGTGGCTTTGGGTTTTGAAATTATGATATGTAAGGATGAATACTGGAAGATTTGGGGGGCAAAAATCAATTTTATCTCCAATATTTTTCAAGGGCTATTGTGACCTCACTTATGACATTGCTCATTAAAATCAAAATGATTGCAATGTTATTTTCTCATGCTCATTTATAGAGTATGATGAAATAATATTATCAGTGCATGGTGACAAGATATGGATTTCTCTTTCCAGGATCATGACTCCAATCTACCAGCACATCTTGGCCTTAGAATTTGCCATCACAGAGATCAATAGAAATCCCAATATTTTACCCAATCACACCCTTGGTTTTCAGATCTATAATACCTACTTCATGACAAGTTGGACCTATCGGGCCTCACTGGAGCTTTTCTCTATAAAGGGCCAGTTCATCCCTAACTACAACTGTGAAACACAGCATAGACCAATAGCAGTCATTGGAGGACCTACAACTGATGTATGTGTGCACATGGCTACCATCTTGTCCCTCTACAAGATGCCACAGGTATCAGCTTTGAAAGAACCAGACCAAATAGTTAATCATAAATGCACTGTTCCATTCTTTAAATGGGAGTATTTATGGCATAGGAAGGAAGGGTTTTTTCTTGAAATAAAGAGATTAATCTTAACAAAATTTAAGGGTTCCTGAATACTACAAAGGAATTCAGATGTGGCAGACTAATATTCCCAGGCTTGTGACCATAACTCTTCTGACATTTTATCGTTTGATAAAATGAAAATATTAAGGTATACCTTCCTAAGGATTGATTCTCGGTTAAAGTCATATTTAAGAAAAATGGCATCTAAAATATATATTCTCAGAACTATGAAGACAGAAACAGTGTTTTACATGACAATTTACCAATCTATCAGTTCCAGTTCCCTTTAATGGTATTGATTGAAAACAAAAGAATGCAGGCTTAATTGGGGAAACATTAGTTATAATATGACAGGAATTGGGGCAATAGTGATAGAGAAATTAGATTAATTGTAATGAAATATTACATCAATATTACACTCTGATGAACTGTAGAGAAATTGTTGTATTCTTTGTTGCAATATAAAAGTGGAAAGCCAAGCAGGAAGATGTTAAAAGCATTGTTTCAGTAATACAGTATAAAACCCCATGCTTCGTTTCCATAAAATGCAAACTATTAAGACATTTTGAAATGTATCTAAAGTCACATTTGCTGAAACAACTCAACCTTTGGAATGATGACTTTAAAATTTCTAAATATATATGTGGATTAGAGGTGGAATCAAAATAAGAAATATGTGTTGAACCTTAATATCCTTGTTGTAGGTTAAATGGGTAAATAATATTATTGCACATGCTACCTTAAAGAAAAGAAGACAATAAGTGCCCTGTTGCTTATTTCCTGTATTTTTCTTTTTAAGTTAATCTATGGTTCCACTATTGAAAATAATAACAGAAGAGAGGCTGCTTCATAACTACAAATTTCCCCAAATATAGACCATCAATATAAGGGAATTTTCCTATTACTGCTGCATTTTGGATGGACATGGATTGGCATATTGACTGCGAAATATGACAGTGGAGAGAGGTTTGTACAAAATGTGGTTCCCATGTTAGCCCAGAAGGGGATCTGCTCAGCCTTCATTGAAATATTTCCAATCATTGGCTATTCAAATAGAATTGCTGAGTTGGTAGAATTGGGACTTGAAATGTACATGGTGGTTATGAAAAGCACAGTTAATGTAGTACTAGTTCATGGTCAAATTCATGCTATTATAGTTCTGAGACTTCTTTCTACCAGTTTGAAATCTGAAGATTTACCATTATGGAAAAAAGGTAAAGTCTGGCTTCTGACAGCACAGGTGGGTTTCACCTCATTTCCCTTTCTAAGAAATGGTGACTTAATCTTCCTACATGGTGCTCTGTCTTTTGCAATTCACTCAGAGAAAGTGTCAGGATTCCAGAAATTTGTTCAGATGAAGGACCCTATCTTGGAAAAAGAAGATACTTTTATCAAGCTCTTCTGGGAAAGTGCCTTTGAATGTTCCTTCTCCATCTCTGAAGTGGAGGAGGAAAATGTGGAATATTCATATATACCTGAAGTTAAAAGCACTAATTTTCCCCATTGGATGGGGGTCCATGCTTAGGGGGGTGAATCTGAAATCTTTCAGCAGGTAACCCAAAATGTTTCCTGGGAAATAGATGAGTTATAATCTATTAGTTCTTGCTCAAGTGAGAATTGGGTTTTGTAAAGGGGATGTTTTAGCAAACTGCACTTTGGGTTATTCTGTGTTGTCCAAGAAGACTTAGAGCATCTTTAACAGTTTTCATGATTTCACTTTTATACATTGCACTGATTGTGGTTCTTTAAAAGAATCTTCCTGGGACTCCTCATCTTAAAATAATTCACACAGAGAAGAGAACATTTTGTGTCCTTCTCTGGATTCGTTATTGAACAGCCAAGTTCCCCTATAATAAATTACTGAAGTCTGAAATATTTACTTTTTTAAAAAAAATGTGGCTTTCTTTTTTAAGGGTTGTCATGAAAATATTTTATTTTACTTTCATTCAAACATTAAAAATACTAGTATTGACAAAAGTCTATTCTTGTTATAGTATATGGTATCAGAGTAATAACCATTTTTAAGTAGAATCTTAAAGATTGCTGTCTTTAATTATCAGATTATGAAATGAAATGTCCTCGCTAACATCATGGAAGAAATTATGCTTCTTTTTGGGGACACCAGCTAATGGGTACTAATATGTAAGATAATCCAATTGCCATTCCATATTTTAAAACACCCAAGTTATTTCAAGATGAATTTGATTGTTAAAACTGTGCATTATCAGTTATAGTGAGCTATATCATAGTCTGTTTACATATTTGCTACAGAGCCATCAAAGCTAGTTTGGACTCCAAAATTACAATCAAGAGTGAATGATGTTTGGAGCCCTTAAAGTAAATGGAGTACTCTTCTCCAAAATGCAATGGTACTCTTGAAAATCAAAATAAATGAATTTAATATGTGAAATGATTACCCAGTAGGATGAGTGACTGTTGAGTAAAAGTCATTTTCATAACCAATATTGTTCAAAGGCTTCATCTATGACCCTGCTCATTAAAAACAAAATACTTACAGTGCTATTTTATCACTCACCTATAAATGTATATTATGTATATTTATGTATATTATGACTGCAAAGTGACAAAATATGTATTTCCTTTTCCAGAGTTATGACTCCAATCTACCAGCACATCTTGGCCTTAGAATTTGCCATCAAGGAGATCAACAGAAATCTTCATCTTTTACCCAATCACACCCTCGGTTTTCACATCTATAATACCTACTTCATGACAAGTTGGACATATCGGGCCTCACTGGAGCTTTTCTCTAGAAAGGGGCAGTTCCTTCCTAACTACAACTGTGAAACACAGCACAGACTAATAGCAGTCATTGGAGGACCTACACCTGATGTGTGTGTACACATGAGTGCCATCCTGTCCCTCTACAAGATGCCACAGGTATCACCTTTGATGGAGCCCAGAACAAATAGATAACCATCAGTGCACTGTTCTTTTCTTTAAATGAGAGAATTTATGATATAGGAAGGAAGGGTTTTTTCTTGAAATAAAGAGATTAATCTTAACCAAAGTTAAGGGTTCCTGAATACTACAAAGGAATTCAGATGTGGCAGACTAATATTGCCAGGCTTGTGACCATAACTCTTCTGACATATTATCGTTTGATAGATCTAAGAATATTAAGGTATTTATTTATTTTATTCGGATTTGTATGCCGCTCCTCTCCGAAGACTCGGAGCGGCTCACAACATATATATAAAACAATTTAATTTACATCCGAACAAAAAACATTAAAAATAAAACCCCACACATACTCATCAGTCACACCACAATCAACAATCATCCCCAGGCCTGCCAGCAGAGGTAGGTTTTTAAATTTTTCCGGAAGGCCGGGAGAGTCGGAGAAACGCGGACTTCAGGAGGCAGTTGGTTCCAGAGGGCGGGCGCCACAACAGAGAAAGCCCTCCCCCTAGGGCCCGCCAGATGACATTGTTTCGCTGATGGGACCCGGAGGAGGCCGACCCTGTGCGCTCTCACCAGTCGTAGAGAAGTATATGGCAGAAGGCGGTCCCGTAAGTATCCTGGTCCCATGCCATGAAGGACTTTATAGGTAATAACCAACACCTTGAATTGGGCTTGGAGACCAATAGGCAACCAATGCAGCATGCGGAGAGTTGATGAAATGTGGGCACAACGAGGAAGGCCCACAACTGCTCGCGCAGCTGCATTTTGCACTAATTATAGTCTCCGAACACTCTTCAAGGGTAGCCCCATGTAGAGAGCGTTGCAGTAGTCGATCCTCGAGGTGACAAGGGCATGTGTGACTGTGAGGAGAGACTCCCATCCAAGTAAGGACGCAACTGGTGCACCAGGCGAACCTGGGCAAATGCCCCCCTCGCCACTGCCGACAAATGATGATCCAATGTCAGCTGTGGATCGAGGAGGACTCCCAAGTATACCTTCCTAAGGATTGATTCTCGGTTAAAGTCATATTTAAGAAAAATGGCATCTAAAATATATATTCTCAGAACTATGAGGAGAGAAACAGTGTTTTACATGACAATTTACCAATCTATCAGTTCCAGTTCCCTTTAATGGTATTGATTGAAAACAAAAGAATGCAGGCTTAATTGGGCTTTATTTTTGAAATAAAGACTATTCTTAACAAAACTAAGGATTTCTGGATACCACAAAGGAATTCAGCTGTAGTTGACTAATGTACACAGACTTATGGCCATAACTCTTCTGAAGTTTTATTGTTTGAAAGATTTAAAGGATTAAGGAGGGTGGTATGCTTCCCCTAAACTTAATCCTCTATTAAAGCTGAATTTAAGAAAAACAAGGTCTAAAGTATACAGTATTTTCAGAACTATAAGAACAGAAAAGTAATTTATGGTGTACCAACCGATTTACAATTTCTGGTTTCCCTTAATGTTATTGAAGGAAAAGAAAGGAACATGATTAATTGAGAAAAATGAGTTATAGAATATGACAGAAATTGGGACAATAGAGATGGAAGAATTAGATTAATTGTAATGTAATGTAATCTAATGTAATGTAGAAGGAGAAATTCTTGTATTTTGTTGTTGTTGTTGCAATGTAAAAGTGGAAAGCCAAACAGGTAAATGTTACAAACTTTCAATGAAATTTAATTTTATGTGAAAGGCAATAATGTGGGTTTTTTTTATCAAATTTGCTAATGGAAACGTGGGAATGATGACTTAATAATTTCCTCCTAGCTTATTCTAAATAGGTATGTCAAATAATCAAAATATGAAATGCTGTTGAGCATTAATATGTATGTTATAGTTTAAATGGGTAAATAATATCTTTTCATTCCACATTTCAAAAAAGGAAGAAGAGGATAAGTGTCATGCTGCCTATTGGCCTGTATTTTTCTTTTCCCTTTTTAAGTTAATCTATGGTTCCACTATTGAAAGTAGTATGAAAAAAGAGGCTGCGTTATGGCAACAAATGTTCCCAAATATAGATGGTCAATATGAGGGAATGTGTTTATTACTTTTGCATTTTGGATGGACATGGATTGGGATCTTGTCAGCAGCAGATGACAATGCTGAGAAGTTTATACAAAATATGGTTTCCATTTTTGCCCAGAGAGGGATCTGTTCAGCTTTCATTGAAATATTTCCTATCATCGATTATTCAAATAGCTTTGCTGAGCTGGTGGAAGTGGGACTTCAAATGTACATGGTAGTTATGAAAAGCACAGTTAATGTAGCATTAGTTCATGGTGAAATGTGTGGAATTATAGTTCTGAGACTTCTTTCCACTAATTTGAAAACTGAAGATGCATCACTATGGAGAAAGAGTAAAATCTGGGTGATGACCGCTGAGATGGATTTCACCTCACTTCCCTTTCTAAGGAATGGTGACCTAGTCTTCCTCCATGGTGCTCTGTCTTTTGCAATTCACTCAGAGAAGGTTTCAGGATTCCAGAAATTTGTTCAGATGAAGGACCCTATCTTGGAAAAAGAAGATACTTTTATCAGGCTCTTCTGGGAAAGTGCCTTTGAATGTTCCTTCTCCATCTCTGTTATGAATGAAGATGAAAATGTAATTCCCTGCACTGGAAAGGAGAAACTGTCAGTTCTTCCTACATCTGTGTTTGAAATGGACATGACTGGCCATAGCTACAGCATCTACAATGCCATCTATGTAGTGGCATATGCTTTGCATGACTTCCATATGTCAATGCTGGAAGACAGAGCTAGACGGCACGAGGCCAAACTGGAACTTCTGGAACAAAAGTTGTGGAAGGTAAAACCTTAAGCAAACCAATTACTGGCTGATCACTCTATCTGCCACCCTGATCCTAAACCTAAATGAAATACATTCTTCCAAGGATAATGTATCTAAGGATGTAGTTTTACTCAATGCCATTTTCTCTCCAGCTCTATTCCAAATAATGTCATTAAAAATTATCATATATGTATTAGGACAGTAGCATACCATTTTTTATTTTATGTTAATGATGTTTTTTATTTGGCCTTACAATTCTACGTTTTCCATGCTTTCCTGAATTTCTATATTTCAAGTATAGAGATTATCACCTGTCTGTCCATCCGTCTGTCCATCCGTCTGTCCGTCCGTCTGTCTGTCTGTCTGTCTGTCTGTCTGTCTGTCTATCTATCTATCTACCTACCTACCTACCTACCTATCTATCACTTGAATTCTGAGCCTCAATTAAATTCATTGTTCCAAGGGAAATGTAAAAAATATTTTTCTTTTATTTTCTATTTTATTCTTTTGGGTATTTGCATGTGTATTACAAAAAATAAAATATAATAATAAAAAATAAAAAATAAAATATTTTATTTTATTTTGTGTAAAAATATTTTTCTTTTATTTTCTATTTTATTCTTTTGGGTATTTGCATGTGTATTACATTTTGGTTGTTTGAGTTTGTGTTTGTGCTCTTTTGGATATTTGCATGTGTATTACATTTTGGTTGTTTGAGTTTGTGTTTGTGCTCTAAAGGATGCATTATTTTAATGCTGGTTTACCAGAATCTATACTGTTATTGCATTGTCTACTATCTTCCCTTAAACTTTGAAGGAAATATTATTAAATGGGGGAATGAATGTTTTCATCTGGATACCTGATCTATTTATATCTATTTTCTCTTTCTTCTTTTCCATTGTAGCTAAACCAACTTATGAGAGATATCTCATTCAACAATAGTGCTGGACAAAAAGTTTCTTTTAACCAAAATGGAGAATTGGAGACTGGATTTGATATTATGAATTGGATCACATTCCCCAATCTATCATTTCTGAGAGTCAGAGTTGGAGAGATGAAGCTCATGGATTCCCAGGAAGCATTGTTCAGCATTGATGACAATGATATTGTATGGCCAAAGAGATTTAACCAGGTATCCTTAGCTCCATTTTAGCTTGTAAACAAATATCTTTCTATCATTTATTTATTTATTTATTTATTTATTTATTTACTTATTTATTTATTTATTTATTCGGATTTGTATGCCGCTCCTCTCCGAAGACTCGGAGCGGCTCACAACATATATATAAAAACAATATCATCCCTCAAGTTGTCTTAGTTTCAAAGTTCAACACAGAAATTAGATTCAGCTGCAATACTCCAAGACTACTAAATATTCTCCAGAGTGTTACATGGTGTCTCAGCTCTAAGTTAGATTTGTGAATGGAGAGATTGGGGTATTTAAGAAGTAAAACTCATGTTTCTTGTCATATTAAAATAAAACTATGTTTTTCCTATTCAGCACGAGCCATCCAGATATGGAAAACAAAGGTTGTGCCAAGGATATTGCAAAGATTTTGGATTTTGTAGAGATAACAGTGGTCTATCTAGCTTTTGAAGATAATATACCTACCTTTTAATCCTCATTTAATGCTGAAGGTTGTATGTTTGAGTACTTTTTTCAAATGAAATAATCCTCTCTTTTCTGAAGAAACTAAAGCAGAAGCTAACTACATGTGAAGGCAGAGAAGTATTGTGTTATCACTAAATGATTTATAAAAAAACCCATATTCTCCTTTTCTTCTTGAACAGGTCCAACCTCTATCTTTATGTAATAGCAGGTGCCATTCAGGTTATACTAAGAGCAAGATAGAAAACAAACCATTTTGCTGCTATAATTGTCTACAATGTCCACATGGGAAGATTTCCAACCAAGATGGTAAGGTCTTGCATATACTATTGTAAAAATATACCTAAATAAAACTGAGTAAAAACAGCAATGAAAAGTCTACATCAGACATGTCAAACCCGCGACATCATGTGACGTCGCACAACTTATCGGGACAGTTTTGCCATTGTCGGCAATGGGGTGAGCATGGCTTCTGGATGACTCATCCAGCCCATGGGCCGGCAGTTTGACACCCCTGATCTACATTAATACTTTAATTAAAAGTTCCTGTTAACAGGTGGAAAGAGTAAAAAGTAGCACATTGATCAGCTTTCAGTTTACTGAATGGATTTCAACAGTGCAAATTTGATGAAAATAATGTATCTTGGAGCAAGATAAAACAGAACGTTTACTAATTTTCACATGTTATACAACAGGTTTTTGTTCTTAACACATAGTGTTCAGTTTTTATTCTTTCAGTGTAATATATACATTGTTAATTTATTTTGTAGACATAGATGATTGCTTTCAGTGTCCAGAAGATCAATATGCAAATGTGAACCAGGATTTGTGTCTTCCAAAGATTGCAACATTTTTGATGTATGAAGAAACTTTGGGGATCATTTTGGCCAGTTCTGCTCTTTTCTGTTCTTTGGTCACAGTTGGAGTCCTTTGTATCTTTCTTAAACATCAGGACACTCCCATAGTCAAAGCCAACAACCAGAATCTCACCTATGCTCTCCTTATTGCTCTCCTCTTGTCTTTTCTTTCATGTTTATTATTCCTTGGAAAACCTGGCAAGATGACATGTCTCCTTCGTCAAACTGCCTTCGGTATTATCTTCTCTGTGGCCATTTCCTGTGTGTTCGCAAAGACCATCATTGTAGTTCTGGCTTTCATGGCCACTAAGCCTGGTTCTAAGATAACCAAATGGGTGGGGAGAAGATTGGCCATGTCCATTGTGTTGGGCTGCAGCTTAATTCAAGGAATTATTTGCACTATATGGCTGACAACCTCTCCCCCATTCCCAGATGCTGACACAAATTCAGGGGTACAAGAAATCTTTCTGGAGTGTAATGAAGGTTCAGTCTTCATGTTCTACTGTGTCTTGGGCTATATGGGCTTTCTTGCCATTATCAGCTTCACAGTGGCTTTTCTAGCAAGAAAATTGCCTGATGTTTTCAATGAAGCCAAGTTTATAACCTTCAGCATGTTGGTCTTCTGCAGTGTCTGGTTGTCCTTTGTTCCAACATATCTGAGCACCAAAGGAAAATATATGGTTCCTGTGGAGATCTTCTCCATTATTGCTTCTAATGTTGGGTTACTGATTTGTATTTTTTCCCCTAAATGCTATATCATTGTTCTGAGGCCTTCTCTAAACAGCAAAAAACAGCTAAGAAGACAAACCCAGAGCAAAACATAAAATTATATATATATCATTATTTCAGATTGTCTGTAGGAAAAGAGAAATATTTAATCTTCTAATATAATATCACCTAGAATTATGCCCTTTCAAATCTTCAGGTTTAATTTTCAGCTGACAAGTAAAATAAAGTATTACCATTTGCATACTATCTATTTCATTTGTGTTGACCTATGAAACATGTTGTGCAAGATTGCATGTCAGATCCCCAAAGAAATGTCTTGCTTTTCTTTCCATTATATCTCATGGAAAATCATTATAAAATCATGCATGGGATAGAAAAGGTGGATAGAGGAAAATTCTTTTCTCTATCACACAATACCAGGACAAGGGGGCACTCCCTAAAGCTCATAGCTAAGAAAGTGAGGACAAATAAAGGGAAATATTTCTTCACCCAGAGGGTCATTGATTTATGGAATTCACTTCCAGAAGGGGTCGTGACAGCTGTCAGCCTTGACAGCTTCAAGGCAGGGTTAGATAGATTCATGGATGCCAAGTGTATCGGTGCTTATTAAAACGGATGTCCATGTGCCGCCTCTATGTTGGTTGAGGCAGGCAGGATTCCCTTGAGTACCATTTGTTGGGGGTCAAGGGAAAGGGAGGGTTTTGCCTTCTCTTTCTGCTCAAGATCCCCATGTACAATTGGTGGGCCACTGTGTGACACAGAATGCTGGACTTGATGGGCTTTGGCCTGATTCAGCATGGCTCTTCTTATGTTCTTATGTTCTTATCTATAAGCTTTTGTAATTATTTCTTGGGGCCTACCATTCTGTTGGGGGGTGCTTTGGGGATGCTTTGCACTGTCCTGCCACTATGCCCTTCCCGCAGGAGAAGGTATACATCACCCTTATCTTGGAGTTGGTTTGTGTTGGAGCCAGAGAGAAACAAAAGTGAGAGAGACCTTGAAAAGCCCGCCAATGGAACCAGTTACCAAAACAATATGCACCTGTGGATTGGCTTGGATTCAAATGAACACTAGAGCCTTGGAGGGAGGAGTAATGATTATTGCTTTTAATATACTGTTTGCGCAGGTTTTTCCCCAGACCTCACTTTGGTTTTCCTGCTGTCACTCACCCCTAATAAAAGTTCCTTTTGAGATAATGCCTGTTTCAAGAGTTCTGCTTTCTTTGGAGGCCTAGATGAGGTAGGTCTTTACATTGCCCTTCTAGTTCCCTAGAAGATCTGCATAAAGCAAAGCCAGAGGAAATCACCTGGATAGCTGAATTGGACATCCAGTTATGAGGCCACTGCCATACCCCCATGGAGGTTTTATCTATATTTAAATGGAATATATATCTATATCTATCTATGTGTGTGTATGTGTGTGTGTATACATGTGTGTGTGTGTGTGTGTGTGTTTATATCTCTTCTGTCATGTTCACATCATACACTAAATAATAATAATTTGTGTTGACCAGTATTTTTTTAAAAAAATCTTTGATTAAAATTTAAGCTATTCTTCCATTATTTGTTGCTTGGCAACATTGTGAGATTTCAAGAGAAGAGGAATATATTCCAACCATTACATTGTCGGAGGCCATCTGTGGATCCCCCAAACAGCCAAATACAGACAACCTTGAATGTGGATCTATTGTAAAGATGGAAGAATGCGTACTACAGATTACCTTGAATTCACCTCAGATTCCAAAGCTCCAAAGAATCTCAACTCATGGAATGTCACCTGCTTGCCTCTTTGCCCAACTAGCCTTTAGAATGGAAGGATTAAGATTGTTTTTTTTCCTATAAAGGAACTCATTCAAAGGGTAAACCCTTTTTGGCTTGTTGATTATCTTTTTTGCACAGTATATAGATTTTGTTTATGTCTACATGTCCACTGATGGCTGATCTGTCACAGTGCCAGGCTCCCAGGAATTCTCTAGCATTTTTCGACTTGGCTTGATCACAGTTTCCAAGTTGAAATTATGGTTAAGTCTGTCCATAATTTTAAAAACATCATCATGTCTGAGCCTGACCACTCAACCCAATATAACCCAACCTAGACAGGCCATAAAAAGGATAACACTGCCATACATCAAAAACATCTCAGAAACCAACAACAACCACATGGTGTCAGTGTTGCACACAAGCCAACTAAAGCTCTCCAAAGTATCCTAAGTAAACTAAAAGACCCAGAAGAAAAAAGGCAGTTATCTACACCAGGGGTGTCAAACTCGCAATGTCATGTGAGGTGTCACATGACGTATTGCGACCTTTTTTTCCATTGCCGGCAATGGGGTGTGTGCGGTTTTGCTATGATGCATCTGGCCCATGGGCTGGCAGTTTGACACCCCTGATCTACACTATACAGTGTAAAGATTTACAACAGCTACTACATAGAACAAATAGGTAGAAGACTAGCAGAACACATTCATGAATACCAACTAGCAGTCAGGAGACACAATTAACACCCAGATTAACATCAGATTAACAATCAAGGAGTAAACAATATCCCAATCAAGAAACACCCAAACAAGCTAACAGCAAACAGCCCAACCAAGGAACCACCAAGATTAGTCCCACCAACACTAACAGGGCAGGTCACTAAAATATAAATTGAGAGAAAACCATAATCTTTATTAATGCTGATGGTGTTACCTAGTTCAGGTGATGAAACATCTGCAAGAAAAAAAGCCAAACTCAGAGAACACCAAGGACGCCTCACTTTGAATCTTTCAGATGACTGTAAAAGGGAATACCATTGATAATTATATCAGATGGAAATCATGACTAAAAGGACCCTGATTCAACTGGTACGCAACAGCAGCTTTAGCTAGTAGAAGTGATCATGGCCGCTTATAAGTAAATTCTCATTAACACCTAGACAAGTTACAGCAATGTTTGTTATACAAAGATGCATTTAAAGACTACCCAGAAAATATAGCATATCCAGACTGCAGCAATGTATGTCTTAATGGATGCTATAGAACCATCTGTCTGTATAGCTGGCTTGTCAATTTGTGTATCAATTTATTTTTGAGAACTTGAACCAAATCACATTGTTTACATGGTTGAAAAGATAAATATTGGGGAGAGTTTTTTTCAGTTTTTCACTATCATTAAGCTATTCAATTTCAATATTTTTTGTAGGGAAGGTGGACATCAAGAAAAGCTTCAAGATGAGATTAAGAAATCGAAAAGAAATCAAAAACAGGAGGAGGAAGAGGAGGAAGAAGTTTCCTATTTTATTTGGAAGAAGACTCTGAAGAAATTGGCAGAGGATGTATAAAATTGAACTACTAACTCTTGTGCAACCAACCATGATGGGATGGGCTACTGCATCAACAGTTTCACATCTATTCAGGAATAATCTGAATAGTTTGAATAGAATAATAAAGTTGGAAGGGACCTTGGAGATCATCTAGTCCAAACCTCTGCTCAGGCAGAAAACCATTTACCATTTCAGACAAATGGTTGTCCAATCTCTCCTTAAAAACTTTCATTGTTGGAGCATTCACAGCTTCTGGGGGCAAGTCGTTCCACTGATTAATTGTTCTGTCAGGAAATTTCTTCTTGGTTCTAGGTTGCTTCTCTCTTTGATTAGTTTCCATGTAACCTAAATCAGTCTCAAAATTTGATATGTAAACTTTGATTAAACATTTGCCCCCAAATAGATTGTATTTAGGGAGAGCAGCAATTCTTTTCAGTTTTTTTCCCCACACATTATTCTCAAA
This sequence comes from Bothrops alternatus, assembly GCA_034064705.1. Lineage (NCBI taxonomy): Eukaryota > Metazoa > Chordata > Lepidosauria > Squamata > Viperidae > Bothrops > Bothrops alternatus. The sequence goes on along the minus strand of JARGCV010000182.1, from coordinate 1,731,393 downwards.
AGGGGACAAAACACTTTCAGAATCAGTTTTGGAGTAAAAGGAACCCTAAACTTAACTTTGGCTCTATTTTAACTCTTCTGTGAATTAATATCATAAACCTATTAAATAAAATAAAAAATTAAGCAACTTTAGTTTTAACATTTGGGATAACATCTTGTCTTTCAACAAATACAGGAAACGTTTATGTTTTTTTTTCATTAGTTAGGATTCTCCTCACACTCTCAATTATTACAAGCATTTTCATTTTGTGACGCCACACTACAGAACAATAAAGGTGATCTCTACCAAGAAGGCAAAAACATGTTTTTGTGCTCAAGGCTGCCTAGGACTTTGATTCTGAAATTACTGTCTTTTCTACTGCAATTATCAATCCCTATATTATTATTTCAACATTAATTTTAGGTCCAGGGGGAGTGGCTGAGCTATTAGTGCAAATAAAATTATACTTCATGAAAAATAATTTTGAGACAGATAAATTGGCTTACAAAGAAATGCTGTTGTTAAAAGTGATAATATTTGCAGTATTGGTTATTGCGCTTTTACCTCAAATGATGTGCAGGATTCACAGGGCTAACTGCAGCATCAATGACCCTCTGCCATTTCTTCACAAGCAATATCAGTCAGGAGACCTCATTGTTGTGAACATGCTCTCTCAGATCTATGTCTTCCACACAATGATGGACTTCAGCAAGCGTCCCTCTAAGGAGCTCTTTGAGGACACTGTGTAAGAATTTATATATGGAAAGCAAGTTAATTTGAACTAGGAAGTATTTTCATATTCATATTAGCCTAAATTCCAATGACTGGCAGCATCTTTTCTTTGCTGGATAGCACTATCTTCATCCTCCCATTCTTCCTCCTTTTCCACCATTATCTTCTCCTCCTTGTTCATAAGAACATAAGAACATAAGAAGAGCCATGCTGAATCAGGCCAAAGCCCATCGAGTCCAGCATTCTGTGTCACACAGTGGCCCACCAAATGTACATGGGGATCTTGAGCAGAAAGAGAAGGCAAAACCCTCCCTTTCCCTTGACCCCCAAACAAATGGTACTCAAGGGAATCCTGCCTGCCTCAACCAACATAGAGGCGGCACATGGACATCCGTTTTAATAACCACCGATACACTTTGCATCCATGAATCTATCTAGCCCTGCCTTGAAGCTGTCAAGGCTGACAGCTGTCACGACCCCTTCAGGAAGTGAATTCCATAAATCAACGACTCTCTGGGTGAAGAAATATTTCCCTTTATTTGTCCTCACTTTCTTAGCTATGAGCTTTAGGGAGTGCCCCCTTGTCCTGGTATTGTGTGATAGAGAAAATAATTTTTCTCTATCCACCTTTTCTATCCCATGCATGATTTTATACACTTCGATCAAGTCACCCCTTAAACGCCGTCTTTCAAGGCTGAAGAGACCAAGGCGTTGCAATCTGGTTTCATAAGGGAGGCGCTCCATTTCCTTGATCATTCTTGTTGCCCTTTTTTGCACCTTTTCCAGTTCCTTTTATAAGTAGCATTAATAATCCCTGGTTGTTATGTGATAATTAGAAGAATTAGGCCTTAACACAGAAATAAAAATTTGCATTAGGAAAAGAAATATATAATATGAAATATGAGAAATGGAGGAGAAAAAGCTAAGCCAAGCTGTATGATGGGAAGGTATCACTGGGGTTAAAGGAACCTCAACCAGAATCCCTTTTCAAGGAGAGTTTGAAAACTTCTGAAAATGGAAGGACTGATCTTCCCCACTGAGTGGAGCTCCATGCTTAGTGGAAGAATCTGAATGTCTTGCAGTAGGTAACTTAAAATTCCTTCCTGGAAAATGGATGGGTTATGATCTAGTAGCTCTTGTTCAGGCATGAGTTGGATTTTGTAAAGGGGGTATTTTAACAAACTGCACATGCTGTCCAAGAAGACTTAGAGAGCTTTCAACAGTTTGTGTTTCAACTTTTTTTTTTAATTTTTTTATTAAAGCAAACAACATTAAACATAAGATCATATTAAGAAGCAATCATCATAGAACATAAAATACAACATTAAGTATTAGTCTTTGTAAACGTCTGATTTGGTAAACATTCCTCACTCCTCACGTCAAGCCTCAACTATACGCCCGATACATTTTATTTGATTGGTGTTTCTCTTGTATATAGTCTATCCACTGTTTCTGGTCTATCACATATTGCTCACTCGAGTGATCCTTCAAATATGCCAAAATTTTCGCTATTTCTGCCTAATGTATTACTTTCAGAGTTCAATCTTCAATAGGTGGTAATTCTGGCCTCTTCCAGTATTGTCCCACCAGCAGTCTAGCTGCTGTGACCAAATTCAGAATTAAATTCGTCTCAGTAGTAGTGCAATCTTTTATGAACCCTAACAAAAGATCCTGAGGTAGAAATTCAATAACCTGAGGTAGAAATTCGATACACTTTTTCAATATTAAAGCAATCAACATTAGACATAAGATCATATTAAGAAGCAATCATCATAAAACATAAAAATACAACATTAGGTATTAGTCTTTGTAAACGTCTGATTTGGTAAACATTCTTCACTCCTCACGTCAAGTCTCAACTATACGCCAGATACATTTTATTTGATTGGTGTTTCTCTTGTATATAGTCTATCCACTGTTTCCAGTCTATCATATATTGTTCATTTGAGTGATCTTTCAAATATGCCGATATTTTCGCCATTTCCGCCAAATTTATTACTTTCAAAGTCCATTCTTCCATAGGTGGTATTTCTGGCTTCTTCCAGTATTGTCCCACCAACAATCTAGCTGCTGTGATCAAGTTCAGAAATAAGTTCGTCTCTGAGGTATTGGAATCTTTTATGATCCCTAACAAAAAAACCTGAGGTAGAAATTCAATACGCTTTTTGAAAATGGTTTGGAGTGTCCACCATATCTTCCTCCAGAAGGCTTTAATTTTTCTACATGTCCACCATACGTGAAAATATGTAGCCTCCCCATCACCACACCTCCAACATTTAGGTTGGGTGTCTGGATAGATGTATGATAGTTTCTTCGGATCTAGATGCCACCTATAGAACATCTTGTAGAAGTTTTCCCTTAGCTGTTGCGCTTTCGTAAATACTACATTTCTCACCCAGATTTCCTCCCACGTTTCCATCGTGATAGAATGCCCAAAGTCTCGTTCCCACTTTACCATACAGTTCTTGACTAGCACAGTTTCAGAGTCCATTTCTATCAGAATACCGTACACTCGTTTGATATGTATGATCCCCTGGTCTCTAATCTGTTCAATTAAATTCTCGTCAGTTCGGGATAAGCCCTTCTTCTTGTCCTTATGCCACCTTGACTGCAGTTGTAAATATGATAGCCAGGTACCTCCTATTCCTTCATCTGCTAGCGTTGTTGAGGTTTTTTTGGAGGAACGTTTTGAGAGTCTTCATCTTAAAATAATTTACACACAGAAGAGAAAGTTTCATGTCCTTCTCTAAATTTGTTATTGAACAACCAAGTTTCCAGATAGTAAATTACTGAAAACTGAAGTGTTTACCTTTTATTTTAATTGAGGAGTGCTTTTTCAAATGTTGCCATAAGAATTATTCACTTCTAGCATTAAAAAAATTCTAGTTGTTCCAGTACATGACATCAGTGTTATGAACAATTTAAGTAAAATCTTAATTTTTTAAAAAAAATATTAATTACATGGTTTAATATAGTTTAATTAAATTATATGCACTCTCTGACTGGAAAAAAGTTATGCTCTTTTTTTGGTCAAAATTCTTCTATATGTCTACTTTCCATTTCCAAGCTATGTGTAGGAAATACTGGGATTAAACTATATTTTTTTTATCCTTATGGCATAATAAATGTTTGGTTTGGGAGAATGCCTGTTTGAAAAAAGGAAATAATTTTTATTTGGTGTCATCAATTATCTTAGACTCCTAAATTATTTTCAACAATAGAATGTGTTTTGGAGGTTTTAAAGAAAATGGACTGACTCTTGTCTTCCAGAATGTATCAGTACCCTTTTACAATAAGTTTGTTCAGTTTCTGAAATTATTAAGTTGAATACTGAAAGATTATTGGGACAAAAATCATTTTCATCCCCAATATTTTTAAAATGCTATCAAAACCTCCCTTATGACACTGCCCATTAAAATAAAAATGATTGTAATGATTGCTATTTTATCAGACTCACCTGTAAAGAAGTATTCTGTTCAATTGAGTGCATGGTGACAAAATATGCATTTCTTTTTCTAGGGTCATGACTCCAATCTACCAGCACATCTTGTCCTTAGAATTTGCCATCACAGAGATCAATAGAAATCCCAATATTTTACCTAATGACACCCTCGGTTTCCAGATCTATAACACCTACTTCATGCCAAGCTGGACATATCGAGCCTCTCTGGAACTTTTCTCTACAAAGGGCCAGGTCATCCCTAACTACAGTTGTGATATGCAGCACAGCCCAATAGCAGTCATTGGAGGACCTACCACTGAAGTTTGTCTACAAATGGCTACCATTCTGTCCATCTACAAGATGCCACAGGTATCAGTTTTGATAGAGCCCACACCAAGTGGATAGCCATCAATGCACTATTCCGTTCTTTTTATGGGAGCATTAATGGCATAAGAAGGAGGGAGTTCTGCTTGAAATAGAAATTATTCTTACAATTGATGACTTCTGATGACTACATGGGAATTCTGCTGTAGCTTACTCCTGTCCCCAGTCTTGTGGCTACAACGCTTCTGGACTTTTATGTTTGAAAGACCTAAATGATCAGTTAGTGTGCTATCCCTTGCCAAGGAGTAATTTTCCATTAGAGCAATGTTTAAGAGAAACAATGACTAAAACTATAGAGAATTCTCAGAAGCATTAAAACAGGAAAAAAAGTATTTTAAGGCCAATCTACCAATTTACAATTTTCAGTCATCGTAATGGGTACTAAAGGAAAAGAAAGGAATGGGGGAGGAAACTAAGTTATAGAAAATAACAGCAGTTGGCAATATTGCTGGAGAAATGAAATTATTCTGAATGGGAATTTTTCATCCACAGCCTCTCATGTACTGTAAGAGAAATACTTAAAATGTCTGTTGAATTATAGAAGTGGAAAGCCAAGTTTGAAAATGCTGTAGGTATTGTTTGACTAGTATAATATTCATGAAATTCTGATGCAACAATGTGTTTTTTATCAAATTTGCTAATGCACCTCAGCCTTGGGATTAATAACAATTTCCACATGTCACATTCTGAATGTGTTTGTGAAGTATAGGCTCATAAGTATGAAATATGTGTTGAATCTTAATATGTTGTAGCTTAAATGAGTAAATAATACCATTCCACATTACTTTTTTTTAAAAAAATAAAAAAATAAATGTCCTGTTGACTATTTGCCTATATTTTTCTTTTTTGTTTTTTAAGTTAATCTATGGTTCCACTACCAAAAGTAGTACAAAAACAGTGGCTGCCTTACATCAGCAAATGCTCCCAATTATGGACCATCAATATAAAGGAAGATGTAAGGGAGGAGGGAAGAACGTTTACTAAAACAGATGTTTACAAAGATTAATACCTAATGTTGTATGCTATGTTCTAGGATGATTGCTTAGCAATAGGATCTTATGTTTAATGTTGATCACATTAATATTGAAACGGATAAGGGAAACACCAATCAAAATAAAATGTAACAGGAGTATAGTTGAGGCTAGACACGAGGAGTGGGGGAAAAGGCTTAATAACTCAGACGTTTTCAAAGACTAATACTTAGTATTGTATACCAGGGATCATGATGATTGCTGCATAACATGTTTTTATGTTCAATGTTAATTGTTTCAATAAAAGAATTTTTATTAAAAAAAAAAAAAATATAAAGGAATTCTTCAATTATTGTTACATTTCAGATGGACATGGATTGGGATCTTGTCTGTGAATAATGATAGTGGGGACAAGTTTGTACAAAATGTGGTTCCCATGTTTGCCCAGAGAGGGATCTGCTCAGACTTCATTGAAACATTTCCAATAATCGATTCAAATAGCATTGCTGAGTTGGTGGAAATAGGACTTGAAATGTATCTGGTGGTTATGAAAAGCACAGTTAATGTAGTATTAGTTCATGGTGAAATTTATGGAATTATAGTTTTGAGACTTCTTTCCACTAATTTGAAATCTGAAGATGCATCATTGTGGAGAAAAGGTAAAATCTGGATTATGACTGCTGAGATGGATTTCATGTCACTTCCTTTTCTAAGGAATAGTGACCTAGTCTTCCTCCATGGTGCTCTGTCTTTTGCAATTCACTCAGAGAAAGTATTAGGATTCCAGAAATTTGTTCAGATGAAGGACCCAATCTTGGAAAAAGAAGATACTTTTATCAAGCTATTCTGGGAAAGTGCCTTTGAATGTTCCTTCTCCATCTCTGTAATGGAGGAGGAAAATGTGATTCCCTGCACTGGAAAGGAGAAACTGGAAGCTCTTCCTACATCTGTGTTTGAAATGGACATGACTGGCCACAGCTGCAGCATTTATAATGCCATCCATGTGGCAGCACATGCTTTGCATGACTTCCATTCATCCATGAAGGAATATAGAACTAGAGGACATGATGATAAATATGTGGTTCAAAAGCTGTGGAAGGTAAATTCTTGAGCCAAACCAATTACTGGCTGCTCACCATATTTGCAGCCCAGTTCCAAAATATAAATTAAGTCCATGTAGGAGATTGTTGTGTCCCGAGCCTGCAAAAGCAGGCTTGGGACGTTGCATTGGTCCTGGGCATTCCAAGACTGCCCGGGACCAGACTGAGTGGCGCCAGCCTTGTGCGCATGCGCAAAGTGCTGGCTGCCCGGGACCAGACTGAGCGGCGCCAGCCTTGTGCGCATGCGCAAGGCAAGAAACGCTTAGATACATTGTTCACCATTGTCCGGGTCTCTGGTCTTTAAAAGAAGCCTGTTTGCTTTTACTGTTTTGTTGTGAGTAAAAGAAAAGAATAAAGAACTGTTGAAGTAGCCATGTGTCTTCATCATTTGCAATCGAACAAGGAACTTAACAGAGATGATCTGACAGGCCATTTTTCGAAGGGGAATGTGTTTAAACATATAGTTTTGTTAAATGTCATCTCTTTAGCTATAGTCCAATTAATGTCTTTAAAAATTATGACATCTGAGTCTTAGAAAAAAGCTGTACAATTTGTTGTGCCTGCCTTTTTATGTTAATTGAACTCTTTATTGTGCCTTACAGTATCTAGGTTTTATATGTGTTCCCTGAACTTACATATTTTAAGACCTTTCTCACTTTGTAGTATTTATTTCAGATCCATTTTGTTTCAAAAGAAGTCCATGATGACTGGTTTGATTTCTGTAATCCATATTTTTAGTGTCTCTCTCTCTGTGTGCATGTATGCAGGTGTGTGTATAGGCTAAATATAAAAGAGTCTGTCATCATTAGCATTCTAACAAATTTCTGTTGTTGTAAGAAAAGGAAACAAGAGACATCAGATGAGATCAGCATTGTTGCATAAAGAGTTCTCTAACAAATTGAGAAACAAAAGGGAGAAGTATAAAAACATGGAAAGAGGGATCTATAATTAGAGCAGAATACCAGCAAACAGCCCAAATCTGCAAGGACAGAATCAGGAAGGCCAAGGTTCAGAATGAACTAGTACTTGCAAAAAATGCCCAAAATAACAAAAAAAAGAGTTCTTTTTCAATATATAAGAAGTAAGAAGAAAGTCAAAATACCAATCAGTCCACTAATGGGAAAGAACAAGAAGGTGTCAGGCAGCAGGGAGAAAGCAAAACTGCTTAATTCCTTCTTTGCATTAGTCTTTAAGCAAAAGGAAAAAATTGTCCAACCTGTCAAAAGCAGCACCATTGGAGACGGAATAGAAATACAGGTCAAGATAGGGAAGGAATTGTTAAGAGAAGACCTATCTGCTTAGGACAAGTGCAGATTCCTGGATCATATGGTTTACATCCGAGGTTACTGAAGAAATTGGCATTGATCTTAGAATCACTGAATGAATCTTTTAGAGCTTTTGGAGCATGGGGAAACTGCTAGAGGACTGGAAAAATGTTGATGTGGTTCCAATCTTCAAAAAGCAAAAAAAAAAAAAAAAAGAGGATCCAGGAAACAACAGACCAGTTAGCTTGACATTAATACTTGGGGAAATCCTGCAAAAAAAAAAAAAAGGCAACAGATTTGTAAGTATCTAAAAATAAATAGGATGATTAATGCAAGCCAGCATACGTTTGTTAAAAACAGGTCATACCAAACAAATCATATTGCCTTCTTTGACAAACTGACTAAATGAGCAGTTGAAGGAAATGCTGTGGATATAGTAGACTTAGGCTTCAATAAGGCATTTGATAAAGTAGACCATAGCTTCTTGGTAAGACAGAACAATGTGGGATAAATTATTTTTATTTTTGAAAGGGGAAATGAATCTTATCACCTTGGGTTTCTAATCTCTCTCTCTGTCTCTCTGTCTCTGTCTCTGTCTCTCTGTCTCTGTCTCTCTCTCAATCATCTATCTGTCATGTATCTAATCTTTTCTTGGGTTCTTTTCCATTGTAGCTCAACGAATTTATGAGACGGGTCTCATTCAATAATAGTGCTGGACAAAAGATTTCTTTCAACCAAAATGGAGAATTGGAGACTGGATTTGATATTATGAATTGGATCACATTCCAAAATCTATCTTTTCTCAAAGTTAGAGTTGGAGGGATAGACTCCATGGATTCCCAAGAGGCATTATTCACCATTAATAAAAATGATATTTTATGGCCGAGGAGGTTTAAACAAGTAAGGAAAGTTTTGATTTATAGTAAAATATCTTTCCTTCATTCTTGGAGTTCTCTTAGATCCAAAACCTTGACTTACAGTATAGTGAAATATCTTTCCTCCATTCTCAGAGTTCTCTTAGATCCAAAACCCACACAGCAATTATATTCCAGTAATGTGAAGACCTTTACAAGTCCTTTCACCTGATGGAACATTAGGTATCTTCTAAGATAATGTGTGAATGGAGGGATTGGTATATTTAAGAAAGAGAGTTGATGTTCTCTGGTATATTAGCTTAAACAAGTATGTTTTCTCATTTAACAAGAACTACCCAGATGTATATAAGGAAGGATGTACCAAAGACATTGCAGACAATTCATACATGACAGTTGAAAAACCACCCCAGATGATACTGTCTAACCGCTGAGTACTAATTTGTCAAAGCATTTTCTTCTTTCTCTCTTGAGTAGGTTCAACCGCTATCTTTGTGTAATAGCAAATGCCATTCAGGTTATGTTAGAAACACGATAGAAGGGAAGCCATTTTGCTGCTATGATTGTTTACAATGTCCACATGGGAAGATTTCCAATCAAGAAGGTGAGTTCTTGTTTTTGTTTTACTGGAAGACATACCTAAATAAAAATGCAACACATGTTGAATTACTATGTCTGAACTCTGTGTGCTCTGAGACTTAGATATTATTGCAAAGCATGTAATCAAGAGTGTATAAATAAATATCTGGCTTCTCATTACAGAAAAGAGGCAGGCAGGGCAATAGTTTTTAGTATCAAATTTGTCTTCTTTCTCCTAAACCTGTCATAGCTCAGGGCTTTGTCAATTAAGAAATTAGATTTAAACTTCTGTACATGACAAATGTAAGGAGCTGCACCTACCAATATATAAAATAAATGGCAAATATGTTCATCTATGGAATCAGCAGAGTTGTTAGCCAAACTGTATATTGTTGAAGATCACAAATGAAGTTTGTCTGCTCAGATTTAATGATATACAGAAAACACAGAAAATTGACCCAAATGAGATATGCATCCGATTCATTGACTGAATTACAATATGATGCCAAATAATGTATTTTGGGACAAAGGGTTTCCCAAATATAACTATTGGAAGTATGCCAATGTATTTGATATTCACATGTTAAACAGTAGCTCTCTTTTCTTAATAGTGTTGTCATGGTTCTGACTAAGGAAAGAAATTGTCATGTTCAGTTTTAATTCTTTCAACAAATCTGTAAATTGTTATTTTATTTTCTAGACATGGATGAATGCTTTCAATGTCCAGAAGATCAGTACCCTAATAAGATGCAGGATTTCTGTCTCCCAAAAATTACAACATTTTTGAAGTATGAAGAAACTTTGGGCACTATATTGGCCAGTTATGCTCTGTTCTTTACTTTGGTCACAGCTGCAATCCTCTGGATCTTTATTAGGCATCAGGACACTCCTATTGTCAAAGCCAACAACCGGAATCTCACATATGCTCTCCTTGTTGCTCTCATGTTATCTTTTCTTTGTTCTTTATTATTCCTAGGAAAACCTGGCAAGGTGACATGTCTCCTTCGTCAAACATCCTTTGGGATCATCTTTTCCATGGCCATTTCTTGTGTGTTGGCCAAAACCATCATTGTAGTTCTGGCTTTCATGGCCACTAAGCCTGGGTCCATGATGAGCAGATGGGTTGGGAAAAGACTTGTATTTTTCATAATTTTGGGCTGTTGTTGTATTCAATGTATTATTTCCATTATATGGGTGGCAACCTCTCCTCCATTCCCAGATGTTGACATGAATTCAGTGGTACAAGAAATCATTCTAGAGTGTAATGAAGGATCAGTCTTCATGTTCTACTGTATCTTGGGCTATATGGGTCTCCTTGCTGTTATCAGCTTTACAGTAGCTTTCCTAGCCAGAAATCTGCCTGATGTTTTCAATGAAGCCAAGTTGGTCTTGGCTTCAGCATGTTGGTCTTTTGTAGTGTTTGGTTGTCCTTTGTTCCAACATATCTGAGCACCAAGGGAAAATATATGGTTGCTGTGGAAATCTTCTCCATTATTGCTTCCAGTGTTGGGTTACTGGTTTGTATCTTTTCTCCTAAATGCTACATCATTTTGTTGAGGCCTGATCTAAACAACAAAGAACAGCTAAGAAGACAAACCCACAGAAAAATCTAAAATAATATGTCAGATATCTAGGGGAAAACAGAATCATTTAATATTATGGTTCAGTTTCACTTACCTTTGCATCCTTTTGTTTTAGTTGTCAGTTTATAGATAAAGTATTAGTTGTGAAAAGTTTTGCTATTCTGGCTTCTAGTATTGGCTTGCCTGACTGCATTTTCCTTCCCAAATGCTGTATCATGTTGATAAAAAAACTCAGGCAACACTTGATGAAATAATTGAAATCTAGCTAAATTAGATGAGAAATCTGGGCCTCATTTCAATTTAGGAGCAAAACGTTGCTTTGGAGCACCTTCAAAGCATCATATTCTCAGCAGGTAAACTCTTAATGGCTTCTCAAATATCTTAGAACTGGCTATCCCAGAATGCTCTCCCAGAATTTTCACTAAAATAATATTCAAACGATGTATTTTTATTTTTAAATGTGTTCTTTAAATCAGGAAGTGTATTTGAAGATTTGAAAATATTAAAAGGCTTAAAATAAGTCAACCACACTATAGTGTCAAATCTCAACTCAAAAGTCTTTTAGCCCAGAGACATGGGATATGAGATAGGCAGCAAATACATTTTACAAATATTGCATGCCATAAAAATAAAAAGAGAGATTAACAGTCCTGCCACTCTGCATCCCTGATTATTTGTAATTCTGTTCAATAATGCAAGAAAAGATGAATGTCTGATCAATCTATTTATTTTTAGTATGGACAGGAGGATTCTGTTGATGCATATCATTTCACTATCATTGTTTAGCAGAAAGGCAGAAATTTAAGGAATGGGAAATATCTATGTTCAATGACAGTGCCTTCACAATACGTAAGACAGGAATTGTATTAGTAATTGCGCCCAGATCAACCCAAGGGGTTTATAGTGCTAGATACAGTCCTTTCTAATAGTTGAAAGCAACATCAACAAGCAATGCAGACCTATCATGGAGTCTTGAGCAATTTTATTTTGGGTTCTGTATAGGAAGTTAGGCTAGAAAGTGGGAAGTGAGTTCAAGTCTCACCTTAGCCATGGAAGCCAGCTGAGTAAGGGCCAGTCATTCTCTCTCAGCCCAACTCACCACACAGTTTGTTGTGGGGAATATAGGAGAAGGAAGGTATATTGGATATGTTTACTGTCTTCAGCTATTTGTAATATTAATACAGGCAGGAAATAACAAGTGAACAGTACAACCTACAGTTAAGCAGACAGTATTTCTTGTATCTAAGATATTAATTGGGGGCTTGTATCACACTATCAATTTTGCCATCTTGCTTGCTTTGTACTTTTGAAACATTTTTTTTAGAAAAAAAAAACTTTTGCTGAAGCTGTAGGGTGGGAATTGTTTTCCTCTGCTGCGTGGACATCTAATGACGAGTAGGAGCATATATTCCCCATAATTATCCAATTGATGCTGATTACTTGGAGAATTCCTCCAGGTGAGAAGAGATTTTCTGGTAATAGCTAGCTAAATAGTGAACTAAGATTAAGGAATACTGTTAAATACTGTTAAACTCCATTGGAACTTTCATGGCAGGGATTTTAAAGCACCTTGGACTCCTGAATTATTGATGAAGCTGACATTCTTGGACATGCTAGAAGAGCACAACAGAACACCAACATTTGAACGATTGTAAAGGAAAAGATGACTTGATGTTAAGGAGAAGATGTGAATGAGAGATAATGTTCTTTATTCTTTCATTTGTCACGCTGCTTCCTTCAGCAGTGTGTGATGTTCCAGTTGCTAAATGCATAATCAGTGACCCTCAGAAAATCAATCATAAGTATTACCAGTCAGGAGATGTTATCATAGCTGGCATTAGTTCACAGAGCTACAGGTTTTCCAACCCTCTCAACTTTGAAAGGCATCCTGCTTCTGAACTCTTTGATGACCTCATGTAAGCAATTGGTACCTTAAACCAAATATTTCAGGCAGTGGGTCTCTCCCTAGGCTTAGGCAATAAGAGTAAGCATGACTTTTCAATCATAAGCATTAAGGGATATAGTACAATTTACATTTCAATGGATCAGAATTTTTATCCAGTTTAAAGTGTTATATGAACACATTCTGACCATTTTAAGTAACATTCCTAAGCAAAGTGACAAGTTAAATGGATGGAAATTACTGAGACTGGTTCCACTACCTACCCACTTTGTGTCATGTTATTATTATTGTCATAGTACTGTAGTTCTTCTGTACTTGTAATAAATTTCATGATAATTATTCATTTTGCTTTCTTGGTAGCAAAAGAGAATTGAGGCTAAACTTATTTCTCTTAGAAAAATAGCCATCTTTCATTATGAACTGCAAAATTAAAGATAACTGAACATATTTAATAGCTAATAACTAATCTGAAGAACAGAGAGATTGCAAAGATATAATTCTATAAATATCATGATGGGATTTTGTTATTGTGTGGGAGAGAAGATGAACTTCTTTAGAATTCTTGATGGCCTGTTAAACTAATTGTTAGTTCATGTGCCAAAACTAGGATATTCAACTGAACTGAAATGTAAAATGTCTAATATAAAGGCATAACATCGATGGCTAAATCATGTTTCTTGCAATAATATGTAGTTGGTTTAACATTTTCCTTTATTGTGACCAAATCCAGGCATACCTAAGGCAATCAAATCACTCTGAAGATGCATAAGTTTATTTGCATGCTTACAAGCAATAATATAGTATATACTGAATTCAAGCAAAGCTTTGATACTTTGTTAAACACCCAAGAGCAAAACGAGAACCAGGGCTTATATACCTTTGGTCTACTGCATTGAAAGGCAAAGAAAGGCAGAAGCAAAACAAAGAAAAGGTAGACACTGTAAAAAAATTACTACATAATGTTGGGATATTTTAAATAGAATAGAATAGAATAGAATAGAATAGAATAGAATAGAATAGAATAGAATAGAATAGAATAGAATAGAATAGAATAGAATAGAATAGTTGTATGGGACCTTGGAGGTCTTCTAGTTCAATCCCCTGCTCAGACAGGAAATCCTATACCATTTCAGACAAATGGTTGTCCAATAAACCCATTTGTGTGACCATATTATTATTTGTTCCTTCTTACTAAGTTAATATGCTAACTATACTATCTCTGAGTTATTGTCGGTGAATAGAAACAACAATCTGGGCCACGGGTATCTGACTGAGTTTTCTCCCTGTCACCATTCAGAATGAATTCAACTTGAGGCAAATGTTTTCTTACAAGGGCATTTTACACAGATCATATGTCTGGGGAGCATCCCATAGGTTTGGTAATGAATATAGTTTCAGGTCTACAAGGAGGGGACCTTTTACCATCACACTATATGCACCCAAGATCACATGCTATTTTCTTTCAGAAATGTTCTCTTGTTAGAAATGAAAATTAGCATTCTAGTTGAATATTTTTGGGAATCAACACCCTGGTAGGCATGGTTAGATACACTTCACTGAAATATATGCATTATTTGTGCAAACATTTTCAGTTAAAAAGTACTATTTTGGCAACTACCCATCATTTGGGTAATTGGTGCACTCTCATTTTCAACTTAAAAATATTTGAGAAATTGAGCCTGTATTTCATAACAGCTGTCCAGATAACTTATGATCCACTAATATTTATTTATTCATTAAACTGATGTGGCCTCCCATGATAACAGTACAACTCTGAGCAGCTCAGGGCAGTGATATAGAACCAAAACATAAAAAAAACAATAAACACAAAAACACAAAAACAAAAACCCAGCTGGCATCAAACTCCGTCTCCTCTGATGCAGCCAACCACATCATCTTCCAGCTGTCTCCTCATCCTATTCCAGTGCTAGTGTGAACCAGCTCTTTATGGTCTTCTAGAAAGTTACGGGGATGAGGACCTACTAGATTTCAGAGGACAGGATGCTCCACAGGAACAGACTGCTATGGAAAAGGCAGATGATCTAAATTTAGAAGAATAGGAATCTAGCAACCCTTAAACTTAACTTGAGACAATCCAATGGTGCAGTTAAATCTCATTGCAGATTTGTGACTCAGACCTACCAGCACATCTTGGCTTTTGTCTTTGCTGTGAAGGAGATCAATGAGAATATCCAGATGCTGAATAATGTCTCCCTGGGATTCAACATTTATAACGCCTACTTCACTGGAAGCTTAACTTATCTTGCTTCACTGGAGCTTCTGTCTACACGGGACAAGTTCATTCCAAACTATAAATGTGATGTCCAAGGTATTACTGTGGCTGCCATTGGAGGACCAAACTCCAAGGCATGTCTTTTCATGGCAACCATTCTGAGCATCTATAAGATACCACAGGTAAGGTGAACATTTATAACGTTAGATCTGAACAAGACATGTAGAACTCTTTTTTTATTGTTCAGTAAGAATTTTTATCAGTTTGGGACAAAGAATGTGTCATTGTCAAACAGGTAATAATTTATTGTTTAAATGCTAGCCTAACCCAGAATTCACAGCATCTATACTTAATATATGCCTTTCCACTTCCTATGTCACAAATGAATAGAAAACTCTTGACTAACCCTGATTCCCAGTTCCCTTTTTGTAACCCCTGGATAAAATTCTCAATTATTGTAACAATCAAGGATTGATACCTTCTTATTTGATGTCTTGATGTCTTCTTATTTACCTTGAGCCATGGTGGCGCAATGGTTAGAATGCAGTATTTCAGGCTGATTCTGCTGACTGCCAGGGGTTCGATCCCGACCGGCTCAAGGTTGACTCAGCCTTCCATCCTTCCGAGATCAGTAAAATGAGGATCCAGATTATTGGGGGCAATATGCTGACTCTGTAAATCTCTTAGAGAGGGCTGTAAAGCACTGTGAAGTGGTATATAAGTCTAAGTGCTAATGCTATTGCAGTTGCTCTTGTAAGTTTTCTTCTATTTTTGGTGTTAACAGGAACAACCCAAATTTATATTTATTCCATATTGTAAGAATGGTCTGCCTGACATAACAATTTTTGAAATCTACATTAACCTTAGCTTTACCATACCATAGAATTCCAAGCTACCCAAATGTCAGATCATGTCCTTCTAACTCTATTTCTTAGCAACAACCACTATTTCATCTAAGATAAATAGCAGGCAGAAAAATATAATTTCAGATCTGGTTAACCCACAAACCTCCTTTTTCCTTTGCAATTTGTAGTAAAATGTATTTAACTCAGTGATTTTCCTCTGCCATACAAACTTAAACATAAATTTCTGCTAGTAATTAAATAGTACACTAGTCATCAAAATAGATATTGTCTGAAACAAAAATAACATTCTAGATAAAACATTCATCTTAATCATATATCTTTTTAAATTTTGTTCCATGTCTCAACATAGTTATTATAAAATAACATACAATTCATATTTGTCATAGTAATACCCAAATATTTTATCTTCTTCTCAATCTTAAAATCTGTTTTATTTATCAATTTTGTTTAACCTTGAAACCATCTATAAAATAGTTACTTCCCAAAGTGGGAAAAGCAGGGTTTACTGTCTATGTTGGCTCTACCTCAGTTAGGAGAATAGATGGAATCCCAGGACTGTTGACAGTTCAATTCTTGAGCTAACAGCAAAAAATAATCCATTTCTGCAGTTTACTCAAGAGGAAGTATCATCTATAATGCATGTGCTTTATCTCATGATCTTCCTTTGACTCAGGGAGATTGTAATGGCCAGAATCTGCTTTCTAGTTGGTGATCTTGGGTAAATTGTCTCCCCATGTTTTTCAATTTTTTTGCACATATTTATTTTCACAATTCAGTATGAATGATTCTTACAAAAGGATAGCATGAATCAAATGAAAAACACCCACTATATCTTAAAAAATAAAGAAAAGTGAAGTTCCATTCTAATGGGACTTGGTCGTAACAATGTTTGATTCTTTTTCACCCAGTTTCAGAATATTAGATGAATACCCACCATTCATACATTAAAATTTTACCTTATTCATTCTACCTACTTAATCTTTCCTTTCTTTATAGCTTGGATATGGTTCTTCTCCTTTGATTAATGACCCATCCCAACAAGCCTTTTTCCAATGGATGTTCCCTAATAGAAACCAACAGTATATGGGGATGCTTCAGTTGCTTTTGCTTTTCAGATGGACCTGGATTGGTGTCATTTTTATACATGATGACAATGGCTTAAGGTTTGTACAGAATGAACTTCCCAAATTTTCCCAGGGAGGTGTCTGCTTTGAGTTTATAGAACCATTGCCAACCTTGTATTTTAAAACTGGCATTCATGAAATGATAGAATCATGGGTCAAAACGTACCAATTGATAATTAGTAGCACAGCCAACGTTGTGTTCTTACATGGTGAAATTCACACTACAATCTTTTTGAGAATGTTTCCCCAAATTTCAGAACTTGAAAACATACCAATGAAAGTGGGCAAAGTCTGGATAATGATTGCACAAATGGAATTCACTTCTGTTCCCTTTCAACAAACTTGGGATCTAGATATTCTTCATGGTACCCTAACCTTTGCAATTCACTCTCAGGATGTGGTGGGTTTCCAAAATTTTCTTCAGAGGAGAAACCCTAATATGGAAACCACAGATGGTTTTATTAAGGACTTTTGGAAACAAGCTTTTCTTTGTTCCTTTTCAACATCCTTGGAAGAGGAGATTGTTTGGAATCACTGCAGTGGGGAGGAAAAGCTAGAGGCTCTTCCTAGGTCTGTTTTTGACATGAGCATAACGTCCCATAGCTATAGCATTTACAATGCAGTTTATGCTGTGGCACACGTATTGCAGTCCATGACTTCATTAAAGTTCAGATATAGAACTATGTCAGAGGAAGGACAGAAGAAGCTCTTGAAGCAACAACTGTGGCAGGTAATGTCCTGATTACACAAGTAGGAATTGGAGAATCATATCTACATAAGCCAATTCTCTAGTAAGTTGATATTTTCGTATGTTTTAGAAGCAGAATGGGCCAACTCACCATAACCAACTCACAGCTTCCAATTTGCCACCATCAACTTGCCATGGGACAACTCAATGAGAGATAACTATAATATCATTAATAATAATATTAATAACATTACTAATAGTATTACTAATAATTTTAAGAGAGGAACAGGTCTAGAGCACAGTTATCTTGTGTTAAGTTGTTCCACAGCAAATTGGCCGTGGCAAGTTGGTGGTGGTGAATTGGCTACTGTGAGGTGGCCATGGCGAGTTTTCCTAGATCTCATTATTTCATAGTTGTCATTGTTTAGAAAATGTTACTATGATGGATTTAGAGAGTCTGCAGATCTACATCCAGTAGAAATTATTTTTCAATATTTCATGTTCTATTCAACACAAAGGGGCAGCAGGGGTCAAAAGGAAAATTAAGGATTGATTTGTTGCCTTTTTAATTATTGATCTGACTACTAATCTCAGCTGCTTTCCATTTGCTTTTCTTAGATATACACATATAATGATTTATTACATTATAATACTTTCTAATCATTTCTCATATCAGATTTCCATTGTAGGGAATACTTGTATGCCTCCATAAAACTCTTCAGCCTCAATAGAATAGAATAGAATAGAATAGAATAGAATAGAATAGAATAGAATAGAATAGAATAGAATAGAACAGAACAGAACAGAACAGAACAGAACAGAACAGAACAGAACAGAACAGAATAGAATAGAATAGAATAGAATAGAATAGAATAGAATAGAATAGAATAGAATAGAATAGAATAGAATAGAATAGAATAGAATAGAATAGAATAGGACCTTGGAGGTCTTCTAATCCAGCCTCCTGCTCCAACAGGAGAATCTATATTATTTCAGACAAGTGACTGTCTCATCTCTTCTTAAAAACTTCCAGTGATGGAGCACCCACGATTTCTGAAGGCAAACTGTTCCATTGGTTAATCTCACTGTTAGGAAGTTTCTCCTTAATTCCAGGTTGCTTCTCTCTTTGACCAGTTTCCAACCATTGTTTCTTGTCCTGCCCTCTGGTGCTCTGGAGAATAATTTGACCTCCTCTTCTTTGTGGCAGCCTCTCAAATACTGGAATATTGCGATCATGTCACCCTTGTTTCTTCTTTTCTTTAGACTAGCCAAACCCAAATCCTGCAGCCGTTCTTAGTTTCCAGGCCTTTGATCATTTAAGTTGCTCTTCTCTGAACTTTTTCCAAAGTCTCAACATTAACTTTATTACTCAACTTGATATGTTATCAGATCCAAAGGCATACAATTCTCTGTAACACTATTAACAGGAAGCACAATAGGAGAGAGAGAAAAAAACATGTATGAGAAGACTAATTTGTATTGGTAGGCTCCCAAGTCAGAGTAAGGAATAGTAGATGCCATTCCAATGATGAAAAGAAGATGTGAGAAATTTTATTTCTCTTTTTTTCCCCATTTGAGTGGGTCACTGGGACAAATATCAAGATGCTTGAATTTGCTTTTTGGTTTGGTTAATTATTCATTTTTAATGTAATGAATTGGATTCTTGGAAGTAATGATAAACTTACCTTAAGTGTATATTTTGTTTATATTATAGGCTTATTATAAATAATTCAATAATGAGCACCTAAATTGTTTGATCATGATTATTGATAGTTTGGGTACAAGACTAATTATATTTTGTGAATGTCTATGGAGATTCTTAGTCATCCATGTCATACTTGTGCCAAAGATGCTTTTTCACATCTTTCTTGTTTTTCTGTCCCCTAGAAGAACAAGAAAGTAAGTTGCCTTGTGAAAAAGCATCTTTGGGTATACTTTGTGAAATATTCTCACCTTCTATTATCATTTGTAGTATTTTTCTAATGCATTTTGCTTTATTTTTATGCTCAGTTTAGTTCCATCACTATCTAAGAAAGGTCTCATTTAACAATAGTGTTGGGGAAATCATTTCCTTTGATGAAAATGGGAACCTGGAAGCAGGATTTGATATTATCAACTGGGTCACATTCCCAAACCTAAGTCTACATCGAGTCAAAGTGGGAATATTTGATCTCAGAGCTCCCAAAGGACAAGTGTTCAGTGTTAATGCCAATTCTATTAAGTGGCCAAGGAAATTTAGCCAGGTATTTTCTGTATATATTTGGGGTCCATCACTGTTCAGGATGCAGATAATGAAAATAGTTGTATGGCCAGATATTTTCTCTGGCTTCCTTCTGACCCATGCAATATACTGGTCTTCTATGGAAGGCAGGCTGGTTGCAATTGTTTTTTCTGCAGGCCTAACTATCCACTGAAGTCTGTACTTGTCCTGTTAGATTGCTTTATAAAAACCAGACAGTTATAGAAGTACAAATGACATATTCAATAATTCCTCTGTCGAACTGTATCAACAGCTCCTGGGGCAATATGAACTTTCTGAGTTGATGCAGAAAGAACATTCTTTGTTGTGCCTTTTTAATAATGGTTCTTATGTGTTCATTTCAAATCCTGGGAGATTATAGAACTCAAAAACCTATATCCAAGTGACTATCCCAGTACCAAACCAACAATTAAGGATTCTGTCTTGTCTGTTTCTCCTTGTACCCAGGCACAGCCTCTGTCTTTGTGCAATGACCCCTGTCATAAAGGTCACAGCAAGACCAAGAAGGAAGGGAAGGCATTTTGTTGTTACAATTGCCTTCCATGCCCAAGAGGAAAAGTTTCAGTTCAAATGGGTAAGGATCTCATGGACTGCATTTGAATTTGAAATCAGGCGGGGATGTTCAGACATTATCATATAAAAATCAAATTGAATAGAAATTGGCCTTTTCCTTTGTGTGGATGTTAGAAGCACTTCCAGGATCCAGTGCAGGTATGTTGCCCAGAGTTTCTGAAGGAAGGGTGCCTATAAATTGAATGAATGAACAACAAACAAATTGATGTTGGGCTCTGCATAATATCTCATAAAAACACAATTATTTAAGAAACATACAATTTTCTTTGTAGCTCAGATTATGCACTAAGCTGTTTTTTCTATCTTGATTAGATACATCACAGTCTAAATAAAGAGATTTGCTTTTATCTTTTCAGACTTGGAATTTTGTTACCAGTGTCCAGAGGATCATTATCCCAGCAAAACTCAGGATCAGTGCATTCCAAAAGACATCAGCTTCCTATCTTTCCATGAGCCTTTGGGGATCACCTTGACCATTTTTGCTCTTTTATTTTCCTCCAGTACAGCTCTGGTCCTCGCAGTCTTCATTCAGCATAAGGATACTCCCATAGTCAAGGCCAACAACCAGGATCTCAGCTATATCCTCCTAGTCTCCCTTCTGCTTTCCTTTCTCTGTTCTTTACTTTTCATTGGTCAGCCTCAGATGACAACCTGTCTCCTTCGCCAAACTGCTTTTGGCATCATCTTCTCTGTGGCGGTTTCTTGTGTGGTGGCCAAAACCCTCACTGTAGTCCTAGCTTTCATGGCCACCAGGCCAGGCTCCCAGATGAAGTCATGGGTGGGAAAAAGACTGGCACTTTTTATAGTGCTTTCCTGCTCTTTCATTCAAACCAGTCTTTGTACTGTATGGCTAGGGAGCTCTGCTCCCTTCCCAGATCTTGATATGTACTCTCTGCCTACAGAAATTGTCCTGGAGTGCAATGAAGGCTCTGCTGCCATGTTTTATTGCATCCTGAGTTTCATTGGTCTCTTGGCTTTGATCAGCTTTACAGTGGCTTTTCTTGGCAGGAACCTCCCAGACAGTTTCAATGAAGCCAAATTTATCACTCTCAGCATGCTGCTCTTTTGTAGCGTTTGGATTTCTTTTGTTCCAGCCTACCAAAGCACCAAAGGGAAATACATGGTGGCTGTGGAGATCTTCTCCATCTTAGCCTCAAGTGCTGGATTATTGGTCTTCATTTTCTCCCCCAAAGTTTACATCATCTTGATAAGGCCTGAGCTGAATAACAGGCAACAACTCATGCAAAAAAAAAATCATAAAATGAATTAAAGGAATCAATCTTGATGTACACAATTGGATTTAGATCAGTGATTGTTGCCAGCAATAATATGTGCCTTAAGTGCTTTTGAAAATGAAACGGTTGTGTATTAGTGTAATAATAAAATGTATAATTTTCTATGTCTTTCCATTCTATAATGCCTATGGTTTAATAATTAAAGCATTGTAGAGCCAACATATGAACAAACTTGATTTTGACAGCTTTAAATGTTGAACTGTCCTGCCCCTTGAAGCTGCAAGATTTAATGAGTCACAATACTTAGCAATTATGGTTCCTGAAGAAAATTTTGAAAAGTGTAAACAGGAAATATTGTTAAACAAGCTTCTAGTAAACCAAAAGAAAAAGACTAATCTTAGTGATTCATGTTTCAGTGGTGGATACAGAAGTCCAAGAGCATCAAAATACAAAAGAAGTTCAAGTTTGCTCAGATTGTGAGGATGTCTAACAGGTGACTGCAGAAATATAGAATCTGGACCACCTACATGCCTGCAGACCTGTGGATTTTTGATTGATTAATTTGAATAAGAGTCCTTATCCAGATCTGGCTATATATACCTGCATTTCCAAAAGTATGTTCACTCATTTGATGCATATGAGGGCAACAGAGATTGCAATCAAAACTTCATGGAGGAACATTAAGGTAATTGAGGCTGCCAAAAGTCTGGATTTCTAACATTTATAAAAATCATAATTTAAAAAAGAATGCAGAATAAATCAAGTTAGTATAATGGTTAAGAAGCTTGCTAGGAATGGGAAAGCCTAGGTTTTTGGGGGGAGGTGTTTTGTTTTGCTTTCTTTTTACAACCCTGTAATCTCTTTTATTGGGATGACAATGGGAACTGAGCATTTACCGGCCAGATGCCCTTCCTGATACCTACATGGAGTTCACAGCAGATATTTTCTCCTTGTGTCCTGATAGAGAAACATCTGTTGCTGCCTAGGACTGAACTCTCAAACATCTTCACCTCTAGGCCATTGCACCACTCAAATGGGGAAGGCTAGTTTATTATCTTTATTTCAGCATGGAAGCCAGGATGACCTTAGAACTTCCTTCTCTCTCATACTTGGACATGAAAAATATTTCAGAGGAAGACAGTAGTCAACCATTTGTTGCAATATTCCCAAGAAAATGGCATTGGCTAATCCATTCTGCTAGAGGAAAAGAGGAGAAAAGAAGCAGTTTAAGAATACCAGACAGAAAATTCAACTTGACTGTTGAAGGATGGTTCATCAGCCAGATCTTTGCACCCATTAAGAAATCCCCCACCTGGGAAAGATTGAGGAAACAGAATTAGAAGATCATTGTGGATGGTGGAGGAATCAACTGAAGTGAGCAAATCCAACAAGAATCAGGGGGAAAATCGCTTAGGGGCCCAATGAGTTAGAGTTCCAACCAGGGACAGGTCTGACTGTTATGAAAAAAAACAGGGGCACCCAAAAAGCTACACTCAAGTCCAAAATTCTTGCATACACTACAGCTTTAAAAATGGAAGATTTCTGTAATAAATCTGCTTCTGAAGAGGAAAGATTATTATTGATCTGCAGATCAATACAGGTTAGGCCCTTACCTCAACTGACTTTTCCTGTTTCTATCTTCAATTTCCTCTGAAACAATGGAAAGAATATTAAACAGGGCAGCCCAAAGGGAACTCAGTTGAAGGCTTATATATTTTTAGGTCCATTGTATAGTTGGCAAATATTAAAAAAAATGGTTGGGCATTCAATTGCATAGGAGTAGCTGCACTCTCAACTTCTTCAACCCTGCCCCACATTAAATTACATTTTCTCAAAAATTAAAAGGATTGAAGGCCAACTCTTTGGAATTGTGTATGGGATGGTTTTGATCCCATACTGCTATATTGGTATTCTGACCCAACCTAATTCTGAGGACACCACTGATATATGTGGGTATTTGTGTGTGCATGTATATGCAAGTGTGTGTAATTAAATTTATATGCTGCCCAATTTCCAGTGGCTCTATGTAGCTTATAAAAAAGAAGAAACACACACACACACAAAGAGTAAAAATTTCATTGTTTTATCGAAGGAACTGGCTGGACAAATGTTTTGGGTTTTTTTAAGTTTTTTATTGAATACAGAAAGAAAGGATTAAAAACATTGAACATGGTAAATCGTCTTTGACAGACATCTCAGTCCATATTATACATTATTTACATATAACTTATCTATATACAAACTATACATTTCTAATCTCTATTTTTTATTTTGTCTCATCATTTGTGACCTCTATCTTTTTTTCCCTCCATCTATAAAATTTGTTCCATATCAAATAAAATTCTGTGTCTTCCTGATTTTTTAATCTTTTAGTTAACCTATCTAATTCTGTGCAAAACATAATTTTCTTTATTAGATCTTCTTCACTCGGTATTTCCATTGTTTTCCATTTTTGAGCAAATAAAATCCTTGCCGCCGTAACCCCATGAATGATTAGATATGTGTCCTCTTTATTTACATTTTTCTCTAATATTCCTGATAATAATGCCTCAGGTTTGTATAGAATGTTTTGGCTAGTCATTTCTATTACCCATTTCCAGACCATACGCCAATACACCTGTGCTTCTCTACATGTCCACCATATATGAAAAAAGGTGCCCTTTTCTTTTTTACATTTCCAACATGTAGCAGAGTATCCTTTATACATTTTAGCTAGTCTGGCCAGAGGAAGGTGCCATCTGTAAATCATTTTATACAAATTTTCTTTATATGATGTCGCTAAAGTGATTTTATTATTTCGCTCCCATAGTTGCTGCCATTGATCCATATTTATATTATATCCTAAATCTATTAAAAATTAACAGGATTGAAGGCCAACTCTTTGGAATAGTGTATGGGATACTATATTGGTATTCTGACCCAACCTAATTCTGAGGACACCACTGATCCCAAATGCAAGCACTATTAATAGGGCTTGGATAAAATGTTTTTAATTTTTATGTATTTAAATTTTAATGTTTTAATATTGTATTAATTTTAATTTTTTATTGAATTTATGGATGATGTGGGGGGGTTGACTGCGGAGTGAATCGGGTTGAATGGATGGGTGGTTGTGTGGATTGGATGGATTGTGGACCTATGATGAATGGAAGGGCCGACCTGTCGGCATTTACAGAAGCTACAGAAGTGGAGGAGCCTTGCTTTGAGGGCCAGTTTATACCGGTCTTATGGGGAAGAGGCAGATATGACGGGAGGCCTGGGGTAGGCTGCTCTCGGGGAACAAAGCCTCGCTGCCTGAAAGCGATCTCTTGTTCCGGCCCCATGAACCTCTCCTGGGGTACTGGTAATGAGCAAAATCAGGACCCTGGACTCAGGCTGCTGCTGCTCAATGCCAGGTCAGTGGTAAATAAAGCTCTCCTCATCCAGGATTTAATTCTGGAGGAGGAGGCTGACCTGGCATGTGTGACCCCAGAGGGAGGAGTTCCCCTCTCTGAGATGTGTCCAGCTGGGTTTCAGGTATGGCATCAGCCGTGACCCCAGGGAAGGGGGGCAGGAGTGGCGATTGTAGCTAAGGAGACACTCGGGCTGCGCAGACTCGCTGCTACTGAGATATCGGGTTGTGAGTCCCTCCTCATGAGGTTGGACCTAGGTGTACAGATGGGCTTGTTGCTTATGTACCTGCCTCCCAGCTGCGTTTCTACAGCCCTGCCCACGCTACTCGAGGAGGTAGCCAGGTTGGCGGTTAAGTTCCCCAGACTTATTGTTCTCAGGGACTTCAACGTGCCATCACTTGGTGAGTCCACGGGCTTGGTGCGGGAGTTCATGGCCTCCATGGCAACCATGGACCTGACACAAGTAATTGAGGGCCCAACCCATGAGAAGGGGCACACACCTGATCTGGTTTTCCTCTTGGAACAGTTGAGTCATGATCTGAAGCTAAGGGGCTTAGAAGTGTTGCCCATGTCATGGACAGATCATTTTCTGCTGCGCCTTGAGTTTACGACGCCAATCCTCCCTCACAGGGAGCTGGAACCGATTAAATGGTTCCGCCCCAGACACCTGATGGACCCTATTGCCTTTCAAAGGGCACTTGGGGAATTGCCGGATTCGCTCGTACACAGTTCGGTGGAGTCCCTAGTGATGGCCTGGAATATGGCCACTACGGGGGCTCTAGACCGGATTGCGCCGTTGCAACCTCTCTGTGGCAGCAGACTCAAGAGATCTCCTTGGTTTACCGAGGAACTCAGGGGGATGAAGTGCCATAAGAGACGTTTAGAGAAGCAATGGAGGAAAAGCAGATCCGAACCTGATCGAACCAAATTGAGAGCTTGTATCAAGACCTATTTGGAAGCGATCACTACGGCCAGATCTCAGTATCTTTCCGCATTGATCGTGTCTGCGGAATCTCATCCGGCTGCCCTGTTTAGGGTGACTCGCTCTCTCCTTGATATGGGGAGGAGGGAGGAACCTTTGCAGGGCAATGCCAAAGAATTTAACACCTTTTTCGCAGACAAGGTCGCTCAGATCCGGACTGACTTGGACTCCAATTGGAATGCAGTGTTGGCTGACAATGAGTCAGTCGAGATGACAGAGGCCCGTCTTAGTCCTGTTGTATGGGATGAGTTTGACCTGGTAACTCCTGATGATGTGGACAAGGTCATTGGAGCTGTGAGTTCTGCCACCTGTTTACTGGATCCGTGTCCCTCCTGGCTGGTTTCGGCTAGTAGGGAGGTGACACGAAGCTGGGTCCAGGCGGTTGTTATCGCTTCATTGAGGGAGGGGTCCTTTCTGGCTCCCTTAAAGGAGGAACTCGTGCGCCCCCTCTCAATAAGCCTTCCCTGGACCCAGCAGTTTTAAATAATTATTGTCCAGTCTCCAACCTTCCCTTTTTGGGGAAGGTTGTTGAGAAGGTGGTGGCACTCCAACTCCAGCGGTCCTTGAATGAAACTGATTATCTGGGCCCTCAGCAGTCTGGATTCAGGTCTGGTTACAGCATGGAAACTGCTTTGGTCGCGCTGACCGATGACCTCTGGCGGGCCCGGGATAGAGGTTACTCCACTATCCTGGTGCTTCTTGACTTCTCAGCGGCATTCAATACCATCGACCATGGTATCCTTCTGCGCCAGCTGGAGGGGCTTGGAGTGCGGGGCACCGTTCTATGGTGGTTCACCTCCTACCTCTCTGGCCGGTTGCAGTCGGTGTTTGCAGGAGGTCAGAGATCGGCTCCGAGGTCTCTTCCATGTGGAGTTCCTCAGGGGTCTGTTCTCTCACCTCTGCTTTTTAACATCTACATGAAGCCGTTGGGTGAGATCATCTGTCGACACAGGGTGAGTTATCATCAATATGCTGATGATACTCAGCTTTATATCTCTACCCCGTGTCATTACAGTGAAGCAGTTGAAGTGATGAACCGGTGTCTGGAGGCTGTTGAGGTCTGGATGGGTGCCAACAGGCTCAGATTCAATCCTGACAAGATGGAGTGGCTATGGGCTCTGCCTCCCAAGGATAATTCCAACTGTCCGTCAATTACCCTGGGGGGATAAGTTCTGTCCCCCTCGGAGAGGGTTCGCAACCTCGGTGTTCTCCTCGATCCACAGCTAAGTTTGGAACATCATTTTTTGGCTGTGGCGAGGGAGCATTCGCCCAGGTTCACCTGGTGCGCCAGTTGCGGCCCTATTTGGATCAGGAGTCACTCCTCACAGTCACCCATGCCCTTGTCACCTCGAGATTCGACTACTGTAATGCTCTCTACATGGGGCAACCTTTGAAGAATGTCCGGAGACTGCAGGTAGTCCAGAATGCGGCCGCGCGAGCTGTCTTGGGTTTCCCAAGACATGCTCATATCACTCCAGCTCTTCATGAGCTGCACTGGCTACCAATTGGTCTCCGAACACAATTCAAAGTGTTGGTTATGACCTATAAAGCCCTTTATGGCAATGGACCAAGATACTTGCGGGACCGTCTCCTGCCTCATGAATCCCAGAGACCGGTTAGGGCACATAGGGTTGGCCTCCTATGAGTCCCGTCTGGTAAACAATGCCATCTGATGGGACCTAGGGCAAGAGCCTTCTCCGTTGCTGCCCCTGCCCTCTGGAACCAGCTTCCCTCGGAGGTTCATACTGCTTCCTCCCTCCTAGCTTTCTGGAAAGGGCTGAAGACACATTTATGCTGACAGGCTTGGGGCATATGAGCTGTGCTCTGCCCCTCGGCCCTAAGAGTGTCCCACCATCAGTGCCTGCGAATTGATTGTGTTTGTGTGGGGTATGAATGTGGTTAATTTTAAAATTGTTGTTGTGTTTTTGTTGTGAGCTGCCCCGGGTCTTCGGAGAGGGGCGGCATATAAGTGCGAATAAACAAACAAACATAAACAAACATATGTGGGTATTTGTGTGTGCATGTATATGCAAGTGTGTGTAATTAAATTTATATGCTGCCCAATTTCCAGTGGCTCTATGTAGCTTATAAACAAGAAGAAACACACACACACACACACAAAAAGTAAAAATGGCATAGATTAAAAAAACCAAGTGGAACTAAATCATGGCCCCAAAATTTCATTGTTTTATTGAAGGAACTGGCTGGACAAATGTGATGGGAGACAGGCAATCCCTCAAATAATCAGGCCCCATGCCCTGTAGGGCTCTATGCAGTGGTGAGATTCAGCCAGTTCGCACCAGTTTGGCAGAACCGGTAACTAATTTTTTGTTGACCAGGCCCAGAATGGACCTCCGGAAGTGGCATACACATAGAGAACCGGTTTTTCACATATTTGAATCCCACCACTGGCTCTATGGGTAGAAACCAGGACCTTGAATATACCATGAAGAATAAAATTGACAGCTAGTACAATTCATGAAGCAGATGTGTCATATGAGCATACGGCATGTTCATCATTGCTTATACCACTGCATTTGGACCAGATGAAACAATATTTTCAAGGGCAGCTCCATATAGAGCGCACAGCCATAGTCAAACCATGTGTCATTCATGGCATGAGTGACTGCCTGAAGGGTCCTCAATCTTTCAAAAATTTCAAGGAAGGAGAACAACTGGTACATTAGAAAGTATAAATCCTAAATAGAATTACCCTAAAATACCCCTTCTGTCTTGTTATATTAATAAAATGAAAAAAAAATCAATTGAAATATGTAATCAAGATATTTTCTTCTACAGTATTGCAAATAATCCATGATTATGCAAAGGTGATTATCTCCCTGTAGTTTATCAATCTGACAACAGTAACTTCTACTTCTCCTAAAGAACAACTAAAGACCATGGCAGAAGAGAGGCAAGATTAAAGTACACTATTAAAAGATATTTTGCTGTTCAAAAATGGGACACCGTATAGACCAGTTGGAGACTGTCCCCTGAAGATTCCAAGTGCAAAAACTATGAGAGGGCACTAAAGTCATCCAGAACTCCTTAATGACATTTAATTATGACCATTCAACTATGTTATTCTGTTCTGTTATTCTGTTATTTTTTTATAATCACATATACCCCATCCCATCAAACCCAAAGAAAATCTGGAATGGTATAGGATCTCCTGCCATGGGCAGGGGGTTGGACTGGAAGACTTTCAAGGTTCCTTACAATCCTATTATTCTATGTTCTAAGTATGTATCTTGAATCAGTCATCACAATGGATATAACATTAGTGAGATATGGATCATATATGTTGGCTTTTAAAGTAAACATTAGATTAGAACAGACATGTCAAATTCGCGATGTCATATGACGTTGCGTGATGTATCGGAGTTTTTTCCCCATTGCCGGCAATGGGGTGGGCACAGTTTTGTCATGACACATCCGGCCCTTGGGCCGTCAGTTTGACACCCCTGGATTAGAATATCATAAACACACATGGCGCGTGTGTAATTTTGTTTATTTTATTTAAAAGACATATATGGCTACCCATCTTGTAGAACATAACTCTGGCTTACAATAATCATGGTAAAAAATTGCCTTGTGTGCAGATCAATATAAGGTACATTAAAGTCCCCTTTGAATTGAAGCATCCTCAGGATACCTAAGACCACAATAGTCTGTCATGGGGAACCAATGTTATCTAAATGATTGTTTCTATGTCTAAACTACTAAACTTCGCAATCCTCAATTAATTGATATTCCTGGTATAAGGGTGGATGAATACATGTAAAAAATCAGTGAATTATCATACTTTAGCAGAGATTTTAAAAAATAGAAAAATTCTGAACTGAAACTTATTGAATCAAGTCTACATTGGGACCCCACAAACTCAACTGAAATAAATATAGGAATAGCAAACATGATCCCTCAAAACAAGCTTCCTTACAACATTATTTTTTGTCATCTTTCCTATTTTAACCCCAGATGGAAATATTCCTGCTAAACACTCTTATCTCCTGTTTTAGAAAGTTGCATTCTTTTGAAACTTCTTAGGAAAAAAGAAAAGTTTTGTTGAAATGATAGGTTGGAAAATGATTTTCTTCTGCTACATGAAAGAATTTCTAATGATAAGCAGATGTTTAAATTCCCCATAATTATCCAATTGATGATGATTACTTGGCATCAGCATCAACTCCTCCAGATGACAAGGGATTTTCTGGTAGTGACTAGCAAAACAGAATCGAGATTGGAGATTCTTCTTAATCTAGGCTGGAACATTTGGCCCAAGGAGTTTAAAGCAATTGGGAGCTCTGAACATATTGATGAAACTGACATTACTGGCCATGCAAGGATGCCAACTCTTGAATGACTAGAAAAACACAGGTGACTTGATGTTAACAAGATGTAAATGCAAGATCATGCATTTTATTCTCTGGATTCTCATACTGTTTCCTTGGACATCATGTGATGTTCCAGTTGCTAAATGCATGAACAGTGACCCACGGAATATCAACCACAAATATTATCAGCCAGGGGATGTCATCATAGCTGGCATTAGTTCACAAAGCTTCATGTTTTCCAATCCTCTCAACTTTGAAAGGCACCCCTCTTCTGAAGTCCTTGATGACCTCATGTAAGCAATTGGTACCTTAATCAAATGGTTCAGATGATAAGTCTCTTCTTAGATTTGGGCAGCAGGTGTATCCATGACTTTTCAATCAAAACTAAAACTGAGAGATGTACTATCCTTTAAGTTTCAATGAGCTATAATATTCATCCAATGAAAGAGATTTCAGGCAAAGGTGAACAAATAACATATCACTTCACATTATGTTCCCAAGAAAGATGATCAATTAAATTTTCTATGGTTGGATATTACCGAGGTTCATTCCATCCTCCCTGTTTCTTTGTGACATATTATGATCATTCTCATTATACTTCTTCTGTAACTTGCAATAAATTTTAAAAGAATTGTTCCTTTTCATTTTCCTGAACATCCAAGGAAGATTGATACTAATTTATTTGGAATATTCTTTATTGACCAAGTGTGATTGGACACACAAGGAATTAGTCTCCAGTGCATAAGCTCTTAGTATACATATAAACAACAAAGTGGTAAATCATAAATCATAAGATACAACCATAAATCATAAGATGTAAGATTTCCATTGTAAAAATATCCCACCTTTCATTAAGAACTGTGAATTGAAAGACAACTGAAATCTATTAAAAATATAAATCAGTAAAATAATCCTTAACAATATCAGGATTGGAGTTGAATGTAGCATGTACCAGACGATGAATTTGCAACCAAGTAGAATTCTTGGAAGATGGCTAAAACTCACATTTTAAAATGAGGATGTTTGACTAATGGAAATCCTATTTCTAAGAGTAGGGCATGCAGTCCATGACTAAACCACATTTCCTGCTAAGATATGCATTTGGTAGAACTCTTTCCATTCATATCCAAGGTCACTTCTTATTTTCTGACACAGATATTCCCTTGTTAAAAATGAAAGTTAACACTAACATGCATTTGGAATCAGCCTCTAGACAGAGATAGTTAGATGGAGATTTAAATGCACCTCACTGAAATGTATGCATTTTTATGCTAGGTTTTGAAAAATGTACCCTTTTGTCATGGTGCCTTAGAAAGTCTATGGATGTTCTGCCGAAACAAAGAGAGTTTTGCTGAATCCCATCTTTTCAGTTGAAAATAGTTGAGAACCCACTCCTGAATTTCATCATGAAATTGCTCGGATATGATCCTGTAATATTACAAAATACAATATCTATATGTTAAGGGAATAGGAATTTAACAAGCTTTAAACTTCTTAAGTAGAGACAATTTACTGGTGCAGGTAAATCTCATTACAGATTTTTGACTCAGACCTACCAGCACATCTTGGCTCTTGTCTTTGCTGTGAAGGAGATCAATGATGATACCCAGATGTGCAACATCTCCTTGGGTTTCAAAATTTATAATGCTTACTTCACTGGAAGCTTAACTTATCTTGCTTCACTGGAGCTCCTCTCCACATGGGGCAGGTTCATTCCAAACTATAAATGTGATGCCCAAAGTACTACTGTAGCTGTGATTGGGGGACCCGACTCCAAAGCTTGTCTTTTCATGGCAACCATTCTGAGCATCTACAAGTTACCACAGGTAAGATAGACATCCAGAGCATCAGATTTTAAAAGCCAGATGAGGCTCTCTTTTGTTTGGTTTGGTTTTTAGTAAGAATTTTTATTAATTTGGGACAAAGAAGGTGACACCATCCCAAAAGAGATGTTTATTCTGTGCATTAAACATGAATCCTGACCTAAAACCTTTTAAAAGTCATTTTGAATTAGCATTTCACAGCATCCATCCTGGAGTCCTGAGGAAGGGGCATAGATCCAATGTGAGTCAGTTATCAGGACCAGAGGTTTACTCCTCTGAACTTTCAGATTTGTGCTGGAGTCCATCCTCAGAGATGTAGACATAGAGGGAAGTTCCTTGAAGCTGGGCTCCAGCACAAGTCCAAAAGCTTAGACTTGTGGTCCTGGTGACCAACCCAGATTGGATCTTGCCTTATTCTCCTGGGACATGTATATTTGCCTTCATTCATGAAGGGGCCATAGTTTGGAGCAGGCAGAGGTCCCAAGGCCTCCACTTGTCAATAGGAAGCAAAAGGTCAGGTAGTTGGCTGGAAAGACATTTCAAAGCAACAGCATCCACCAGAGGGGAGTTAAAGCTACCATTTAGTGGTCATGATTTTGTTACCAAACCCCTATTTATTTATTGCGTCTAACCCTCATTGGACCCTCTATGGCACAATAAACTTGGAGAAAGGAGTGCCACAAGGATGTGTTCTTGCTCCTTCTCTTTTCAATTGCTATGTTAATTCATTGGTAGGCCTTTTTCTAAACATGGATATTCATACACCCAATTTATCACAGTACAAAATTCAAATACCTATATGCTGATGCTACTGATGCTATAATTTTCACAAACTTCTAGACTGAACAGAGGACACATAGCAATATCTTGTATGTACTTCATGTACTGCAGATAAAATCATTTTATTTTCAATTTTGATAATTCAAAAATTTTGGATTTCATTAAGCAGTATCCCTGGAGAGTAGAAGGGCATAAATTAGAATCAGTCAGCACATTTAAATACCTTGGGGTAATTTTCCACTTGAAAGGTACATGGAATGCACGATAGAATTAAAATTAGGATAGGGTAGGGTAGGGTAGGGTAGGGTAGAGTGGGATGGAATAGAAAAATAGAATATAACAGAACAGAACAGAACAGAACAGAACAGAACAGAACAGAACAGAATAGAATAGAATAGAATAGAATAGAATAGAATAGAATAGAATAGAATAGAATAGAATAGAATAGAATAGAATAGAATAGAATAGAACAGGAGTAGAGCAGAGCAGAGCAGAGCAGAGCAGAGCAGAGCAGAGCAGAATATTTGGCCAAGTGTGATCAGCCCTTAGATCAATGAAAGCCATCCAACATTTCTTTTGCACTGGCAGAAGATAATTAGTTCCCATGGCTTTAAAACTTTTTGAAGGCAAAATATTGGCTCAAATTCTTTACAGGACAGAAACAGGAATCTTGTACAGTAGAAGGAGCTGTAGGAAACAGTGCAAACAAATTTCTGATTTGAGACAGGAATGCAGACAATTCAGGTTATGGACTGGAACCGTGGTTGTGAACCAATGGCACATGTGCCACAGGTGGCATGCAGAGCCATTTCTGTGGGCACATGCACAGCTGCTGCTGCCAGCAGCTTGCGCAGGTCCAGGCCCAGAGCGGTAACCCCACCCAGCACAAAGGAGGCAAAGCAGCCAGCTAACAAGCCCTGTATAGAGGTGCATGCCCATGCCCACCAAGCAAAAGGCCACCCCGAGCAGGGAAAGCCGGATCCCGATTGGCGCCATGACCCCCCAGTCCCAGCAAGATTGCATGCCTCCCCCATCTCTGTTGGGACTGGGGGGCATGGTGCCAATTGGGATCTGGCTTTTCCTGCTTGGGGTGGACTTTTGCCTGCTGGGTGTGGTTGTGCACCTCTACGTAGGACTTGCTAGCCAGCCATTTTGCCTCCTTTGTGCTCGGCAGGCCAGGTCTCCAGGTGGTGGTGGCAGCCTAATGGACCTGTGGACCCTGGCCCAAATCCTGTGTGCCTCACAGTCCTCTCCTTCTGCACTTGCCCACTCGGAGCCCAACTAGGGGGACCTCAGCCACCCATGTCATGCTGCCCTGGCCCTGCTGCCACACGTCCTGCCAGCAGCCATTGCCAGTGCAGCAGCAGCAGCAACAGCAGCCGCCTCTCACAACCCGGCTGGGAGCTCGCTTGCTGCCCAGCCCACCCACCCACATGGAGTCCCAGTGCGACTGCATATATTTCCCAGCTATGCCCTTCCTGGCCCACAAGGTGCTCCTGGGGGAGGCAGGCTGGTACCGGGCCTTGCCCCAGAGGAACCACTCTATCTGGGTGAGATGGTCTGCTTCCTGCTGGTCCTGTGGTGGTGCTCGGGAGCCAGCAGCACTCCGCAGCCACCCTGGGCGATAATTGGCAGGCTCGCTCTTGGTCCAGCTGGCACCAATGTTGGTGTGGGAGATGAGGCTATCCTTGTTGAAACAGCAGAGGAGGGTGCAGCTGAGCCGGAGAGGCAGCTGCCAACAGAAGCATCTTCCAGGAGAGCCAGGTGCTCCTGACCCACGGCCCCAGCACCCCGGGAAGACTGCAAAGGCTATCCCCCCTGAGGAGCCCATCGTGTCCACTGATGAAGTCATCTTTCCGCTGACCATTTCTCTTGACAAGCTGCCCACCAGCACCGTCAACGCCAAAAGCATGGTGATCATCTGGAGATGCGACCAAGAAAGAGGTAAGGTCCGGGAACGCAGCTACCTCAGCATCTTGCAGGATTGGGCCCCTTCCCAGATCTTCCACAAAGAGCAAGGTGCCTTCCAGGGTGGACGCAGGCGGTGCAGATTCCCCATGCATGAGACTGGGATTTTTTCCTTACTATTGGATTTTCACTACCAGATTGTTTAACTTGATGCAGAAAGGGAAGGATATGCATTCTGCATCAAGTAAACTTTTAAGAAGTTAAAGAGTTAGAGTCTGGCAGCGAAAATCCTCCCCCTCACCCCTGTGCCTCAGGACGATGCCACCAGCAGCTTGCTCAGGTCTGTTAGGCTGCTGCTGCTGAGGAGAGGAATAGTGAGGTTTTCTGCCAGCCGGCTGACAAGGCAAGGAGTAGGTCAGGGGATGGTGGCTGGCTGGCTAGGGAGGGGGAATCATGGCTGCTTGGGGGGGATTTACCAAGCCTCAGGGCAGCGCCATTGGCAGCTCCCCCCACCCGGCTCACTTCTCCGGCTCTGTTTTTGGAGGTGCTTCTGATCAGCTTCAGCATGCCATGGAAAGCCTGGCTGATACAGGCAAGGCAGGAGTGCACACAGACTTCACTTTTTTCCTTTGACAGTGATGGGGTTAGGGTTGCTGCAGCTGATCAGAAGCGCCACCAAAAACAGCGAAGTCTGTGTGAATGCCTGCTATGCGCGTACCCGTCAGCCATGCTCCCCATGCCTCAGATCAGCTGCAGCATGCTGTGGACAGCAAGGCTGATGTGGGCTAGGCAGGCTTGCAAAGAGACTCCATTTTTTTCAGAGGGGCTTCGGTGCCTGGCCGGCTCAGCC
Source organism: Bothrops alternatus (assembly GCA_034064705.1). Classification (NCBI taxonomy): domain Eukaryota; kingdom Metazoa; phylum Chordata; class Lepidosauria; order Squamata; family Viperidae; genus Bothrops; species Bothrops alternatus. The sequence goes on along the minus strand of JARGCV010000182.1, from coordinate 1,695,535 downwards.
AATTTTCCTCTTTCTTTTTTTTTCATATCCAAGTTTTTTATTAATTTTCCAATATTGCATTTACATATTTGAAAAGTAGTGTGGCGGTTGAGCATCGTGATTCCATTACATTTAAATATTATCAGTAGAAATCTCAAAGTATTTCAACAACAAAATTCCCTCTCTTTCCCCCATAAGATCTACTATCATATTCAGATCAATACAGTTTTTATTCTATCAATCAAACAAAAAATACCTTTCTAATATTCATTAATAATCTTCAGTCTATACATATCTTAATTAATTTGACATTCCATCTTTTAGACAATAACCTAATAAGTTTTTCTTAACTTTAATTTTGCATTAATATTTAAATTTAACGTTTAATCTTTATCATTTCCAGATTTTAAATGATCCCAGTTTCTCAGTCTCCTATCTCATATTTACAGCTAATAATTTTCTTTTTCTTTTTTCTATTTCTTTCCTTTCTTCCTTTCCAGAAAAAGAGAAAAATAATTAAATAGACCATCAGCATTTATACCACAAGCTAATATACAAGGATGTGGACAGGTTGTTTGGGGGATTTAGGGCGACCACTTGTTTATTGGACCCGTGCCCCTCCTGGTTGGTGCTGGCATCCCGGGAGGTGGTACGAGGCTGGTTCCAGGTAATTATTAATGCTTCTTTAAGTGAGGGTGTCTTCCCTGCCACCTTGAAAGAGGCGGTAGTGAGGCCCCTCCTTAAGAAGCTTACCCTGGATCCAGCTGTTTTATCAAATTATTGTCCTGTCTCCAACCTTTGCTTTCTTGTGAAGGTTGTCGAGAGTGTGGTTGCCAGACAGTTCCCACGACACCTGGAGGAATCGCTATACTTGGATCCACACCAGTCGGGCTTCAGGCCTGGCTACAGCACGGAAACAGCATTGGTCGCATTGGTGGATGACCTCTGGCGGGCCCGAGACAGAGGTTGTTCCTCTGCTCTGGTGCTATTGGACCTCTCAGCAGCTTTTGATACCATCGATCATGGTATCATGCTGCAACGGTTGGAGGGGTTAGGTATAGGGGGCAGTTTTGCGGTGGTTCGCCTCCTTCCTCTCCGGCCGGATGCAGTCTGTGTTGACAGGGGGTCAGAGGTTGACCCCGAGACCCCTTGTATGTGGGGTACCTCAGGGGTCGGTCCTCTCGCCCCTACTGTTCAACATTTATGTAAAACCGCTGGGTGAGATCATCCGTGGTTTTGGTGTGGAGTACCATCTGTACGCTGATGATACTCAGCTGTACGTTTCCACGCCGAACCACCCCAACGATGCTCTTGCCATGCTGACCCAATGCCTGGAGGCCGTGTGGGTCTGGATGGGGAAGAACGGACTCAAGCTCAACCCTTCCAAGACCGAGTGGCTGTGGCTACCGTCATCCCAGTTTAGTCAATTGACTCCTTTGTTGTCTGTTGGGGGCGAAACAGTGGCCCCCTCGGAAAGGGTTCGCAATTTGGGAGTCCTCCTGGACTCACGGCTGTCTTTAGAGGACCATCTGGTGGCCGTGGCCGGGAGGATGTTCTATCAGTTTCACCTGGTACGCCAGTTGCGTCCCTTCCTAGACCGGGACTCGCTATGCACAGTTACTCATGCCTTCGTCACTTCCAGGCTGGACTATTGTAATGCTCTCTACATGGGGCTCCCCTTGAGGTGCACCCGGAGGCTTCAGCTGGCTCAGAATGCTGCCGCGCAGGTAGTGACTGGAGCGCCATGGCGCGCCCATGTAACATCGCTCCTGCGCGAGCTGCACTGGTTGCCGGTGGCCTTCCGGGTGCGTTTCAAGGTGTTAGTGACCATCTTTAAAACGCTCCATGGCATCGGACCCGGATATTTACAGGACCGCCTTCTGCCAGCAAATAACTCCCGCCGTCCAGTATGCTCCCACAGAGTCGGTCTCCTCAGGGTGCCGTCGGCCAGACAATGTCGGCTGGCGACCCCCAGGGGGAGGGCCTTCTCTGTGGGAGCTCCAATGCTTTGGAAAGAGCTCCCCCCGAACTCCATACATTGGCGGAATTGCGTTCCTTCCGTGAAGAATTAAAAACATATTTATTTGGACAAGCCGGCCTGGGATAGTAGCTCCGGTTCCAACAAGGCCATAATTGTTTTTAGGGGATTGAGTTTTAAGATTAAGCATTGGTTTTAAATGATCGGACTAAATTACTTAATCTATTTTTAATAACCTTATCTTTGGTGTTTTTAATTGTTTTTAAGATTATGTATTGGGTTTGTAAATGATTGGGCCAAATTATTTAATTTATTTTTAATAAGTTTATCTTTTGTATGTTGATGTTTTTAATTGGGCTGTACACCGCCCCGAGTCCTTCGGGAGGGGGGCGGTATAAAAATCGTAAAATAAATAAAAATAAATCTTGTCTCTAAATCTACAGTTCATGCAAATTTTGATTACAGTAATAATTTAATCTCTTTTGACACTTGGCCCAGGTATTTTCAAAGTGTGCTCCAACTACTCAGAAGTCTGCAAAATTATTCAATATAGATTAATTGTGGTGACTGTAACAAATGATGTTTTCTGTTTATTGGAATGATGCATCTAATAGTTTAATGTGCATCCTTCAATCAATTCTCATGCTTATTATGACACTACTGAATATTTTTTTGGGGTAGTGTCTCTCATGTTCTTTTACTTGGGTATGGAAACTGTGCTTTGTGATACCACCATATATCTGCCCACACTACAGAATATGCAGTACAGACTGGTTTGTCAGTTGGTCTCTGCTGTCTTTGGTTAATCAGATGATTTCTTGATTTTTTTTACTCAAGTTGTAGAATATTTTAAGGTTGTGCTTTCTTAAAAAAATTCCTATTTGGTAAATGACCTTCTCTATGTAGGGGAGAAATACATTTTCTATTGGGAATGGTTTCTCCATGGATGTATTTATTATTATTCTCCTGCTTAGATGTCATACTCAGCCAATCTCATTAGTGAAGCATCCATTAGCATATAGAGCCTGATTAAGATATCTTAATTCCCTAGATAATTTCTTAAACTTGCAGATACATCTGGCATGGTTGTCTACCATTTTGATCATGCTTCTCTTTTGACTGGGATGATGATTGGAGTCTTTATGTAGCTGGACATCTGTATGGTTGGGTTTCTGCAGTGCTATGTGACTTGCTTGTAGTTTCTCAATTTTGATGGTTAGGATATCTAAAAATAGGAGATCTTCTTTACTATGGATGCAGATCACAAGGGTGACTTCTATTTACTAGAATAATAAACATGGTTTTAGAGTGCCCAGTGTCTGCTGTTAGAATGTTTTATATATTTATGCTTGACAATATATGCCCTGTTTCTTTCTTTCTTTTTCTTCTATTATACATTTTTGTATGCTTTATTTTTTTCTTTGATTTTTGTATTTAGTTAATAAGAACTTTTTTTAAAAAAAAAGACATGTGAACATTACTTCCCAAGCTATTAGTCTGGCTGTCTAATTAGAAATAAAGTTATACAGCTTCAATCCAAGATTCAAGTCTTGTACTTTACCATTTGTTCAATAGGTTTTGCTAAGAGTTAAAGCAATTGTGACTTCCCATTGCACACAGGTACAGCCTTGTTCTTTGTGTAATGAACCCTGCTCTAAAGGTCACAGCAAGACCAAGAAGGAAGGAAAGCCATTTTGTTGTTATGATTGCCTTCCATGCCCACAAGAAAAAGTGTCAAACTGGACAGGTAAGGCACAATGCCTATCGAGTTTTAATCCATTGGTGATGGTAATAGTATTACAATTCTTTGGGTAAAAAGCAGGTGGACTAGAAATAGGATTGTGTTGCTCCATTGTGATGCAAGCTCTGTCTTCTTTTGCTATGTTGGTGGTGTTGTTCCACACATACAGTGATAGAGTTTGCATCCCATCATTCTTTTCATCATTTGCTCTCCTTGGTGGATTTCTCTGGGGCCAAGTATTGGGTCCAATTTTTTATCCAGACCAGAGATCAGAAAAATAGGATTCATATTTTCTAATAATGTGGGAAATAGAATTTTTCCCCTGGTAGGATGTTATAAAATGCACAAGGAAGACAATGCAGGGATTTTTCCAGTTATGGACCTTTGATTTTGTATTTCCATAAACTCCATAGAAATCATACAAAATTGTAATGCTCTTTGTGTAGAGATTTTGCAGAATGGGATTAGAGTTACAGAGAAGTTCAGGGTTTAGAAAAGAACAAATCATGCCCATTTTCATTAAAATTGGTAGAACATTTTTCAGACTACCTTCTTTGAAACCTGACTTGGAATATCTTAAGGTTGTTGAGACACATAGTACTTGAAGAAGAGTTGTAAGGAGAATAAAATGTGTGTTAGTTTTTGTGGCTGAGCTCACATAAGTCTCTCCACAGTTTATCATGAATGTTCACTATTGACTTTGGCCCTGTCCTTTTCTCAATTCAACATATACCACAAGGTTGTTGTTTTTTTTTTAGAAAAAGCAAGACAACAGAGGGGTAGGTGTGTTGCCTAGAACATCTGAAGGAAAAGTGGGATATAAACCTAATGAATGAAAAGAAAATAAAGAAATGGTTTGGGGAAGATGATGATAATGATGATGATGAGGAGGAGGAGGAGGAAGAAGAAGAGGAGGAAGAGGAGGAGGAGGAGGAGGAGGAGGATGTTATCCATTTACTCATGTCCACCTCTGGTGATTCTATGGGCCAGTTCTCCCCATATCTTCTGATCTTGGTCTACTTTTTTTGAGTTGTTCTGTGCCAAAGTGACTTTTTCCCCCCTTTTCAGACATGGATTCTTGTTACCAGTGTCCAGAGGATCACTATCCCAGCAAAGCCCAGGATCAGTGCATTCCAAAAGAGATCAGCTTCCTATCATTTCAAGAACCTTTGGGGATCATCTTGACCATTTTTGCTCTTTTATTTTCTTCCATTAGAGCTCTGGTCCTTGTGGTCTTTGTCCAGCACAAAAATACCCCCATAGTCAAGGCCAACAATCAGAGACTCAGCTACACCTTCCTGGTCTCCCTTCTGCTTTCCTTTCTCTGCCCTTTGCTTTTCATTAGTCGGCCTCAGACAGCAACCTGTCTCCTTCGCCAAACTGCTTTTGGCATCATCTTCTCTCTGGCAGTTTCTTGTGTGGTGGCCAAAACCCTCATTGTGGTCTTAGCTTTCATGGCCACCAGGCCAGATTCTAAGTTGAGGTCATGGGTAGGGAACAAATTGGCCCTCTTCATAGTGCCTTCCTGCTCTGTTGTTCAAACTACTCTTTGTACCATGTGGCTGGTAAGCTGTGCTTAGTCCTCTCAAACAAATGGTGATCAGATGGTTTTTTCTATGTCAAACAATCTATTTAACAATACAGGAAGATTTGTTTGATGACTCTAAAACACAGACATGGAAGACAATTTGACAAAAAAGAAAGCTAGAATAAGACTGAAGAAAATTGGGGATTTGATTTACTTGTGTGAATTAAAATGGAATATACCCAAATAGCTAAGATGTGTACTTTGAAATATTATAGATATTGTTATGAGATGAGAGAAAGAAAACTTATTTATAAGTTAGAAGTATAAATATTAATAGTTAAATTTGAACATTGATTTGCTTATAAAGGTTAAATGTAAAGGTAATTAAGCTAAAAATCAATCGATGAATGTAATGAATATTTTTTACCTAGCAGTAATAATAAGAATTATTAGCTTAAATATGAGATAGTAGATATTAAGAGAAAAAGACAGGAAGTATTAAATGTTGAAATAGGAGGAATTTTGGTTACTAAATTTAAGATATCTGGAAATTACCAGAAAATAAGAATATTATATTGTATTATTAATTAGTTGATGTAAGGTGATGAGAACTCAAATAGATAAGACGTGTATTCTGAACATTAGATCTTATGATGAATTGTGATAAAGGGAATTGGGATTATTTAAAATTTGGAAATTATAAATATCAAACATGAAATATAAATATTAATGGGAAACCAAAAATTGGGAAAAATTAACCAGGACATTGATTGTCTAAAAAGATTGACTGTTAAAACAACTAGGATATGTATAAACTAAAAATTATTGATAAATGCAAGAAAATTATTTTTATTTAATTGATATAATAAGAATTGAACTAATTTAAAGATAAGACAGTAAATACTAAGGGGAAAAGATGGGAAACATTTAATGTAATAGTTTGAGATCTGTACTAAAGATATTTGTATGCTATTGAATTATTAACCAACTCAGCTGCCAGTTGCTTTTCCAATACTTAAATGTAAAACTAGAAAACCAATAATTTTTTTTAAAAAAAAGGAATAGAAGATTGTTGTCAGCTAAAAATAAAGGTTCCCTTTGAGATTTTTAGTGTCTTCTGTGGTGGGTGCAGAGATCCAAAATCGTCCAAAAAACCCACCACCAACAAGAACACCAAACTCACACTTGCTCAGAATGTCAGATTGTCTAAAATCTGACAATTAACAAACTCCACTCCGGCTGTAGATGTGTTTGCCCCACAGACCTGGAGATTTTTCATTAATAAATTTGACTAATCCTCTAAAGTCAGCTAGAACATTTTAAGAATACAAAAAAACAGCAACTGATGTCCAGAAGAACTTTACCTAATGCCGCTCTTTGTCGTCCTGATATTACTATTACTATCTCAACCTACATCATGTCCCAGTTGCTGCATGCAATATCTATTACACACTGCCATCAAGTTATTGTTATTATGAGACAGAGAACTTTATCATTGTTGGAATTATTTCTCAATTATTTCCTTTATCAAAAGAGACAACTTCCTTTTATTTTATTTATTTATTTATTTATTTCTTAAATTTCTATACCGCCCCTTTCCCGTAGGACTCGAGGTCGTTTACAGGCCAATTAAAACAGATAATAATAATAAATATTTAAAAATAAATTAAATTAATACATGGCTGTTACTAAAACCTGTTAAAATCCCAATTCTAAAACCCGAACAACCTTGTTTAAAAATTTACATAGGGATTTACATAAAACCCAAGGAGCTCTATGCCAGGCCGGCTTGATTGAAGAGATGAGTCTTCAATTCTCTTCAGAAGGTGCGGAGATCATGACTCATCCAGAGTTCTGGGGGGAGCTCGTTCCACATTGTCGGTGCCCCCACAGAAAAGGCTCTCCCCCTGGGCGCCACCAGCCGACACTGCTTAGCTGATGGCACCCTGAGGAGGCCCTCTCTGTGGGAGCGAACTGGTCGATGGGAGGTATTTACTGGCAGAAGGCGGTCTTGTAAATAACTGGGTCCTATGCCATGGAGCGCTTTAAAGGTGGTAACCAATACCTTGAAGCGCACCTCGAAAGACACCAGCAACCAGTGCAGCTCGCACAGGATGGGGGCCATTCGTACCCACCAGGGTGCCCCCACCCGCACGGCCGCATTCTGCGCCAGTTGAAGCCTCCGCGTGCACTTCAAGGGGAGCCCCATGTAGAGAGCATTACAATAGTCCAGTCTGGAAGTGACGAAGGCATGGGTGACCGTGCGTAGCGCGTCCCTATCTAGGAAGGGGCGCAACTGGCGTACCAGACGAATCTGGTAAAACATCCTCCCAGCCACGGCCGTCAGATGGTCCTCAAGGGACAGCCGTGAATCTAGGAGGACTCACAAGTTGCGAGCCCTTCCCGTGGGGGCCACTGACTCGCCCCCAATAGACAGCGATGGAATCAGCTGATTATACTGGGACGACGGTAACCACAGCCACTCGGTCTTGGAGGGGTTGAGCTTGAGACCGTTCTTCCCCATCCAGATCCGCACGGCCTCCAGGCACTGGGTCAACTTCATTTGGGTGGTTCGGGGTGGAAATGTACAGCTGAGTATCATCAGCGTACTGATGGAATTCCACCCCAAAACCTTGGATGATCTCACCCAGCGGCTTCACATAAATGTTGAACAGCAAGGGCGAGAGGCCCGACCCCTGAGGTACCCCACAGTCAAGGGGTCTCGGGGTTGACCTCTGACCCCCTGTCAACACAAACTGCGTCCAGCCAGAGAGGAAGGAGGAGAACCACCGAAGCACGTTGCCTCCTATACCTAACCCCTCCAACCAGCGCAGCATGATACCATGGTCGATGGTATCAAAAGCCGCTGAGAGGACCAATAGCACCAGGACAGAGGAGCAACCCCTGTCCCGGGCCCGCCAGAGATCATCCACCAATGCAACCAAAGCTGTTTCCGTGCTGTAACCCGGCCTGAAGCCCGACTGGAGCGGGTCCAGATACGACGATTCCTCCAGGTGCTGAGGGAACTGTCGAGCAACCACACTCTCAACAGCCTTCGCAACAAAGTGAAGGTTGGAGACAGGACGATAGTTAGATAAAACAGCCGGGTCTAGGGCGGGCTTCTTGAGATGGGGTCGCACCACTGCCTCTTTCAGGGCGGCGGGGAAGACACCCTCACTCAGCGAAGCATTGATAATCGCCTGGAGCCAGCCTCGCATCACCTCACTGGAGGCCAGTACCAACCAGGAGGGACACGGGTCCAGTAAACATGTGGTTGCTCTAAGACCTCCCAGCAACCTGTCCACATCATCAGGTGTCACGGAGTCAAACTCAGCCCAGGTAACAGTCTCAAGACTGGCCTCAGCCACTCCTGCTGGACCTCCTTTGTCGAAGTTAAAGCCTTCCCGAATCTGAGCGATTTTGTCATGCAGATATTGCACAAAATCCTCAGCTCTTCCCTCCAAGGGATCCCCCCTCGCCTCCCGATGAAGGAGGGAGCGGGTCACCCTGAACAGGGAGGCTGGGCGGTTATCTGATGATGCAATAAGGGCAGTGACGTAAGAACACTTCTCTGCCCTTATTGCCACTAGGTAAGTCCTAATGTGGTCTCTTACTTGTGTTCGGTCAGACTCAGAGCGACTCGCCCTCCAACTGCTCTCTAGGCATCTTTTCCGGCACTTCATCTCCCTCAGCTCCCCGTTAAACCAGGGAGCCAATCAAGAACCATGCCAGTTCAGAGGCCGCAAAGGCACAACCCTATCCAAGGCATCAGCAGCTGCCCTATCCCAGGCAGCCACCAGTGCCCCGACCGAGTTGTGTGTTAGAGCCTCCGGTATTGGCCCAAGCTCTGTCTGGAACCTCTCGGGTTCCATCAGTTGCCTGGGGTGGTACCAAATAATTGGTTCCGCATCCCTGCAGTGGGGTGTAGCAGTCTGAAAGTCCAGGCATAGGAGAGAGTGATTGGACCACGACAGAGGTGTAATAACTATATTTCTCGTATCCAGATCACTCAGACACTGACCAGAGACAAAAACCAGGTCAAGCGTGTTTCCCCCTGTGTGTGGGGGGCCTTGAATTACCTGGGTCAGGTCCATGGCTGTCATGGAAGCCATGAACTCCCGAACCTCCCCAGACGCCTCACCCGCAGATGGCAGATTGAAGTCACCCATGACTACCAGCCTGGGGACCTCAACTGCCACTGCTGCGATGATGCCCATGAGCTTGGGCAGGGCAGTTGACACGTGGCAGGGAGCCAGGTACGTGAGCAACACAGCCCTTGGACCCCCAAGGTCCCACCTCACAAGGAGGGATTCACAGCCTGCCGTCTGAGGAACAGTGACTTCCCTCGGCCTGAGACCTTCCCTAATCACAACCACCACTCCCCACCCCTGCCCTGAGTTCTCAGCTGGTGAAATGCAAGGAAGCCTGGAGGGCACATTTCCACCTGAGGGATACCTCCCTCTGGTCCCAACCAGGTCTCCGTAATACCCGCCAGGTCTGCGGCCCCCTCCGTAATTAAGTCTTTTTTTTAAATAAATTTTTTTATTGATTTTTATAATTATAAATAACAAAAGAGAAAAAAAATCACATTAAAACAACTCAACTGAATAAAAACGTTTACAACTTTTTCAATCACAAGAACAAAACATAAAAACTTAACTAAAATAGTTAAGTTAACTATGGGTATTGCTCTGCGGCACCCCCCCCAACCACATCCCCCTCCTCCTTTCTCCCTACCTCTACCTCTATCCACCCACCATCTCTACCCCCACTCTCTCCTCCCCCTCATACCACCTCCCTACTCAACCTTCACTCCTCAGTCTCATCCCCTCCAGATGTGGTGCAAGGTGCCGCAGAGCAACCCATCCTTTATCAAATATCATGTTACAGTTGAGAAGATTATAGAAACCCCTCCACCTCCCCACCCCCGACTTCCCAAAGTGAATACGGGGGAAAAAAAACACAAGAAAACCCACTAAACTACACCAAAATATTATATAAATCCTATTAAAAATTTAACTACATTTTTCAATCCAACATATAAATATTTAACTATATACTAAATACAATTTCTTAAATTGATATTTCCTTTGTATATAATGTATCCATTTTTTCCAATCCAACATATATTTTTCATTTGAATGATCCTTCAAATATGCGGATATTTTAGCCATTTCTGCCAAGTTAATAACTTTTAAAGTCCATTCTTCAATAGATGGTAATTCTGACGTCTTCCAATATTGTCCCACCAACAGTCTTGCCGCTGTAATCAAGTTCAAAATTAAATTCATCTCTATGGTGGTACAGTCTTTTATAATACCTAACAAAAACAACTGTGGTAAAAATTCGATACGCTTTTTCAATATGTTTTGAAGTATCCACCATATTTTTATCCAAAAAGCCTTAATTTTTCTACAAGTCCACCATACATGAAAATAAGTAGCGTCCATAGATTCACATCTCCAACACTTAGGTTGTATATCCGGGTACATAGATGATAATTTTTTCGGGTCTCCGCAAAAAAACAGCTGATGTTCGCTGTTTTTTGCCACTTTACATACCAGGGAACGGAGCCTCACCAAGGAGACTCTAGCGACGCCGGCGGAGCCACCGGAAGTTTTTTTTTTTTTTGCGGTGAAAAATCCCCTCTTCGGGTGAAGAAGAGGTGTAGAGCATCGGGAGTAAAGGGTTGAGCTCCTCTAATATCCCTGGAAAGTTTTCAGGGATCAAGAGGGAGAGCTCCCCATAATTCCTGAAGACGCTCCCCAGAGCGTCATTAGATTGCAAGTATTTTTTATTGTTTTTCTGGCTATATATTTCTAACTGTTACATTCAACATAATGCATTCAAGATGGCGTATAGCTTTCACTACTTTCACTGCTAAAGGAAAGTGCTTGAAAGTGAAAGTGAACTCTCCATTTTTTTTTCTTCTTTGTTCTCGTAAGCGAAGCTAGAGAGACGGTTGTAGAAATTGGATTAAAGCCAGAGCGATTGTTTTAAAATTTAAAATGGAGTGGAATTTACGTTTTAACGTCAAACCTATTTTGGATTGCATTGATAAATTTAAAGAAGAAAGGATTGCAATATTGAAAGAGATCAATATAGAAATATTAAAATTAATTGGATCTTTTTTTCCAAATGAAATTGATTTGCAACCGACTGATGAACATTTTATACAACAGTCCAAACAAGAAGAAGACAGTATTGAGAATAAAGAGAATAATGAGGAATGGAACTTGCTTGATAAACAGTTCATTTACGGAGTGGAGGAAGAGGATTCGTCTCAAGACAAGAGGGGATGGCTATTCCTCTCAGACAAGCAGCAAGAAGAAGATCTAATTGAGAAAAAAGAGAAACTGATCCAGTTTAAGAAGCAATCTATCTATGGTGCTGAGGACCAGGAAAAAGACCAGGAAAAGCAAAGACAGAGATTTGAAACGTTACCTCCATGAAAGTCTATGGTTAAGAGAAATAGAGGACTAATGCAAAGGTTAAGATGGTTTATATGGATTCAAATGATATTGCAAGTAAAAAAGAGAGACTTATTATTTGGAAGGGAGGCCTCGTTATGGAGATTTACTTGGCAGAAGAAAAAACCAAGAGTACGACTGAAGAAGTGAAATTTAAAATTGTATGCAAGGAATTATGGGTAATTCAAAACTATGGACTGATTCAAGGACTAAGATTATGAGTATGATGTAAGAGAAGATGATTAACGGAAGATATAATATTAAGACTATGAGTAAGACGTAAAAGAAGATGATTAAAGGAAGATATAATTAAATTGAAGAAGAATGTAATTGCTTTGAAATGATCTAGGTTTGACATTAGATTGATTGATTGATTGATGGGACAGATAAGCATTATGTGATTGACAAGGTTGAAGGAATCTAAGTTAGAAATGGATTAAATAGATTGTATTTGGTATTTAGGTTTATTTGACATATGAGAAAGCCCAGAAGTCGATTGAAGAAGTGAAATTTAAAATTAAGTGTAAGGGATTAAGGCCAATCTAAGATTATGGGTTGAATCAAGGACCAAGTTTATGAGGATGTTTAATGGAAGATATACTAAATTGATTAAGAATATATATATTTTCTTTTTTTTTAAATTGAGGGGTTTATTGATATTATTTGTTTATTTTTTTTAAAAAAAGATGATTTATTTACTTGATGTTTATTGGTTTGAAATGATTGTCTAGAAAGATATATACTAAACTTGATTGTTTGGGTGACTCTATATAACCTCTCAATGAATTGAAGTGATGGACTGATTGTTAGATTGATGGTTTAGATATGTAAATGAAAATTAATATTCTTAACAAGATGATTTGTTTGTTATATTTAATGGATTGAAATGATTTATGTTAGGAAGAGATTGTATTTAGTATATAGTTTAAAATTCTTGTTAGGATTATATAATAATTTTGTTTGAAGTAGTGGGTTTTCTTTTGTTTTACCCTGCACTCACTCTGGGAAGTCAGGGGGGGTAGGGAGGGTTTATAATTTTATATATTATGTTTTCTCAACTGCAATTGGGGTTGATGTCAGAATATGAAATTATTGCTATAAAGGGGTTGCTCGGGTGGCCTCTGGGCACCACATCTGATGGAAAGGGGAAGGAGGAGTGAAGGCTGATGTAAGTAGAAAGTTGATAAGAAGGGGGAAGAGTAGGGATAGTTGGGTGGAGAGAAGGAGGGAGATAGAGAAAGAGGGAGGAGAGTAGGTAGTTAGTTGGTAAGTGAGGGGGGAAGGTTAGGGTTAGGGGGATGTGGTGGTAGGGGTACCGAGCAGTAATGTTAATTGTTTAGTAAATGTGGTTTATGATTATCTTCAGTTGAGTTATTATTATTAGATGTATTGAAATAAGTATTTATGTTTTGTTTGTGGATGATTTCGAAGTATGTTTATTGTTTATTTTAACACTATAATTTGATTTTTTTTCTGTTAAAAATTAAAAAACCAATAAAAATAATATATAAAAAAAAGATAATTTTTTCGGGTCTAAATGCCATCTATAAAACATTTTATAAAAATTTTCTCTTAAATGTTGCGCTTGTGTAAATCTTACATTTTTAACCCAGATCCTCTCCCATGTTTCCATCATAATTGGTTGTCCAAAATTATGTTCCCACTTAATCATGCAGTCCTTAACTAATTCAGTTTCAGAATCAATTTCAATTAATGCATTATATAGTCTTTTAATATGCATAGGCCTTTGATCTCTAACTTGTTTAATTAAATTTTCATCTGTTGAAGAAAAGCCTATCTTAAAATCTTTTTGCCATCTAGTCTGCAATTGTGCATATGGAAACCAAGTATAAACTATTCCTTCTTCCTTTAACGTATTCGATGATTTCAATAAAAACAAATTCCCTTCTTTAATTAGGAGTTTCTCATAAGACACCACATCTTGAATTTGTTGTCTATTTATGCTCTCTATTGTGTGCCTGGGAACTGTCCAGAGAGGAATCTTTTCGTTTAACTTATAGTAAAACTTTTTCCAGACACGCAGCAGAGCACTTCTCAGTAGGTGCTCTTTGAAACTCCTATCCACCTTTTTGTCATAAACTAAATATGCATGGAAACCATATAGTAAACCGTACCCTTCTATATTCAATATTCTATCCTTAATTAAGTTAACCCAGTCACTTATCGCTACTAAAACAGCAGCATAGTAATATAACTTGAAATTGGGCATTTTCAAACCACCTCTTTTCCTTGTATCCTGAATAATTTTCAGTTTAACCCTCGGTTTCTTGCCATTCCAAACAAATCTATTAATACCTTTCTGCCACTCCTCCAAATTCGCATTCTTTTTAAGTATAGGTAACATTTGAAACAGAAATAAAAATTTTGGCAATACATTCATTTTAACTGCAGCTATCCTACCCAACATAGATAATTGTAATTTTTTCCATTTATCTAATTCTATTTGTATCTTATTCCACAAAACTTCATAATTATTCTTTTTTTATATATATATATATAAAAATTCCTTTATTAAAACCATCAACATTGTACATAAAATCTTTGTATGCATCAAGCATCATAGCATCTGATATACAACACTACGTATTATTCTTTGTAAACGTCTGGTTTGATAAACATTTTTCACTCCTCACTTCAATCCTCTATTATACACTTGTTACATTTTTTATTCTCTACGATCCCTAGCAATAGGTCCTGAGGTAGTAGTTGAACATTAAATATAAGATCACATTAATAATCAATCATCACAGAACACAACATATAACACTAGGTATTAATCTTTGTAGACTTCTGACTTGGTAATTATTCTTTACTCCTCACTTCCAGCCTCAACTATATGTCCGTTGTATTTTATCTTTTATGATCCCTAGCAAAAGATCCTGAGGTAGAGATTCAGTAACCTGGGGTAGGAATTCAGTCTGCTTTTTCAATATTAAAGTGTTTAACCTTAAGCATAAGATCATATTAATAAGCAATCATAATAAGAAGCAATCATTGTAGAACATAACATACAATAATACGTATACATTCTTCACTTTTCACTTCAAGCTTCTACTATACTCCTGTTATGTTTTTTAAAACCCGTTTGGTCCCTACCAATAGATCCTGAGGTAGTAATTCAATAACCTGAGGTAGAAATTCAGTCTGCTTTTTCAATGTTAAAATGTTCAACTTTAACCATAAGATCATATTATTAAGCAGTCATCATAGAACACCACATATAACACTAAGTATTAATCTTTGTAAATGTCTGGTTTGGTAAATATTAGAACATATACATTCAGCATTAGGTGTTAGTTTTTGTAAACATTTGGTTTGCTATACATTCTTCCCTCCTCACGTCGAGCCTTAGCTAAATGCCAGATGCATTTTGTTTGATTGGTGTTTCTCTTGGATATAGTCTATCCATTGTTTCCAGTCTGTCAAATATTGTTCATTGGAACGACCCTTCAAGTATGCTGATATTTTCGCCATTTCCGCCAGGTTTGTTACTTTCACAGTCCATTCTTCCATAGGCGGTATTTCTGGGTTCTTCCAGTATTGTCCCACCAACAATCTCGCTGCTGTAATCAAGTTCAGAAATAAGTTTGTCTCTGAGGTAGTGATATCCTTTGTAATCCCTAACAAAAAAACCTGAGGTAGAAATTCTATACACTTTGTGAAAATGATTTGGAGTGTCCACCATATCTTCCTCCAGAAGGCTTTGATTTTTCTGCATGTCCACCATATATGAAAGTAGGTAGCTTCCCCGTCTCCACACCTCCAGCATTTGGGCTGGGAGTCTGGGTAGATGAGCGATAGTTTTTTCGGGTCAAGGTGCCACCTATAGAACATCTTGTAGAAGTTTTCCCTTAATTGTTGCGATTTCGTGAATTCTACGTTCCTCACCCAGATTTTCTCCCATGTGTCCATGGCGATAGAGTGTCCAAAGTCTTGTGCCCACCTCACCATACAGTTCTTGACCAGCTCGGTTTCAGAATCCATTTCTATCAAAATGCTGTACACTCGTTTGATGTGCATGATCCCCTGGTCTCTAATCTGCTCAATTAGTTTCTCGTCGGTTCGGGAGAAGCCCTTCTTTTTATCTTTACGCCACCTTGATTGCAGTTGTACATATGATAGCCAGGTACTTCCTATTCCTCTGTTTGCTAGCGTTACTTGGGGTATCAAGAGGAACCCATTTTCTTCTCCCAGTACAAGTTTACTGTAGGGCACCACTTCTTGCCCCTGGGATGTGTTTGTATCCCCTATTTCATGTCCGGGGATCGTCCAGATGGGAATCTTGTCTTGTAGGAGGTGTTTATATTTCTTCCAGACTCATAACAATGGGATCCGTAATGGGTTCTCCTTGAAGTTCCTGTCTGCCTTTTTGTCGTATACTAAGTATGCGTGCCAGCCAAATAGTAGACCTTGCCCTTCAACATTCAGTATTCTATCATTTGTCATATTGATCCAGTCACTCACCGCCACCAACGTCGCTGCATAATAGTATAGCTTTAGATTAGGCATTTTTAGTCCCCCTCTCTTCCTTATGTCTTGGATAATTTTTAGTTTCACCCTCAGTCTCTTGTCATCCCAAACAAATTTGGTGATGCCCCTCTGCCAATTGTCCAAGTCCTCGTCCTTTTTGAGTATGGGTAGCGTTTGGAAGAGAAATAGAAATCTTGGCAGGACGTTCATCTTTACTGCTGCTATCCTGCCCAGCAAGGATAGTCGTAGTGTTTTCCACCTTTCCAGATCTTCTTGTATCTTGCTCCACAGCACCTCGTAGTTATTTTTGTATAATTTCGCATTCGTTGTTTCTATTTCCACTCCCAGGTATTTAACTTTCTTGACTATTTCACAACCCGTTATTCTTTCCAAGTCCTGTTTTGCTTTGCTGTCTAGATTTTTAACTAGCATCTTCGTTTTTGATATATTAACTTTAAAACCTGATACCTTGCCATAGTCTTTCATTATCTCCATCAGACTCCTTGTTGATTGTACTGGTTGCGATACTGTCACCAGTAGGTCATCTGCAAAGGCACACAGTCTGTAGTCCTGTTTTCCAATCTGTATGCCCTTTACGTCCTCTGCTGCTCTAATCTTGTTCAGCAGAATCTCCATCGTTAAGACAAATAGCAGTGGTGACAGCGGGCAGCCCTGTCTTGTCCCTCTTTCTATATTGAATGGGTCTGTTAGTTCGCCATTCACTATTATTATTATTATTATTATTATTATTATTATTAATTTAATTTCTATGCCGCCCTATTCTGGAGAACTCAGGGCGGCTCACAGCATAATAGAAATTACATACATATAAAAAACCCTTAAGTTAAAAAAAACAAAAAACAAAAAAACAAAAAAACAATCATTCCACGAACATACACTGGCTAGATTGCTGTTATGGAGTTGAGGAACTGCTTTCCCATTTTCATCCCCCGGGCTAGGTTCATCAGGAATGGCCAATTCAGTCTGTCAAAGGCTTTTTCTGCGTCCACAAACATGAGGGTTGCAGGTATCTGGTTGTGCCTTTCCAAGTACTCTATTATGTTCAGCAGCTGTCTCACGTTGGTTTTCATCTGACGTCCTTGTATAAACCCCGTTTGGTCCGGGTGAATTATTTTTTGTATTACAGTCATTAGTCTGTTGGCCAGAACCTTTGTAAAGATTTTGTAGTCTGTATTCAATAGTGAGATGGGCCTATAGTTCGCCGGTTGCGCATTATCTTTTCCCTCTTTGGGAATTAGAGAGATGTATGCTGTTTTCCAGGAGGGTGGGACTTGGCCGCCTTCTTGTATATTGACAAAAAGTTCTCTGAGGGGTTCTATCATTTCCTCTTGGAGATACTTGTAATAGATAGCCGTTATCCCATCCGTCCCGGGTGACTTTCCTGCTTTCAGTTGTTTGATTGCTGAGTGTATTTCCTCCTTAGTGATTGGGGCATTCAGGGCATCTCATTGTGTATCGGTGAGTACTATTAAGTTTTCGTTTTGTAGAAACTTTTCTATCTCTTTGTCCTGTATCTTCTCCTCGGCGTATAGTTTTGAGTAGAACTCGGTGAAGGCTTTCTTGATGATTTCTTGTTTGAATTCCTCCTTGCCTTTGTACTCTATCTTTTCAATTATGCGGGCTTTCTGTTTCTTTCTTAGGGTATAAGCCAGCCACTGCCCCGGTTTGTTGGCGCTGCAAAATGTCTTATGTTTTGCATATTGTAAATTCCTTGCTACTTGATCCACCATCAGCAGGTCGAATTGTTTTCTTAGTATCTTAATTCCTTCTTTTGCGGCTTTGTCCTCTGGTCTTTTTATTAATAATAGCTCCTGTTTCTTTATCTCCTCCTCTAGCTCCTTTCTTTTTTGTTCTTGTGTACGACGGTGCCTGGCACTCATGTTCATGAGGATCCCGCGCATGTATGCCTTGCTAGCATCCCAAATCATTTCAATGGGTGTTTCATTGTTCATATTTAAACTGAAGAATTCCTTCATGGCACTTTTGCATTCCGCCACCCGTTTCTCGTGTCTAAGCAGGTTTTCATTGATCCTCCAGGATCTCCTCGATTTCCGATCTTGTCTTAATTCCATCCTTACTGGGTTATGGTCTGTTAGTACTTTGGGTAGGATTGACACAGCATTCAGGCGAGTTAGCAAGTCACTAGATGTCAGGATGAAATCAATTCTTGACAACAGCTGGTGCCTGTCGGAGAAAAAAGTGAATTCTTGCTCTTTGCCATGTCGTTCCCTCCAGATGTCTGTCAGTACAAGGTCTTCCTTCATGTCGTAGAAAGATTTAGGCAACTTGGAATGCTTTTGTGGTTTAGGTTTTGTCTTCTTCTTGTCTAAGGCAATCTCTATGACCCCGTTCCAATCTCCCAGGATAATACATGATCTGTAGTTAAATTGTGTTAACTTCTTGTGTATCTTTTTGTAGAATTTTCTTTGTTGATGATGTGGGGCATATATGCCCATCACTAGAATTTTCTTGTCATCCTGTGTCACTTCGATTGCTAGGTATCTACCCTGGGAGTCCGACTCTATTAGTTTGGCTATTACATGTTTCTTCACGTATATAACAATCCCGTTCTTCTTTCGTGGTGCCGCTGTGACAAAATGTGTACCTAGTCTGTTGTTGATTAAGTATTTCTGGTCTGTTGCTCTGATGTGTGTTTCTTGTAGGCAAATTATGTCGTTTCCTCCTTGAAACAGATAATGAAATATCTTCCTCCTTTTCTGTGGGGAATTTAGTCCGTTGACGTTCCATGTCAAGTATTTAGTCGTCATTGTCGGTTTCAGGATACTCTTCCGAGACCGCTTCCATTCTATCTCTTGTGGTCTTCTTTGATCTCGTTCCCATGGTATCCAGGTTTGTGTTCGAGTTGCATATAGGGGTCGTGTCGTGCTGCTCTGTGCGTTTGGTGGTGGATCTTGTTATCCTGCCCTCTGCAGTCTGTCCTGTTCCCTTGTTGTTGCTGTTGCTTCCTGGTCTCTGTGTCATCGTGTCTCGAGTTGATCCTTTCGTTTCTCGTGTTCCTGCATCGGTCTGTCGGTCTGGTGGTCTTTCTGCATCTTCTCTCATGGTGTATTGGGGTCCCTCCGGCGTCAGTTCCTTTTCCAGGAATTCTCTGGCTTGTTGGACCGAATTCAGGCGGTATCTTTTATTTTTATAGGAGATTGTCATCCCCGTGGGGGTCTCCCATCTGTATCGCAGGGCACGTGATCTCAGTTCGTCGACCAGGAACTTGTATTCCTTTCTGTCTTGCAGCATAGTCTGGGGGATCTCTTTCAGTACTTTCACTTCTTGCCCCTTTATGTATAAACTCTTGTTGTAAGATGTGGCTGAGACGAGATTCTGGAATCCCTGCGTCGCAAAGTGGATGACCACGTCCCTTGGTTGGTGTCTGTTTGTTGTCGTCCGTGCGCCCGCTCTGTAGATTCTGTCGATTTGCCATTCAATAACTGGAATTGGCTTTCCCAGAAATGCTGCCAGGGCCTCTATAAAGGTTCCGATCAGGCCCCCTTGGGTTTCGTCTGATGTCTCTTTCAAGCCTCTAAACCTGATTGCAGACGCCAGTTGCCAGTACTGTATCATGGAGGATTGGTCTTGGGCCACCCCTTTCATCTCTGCTATCTCTGCTGTCTGGCCTTCTACTTGGTTCTCCACTTTCTCCATCCGCTCGTCCACCTTCTCTCTGATTTCTTGGAAGTTCTTCTCTATTTCCTCCCCTATTTCCTTGTAGTATGTTTGCATTGCCTCCTTCATTTGCTCCAAATCTGCAGCCATCGCCTTGCGTATCTCCTCCCATTTTCTCTCTAGTTCTTTACCTTGTTCTTTCAGCATTTGTTTTAAATCGTTGTATCTTTTCTCCGTCTTTTGTTCTGCCTCTACACACCTCCTCTCCCTCTTTGCATCCATTTCCACCAGCTTTTTATTCATTCCATCCATCCTTTCAACCAGCTTTTCTATTACCTCTTGTAATTTTTGTAACATGTGTGTTGTTGAGCTGGCCTGTGGGGGTGGATGGGTCTGGGGGCCTGTATTTGGATGGGAGGGTGTGGGGGCGGGTAAAGTAAGTCCTGATGGTTTGGTACGCTGAGCTGGGAGGATACAACTCCCTTCATTTGTGTCAGTGTGGTCTGTTTGGAGGCCATCTTGAGCTTGTCTTCCTGTTATTCTGGCACTGTTTTGGTTTCTAGCTTGGACCAGGTTAGGCACTAGACTGTGATCTGGTGCTGGTCCAGTAATCTGACCTTTCAGTGGGAGGGGAGGCTTCAGGGTTCAGGCGGTGCAGGTCTAGGGGCCTGTAGGCAGGAGGGTCTGACTGTGTTCAGGGAGTCTATTCAGCGCCTCTGCCTGTCTGGGATTCCAGGCCCCTTCTGCCTTCCCTCCACAGCAGCCCAGGATGCCTTTTTGTCTTCCTCCTATGCCCACCTTTCTCCCTGGTGGGTTCTGCTTTCTTCAGTATCCCTGGGGCTCCCGTTCTGGGGGGTCTGGGGCACAGCTTGTGGGGTATCTCTCCCCGTCCTCCTGCAACCCAGGGTACCCTTTTCTTGTGTCCTCTCCTGCCGTCTGCTTTCTTGCCTCTTCCCTCTTAGCTCTTTTCTCCTCCCCTCTATTGTTCTGGCTTGCCTGATTCCAGCTCCGTTGGTTGCCTCTGTCCCTTTCCGCCGCTTCAGGCCGCTCTGCTGTCCTCTCGGCTGCTCCACCCTCTTTGGCTCTTCTGGGGGCTCTGTCTAGTTTGGGAGCCCCCCGTTGCCCTCGCCTTTCTTACCAATGTCTCTCTCGCTTCTCTTCTCTCCCTTTCTCCGCTGCCCGAGGCCTCTTCCTTTTGTCCGGCTGCCCCGGCCCTCTCCACCTCTGATTCCTGCGTCCGGCTCTCACCTCCGCTCACTCGGTCTTCCTCGCCCTCTTAGGCTCATCGGGGGCCGTCTTCAATCGGTAGGCTCTCCCGGCGGCGGCCTCCGTCTGTCTCCCGGCTGATCGTCGCTGCCGTAGTTCGTCTCCCCCGGCTAGTTCCGCTCTCTGGGCCTGCCAGCCTCTCCAGGCCCGCCGGCCGTCGAGCCGGCCGCCCCGCCGCTGCCGCCTTCCTCCGCTTCGCTCGCTGTTCGTGGGGGACCCTTGGCGGCGATTTACCCTTCTCAGGACTGCGCCGAGGGTCCTCTTCGGGTGCGCCTAGTCTCCGGCGCTCTCCACTCTCAGTATCCCGGGTTTTTTTTTTCAAAAAAGTTCAGCCACGGTCCGGAGCTTTCCTAGAAGGGCTCCGGACCTCGTGACCGGAACCGGAAGTCCCTCTTAATTATTCTTATATAGCTTCCCATTAGAAGCTTCAATATAAATTCCTAGATATTTAACTTTCTTAACTATCTCACAACCCGTTATTCTTTCCAAATCTTGTTTTGAATTATTATCTAAATTTTTAACTAACATCTTTGTCTTAGATATATTTAATTTAAAACCTGATACCCTACCATAATTTTGAATTATCTCCATCAAACTCTGGGCCGACTGTATTGGTTGAGTCAATTGTCACCAGTAAGTCATCAGCAAAAGCACATAATCTATAATCATGTTGTCTAATCTGTATACCTTTTAAATCATCTGAGGCTCTAATCCTATTCAATAAAACTTCTAAGATTAAAACAAACAACAAGGGAGATAAAGGACATCCCTGTCTAGTACCTTTCTCTATATTAAATAAATCTGTTAAATGCCCATTCACAATAATCTGACCTTTTTGTTTCTGATAAACTGCTAATATGGAATTAATAAATTGATCACCCATTCCCATCCTAACAACTAATTTTTTCAAAAACAACCAATTCAGTCTATCAAAAGCTTTCTCCGCATCCAAAAACATAAGAACTGCAGGCACCTGAATATGCTTGTCCAAATATTCCATTATATTAATGAGTTGTCTAACATTAGTTTTCATCTGTCTCCCTTGTAAAAAACCAGTTTGGTCAGAATGAATTATTTGTCTTAAAACTGTCATTAATCTATTAGCCAAAATTTTTGCAAAAATCTTATAATCCGCATTTAACAATGAGATAGGTCTAAAATTTTCTACCTGGACATTATCTCTTCCCTCTTTGGGAATTAAAGAAACATAGGCTGTTTTCCATGAAGGTGGAACCTGACCACCCTCTTGTATATTTACAAATAACTCTCTAAGAGGTTCCACCATC
Source organism: Bothrops alternatus (assembly GCA_034064705.1). Classification (NCBI taxonomy): domain Eukaryota; kingdom Metazoa; phylum Chordata; class Lepidosauria; order Squamata; family Viperidae; genus Bothrops; species Bothrops alternatus. The sequence continues at coordinate 1,673,157 of JARGCV010000182.1, read as the reverse complement.
TCCTCTTGAAGATACTTGTAATAAGTCGCCGTTAACCCATCAGTCCCAGGAGATTTTCCCACTTTCAATTGTTTAATCACTGAAATGATTTCTTCTGATGTAATCAATGCATTTAATCTATCTCTTTGTTCCTTAGTAATTGTCAATACATTTTCATCTTGCAAAAAAGTATCTATCTCGTTCTCTTGTACCTTCTCTTCAGAATACAACTTGGAGTAAAATTCTAAAAAAGCTTTTTTAATAATTTCTTGCTGAAACACTTCCTTCCCCTTATATTCTATTTTCTCAATTATATGGGATTTTTGTTTTTTCCTTAATATGTAAGCCAACCATCTGCCAGGTTTATTGGAATTAAAAAATGTATTACGTTTTGCATATTGTATATTCCTGGCGACTTGGTCCGTCGTCAACAAATCAAATTGTTTCCGTAAAATCTTAATCCCCTCTTTAATTTTTTTTATCATCTGGTCTCTTTATTAGTAATAACTCTTTCTTCCTTATTTCCTCTTCTAATTCCTTCCTTTTTTCCTCTTGTTTACGTCTATACCTTTTATTCATATCAATTAAAATCCCCCGCATATAAGTTTTACTAGCATCCCAGACCATTTCTATTGTCGTATCCTTATGCAAATTTAACATAAAAAATTCCTTCATAACATTTTTACATTCATTCACATTTGTATCATATTTAAACAAATTTTCATTAATTCTCCAAGATCTTCTAGGAGTCTGACCAACCATTAATTCCATCCAAACCGGATTATGATCTGACAAAACATTGGGTAGGATTTTCACCTTCTTTAGTCTAAAACTGAAATCGCTTGTAGTTAATATAAAATCAATTCTAGAAAATGATTGATGTCTATCAGAAAAAAAAGTAAACTCTTGCTCCTTACCATGTCTTTCTCTCCATATATCTGTCAAGTCAAAGTCATCCTTAATATCAAAAAAGGATTTAGGCAGCATGGAACGTGTTTGAGGAATAGGTAAAATCTTTTTCTTATCTAAACCAATATCTATAACACCATTCCAATCTCCCATTAAAATACAAGACCTATAATCAAATTGTATTAATTTTTTATGTAATAACTTGTAAAATATTCCTTGTTGTTGATTTGGTGCATATATACCCATCAAGAGAACTTTCTTTCCATCTATTAAAATTTCAATAGGTAAAAATCTACCTTGGATATCTGATTCTATTAATTTGGCTCTTATATGATTTTTAACATAAATAACAATTCCATTCTTCTTCTCAGCAGCCACTGCAACAAAATGTGTACCTAATTTATTGTTTATCAAATATTTCTGATCAGAAGTTCTAATATGTGTTTCTTGTAGACAAATTACATCATTTTTACATTGCTTCAAAGAATGAAATATCTTCTTCCTTTTCTGTGGAGAATTTAAACCATTAACATTCCATGTCAAATATTTATTTGACATGACCAATTTGAGGAAGCTTTTGCAAGGCCAAATTAACTTCTTCAACCATTTTCTTCTTTGGTCTTGCTCCCATGGCTTCCGGAGATATGGGTACAACTTGCTTTGTACGAACTGGTTGTTCTTTTTCTTGTTGTTCCATGCGTTTAGTAGCTGCACATGTTTGCCTTTGCTCTTTAGACTTCTCTACCTCCAAAGGCGTAATTAAGTCTTGTATTAAGGGGGCCTTGTTAACCACAGACCTGGCGTTTCACAGCATCAGCCTACAACCCGGGCCCTTTGGCTCTAAACAACCCAGATAACAAGTAGCGCCGCGGGGGTCGGAGCGCGGCACCGCTCGGAGATAGCGGGGGCGCGCTCCCATAAATTGACATGCCCCCCCTACTCCCACCATATCTGCCCCTCCCACTTACAAAACCAATGGGAACTGAATCACCTCTGCCCCCTCCCTGATCCGCACCCTCGTGGTTCCAGTCCCACCCGTTGCCTGGCCCATGTTTCTCCTCCTCCTTATTCCCACCCCTTAACTCTCCCCTATCCCGTAGACCTCCCCCCAGGCCTACACCATTACTATCATTAATCTTCCCACCCCCCCACCCCAGAACCCCTTAAAAACATTTAAAACCCCTACTTAAAAACCTCCATGACCCCTTTTTTGGAGCATGCCACCTCTCGGGATTCCAAAATCCATCATCAAGGTAGGCCTTCGAAAGGCATACAGGCCATTTCCACAAGAGGGAGGCATCTCGCAGTGCAAGAAGGCTTGCCTTATCCTGCATCCAGTAATCATAGCTTGGGTAAAAACACAGAGATGAGGATTTGTCCATAAATTCCATATGGTCTTGGGGTAGGGTGGGGCCACGAGGCACCAGCATGTCCTCACCTCACCACGTCCTCAGCTGTCATTGAGGTGGGGGAGGAAGCTCATCATAGGAGGCTCCCCTCATCTTTCAAAATCCTGGGGTATCGATATCCATTTCCATGTGTGGTGCCTCTTGTGCTGGCCAGGCAGGCTGGGAACATGATAGTTCTTGCTGGATTCCTCACAACTAGCAACACTGTCATTGAGCAACATGGGGGAAGGCTCCTCAGCTGTCATTGAGGGAAGGGGGGCCAGCCGGCTCTCCCACACAAGGCTCTCACCCTCGTCTCCCCATCGCTCCACTACTCCAGGCTCTCCTTCTCTCAAGAGGGGGGAGGAAAGTGGCCAGCTGCGAGGCTCCAGCATGTCCTCACCTTGCCGCGTCCTCAGCTGTCATTGAGGGAGGGGAGGAGCCGGCTCTCTCCCTGTGGGGCTCCTCAGCTATCATTAAAAAAGGGGGGAGGCCAGCCGGCTCTCCCCCCCGGGGAGTTCTTAATCTACTGCAGGTCCGCTACTCCAGATTTTTACAGATACACCAGCTCCCAGCTCCAAATCACATAATCCTCCAAGGCCTCGGCGTTTCCAAAGACGCCGCGCGTGGCTGCCGACGCCTCTGCTCGCCCCAACTCAGTCCGGACTCCTGAAGCCCTGTTTCACCGCCAGATGGTCGGCAGCATTTTCCAGTAACCACCCAGGGGTGTTTGATGGAAATCTACCCCCTGGGTGGGCTCCCCAAACCTCATCTCCTGGACCCAAGCATCGGATGCTCAGGCATAAGCGTCCATCTTGCGCATGCTCAATTAAAGTAAATTTGTCTTCCTCTTACTTTCCCTCTTCCTCCACATCTTCAACAGGAGTGTCCCGGATTAACTGCAGACTTTATTTGTGGCAAGCTACTAAATGGAAGTTAAATCCTCTGTGGTCAGATAGACTATAATAAATCTATTAGATCACAATTAATCAGATTCTTATTTTCATTGTTAGTATGTTATATCCCTCATTCATTAAGTCTACAGCTATGACAATATTTGTATAAATGCTATGTATAATTATTACTATAAATACTGCTCATCATTTAAGAATTTCCTGTACATCAAATCTGTGAATGGAAATTCACTGCATTGCCTTGCATCATTTAAGAAGAGTGGCCTTGAATTCACCCTGTTTTGCAATGAAATATTGGGAATAACCAGTGTAGGTACTATGAAAAAAAAGTTCACAAATTTTCATAAGTTTTTTTTGCTGTTCATGTCCACATCTCAAATGGATTTATTTTGACATTCCTTTATTTATTGAAACTGTAGTGAGCTTTATTTTTTTAGACAGTTTGTATTTTGTATACTGGATTCTGTGTATTGTTTTCTCACCCTTTCACAGATAAAGATGCCAAATGGATGTACAATCAGAAGAAATATTTTATGCCACTTTCCCTATTGGCATAAGTGTGGGACACTGTTTTACAGTTGTAGTGGTGGCAGTAGTAGTAGCAGCAGAAGTGGCAATAATAGTAATAACTTTGGCTGGTACTCCATGATTATAGGTGAAAGTCCCCTCAATAGACAAAAATAGAGCAAAAATAGTTAAGGTGCCACTTTGACTTTTTCAATCCCTAGGGATCCTGGAGAGAGGGAGGGAGGGAAGAAGAGAGGAAGTGGGAGAGAGAGAAAGAGATCATTCCTACTTCAAATAACTTCAGTCTCATGATAATATATTCACAAGGAAAAAGGAAAAACCTATTGAAATATGCAATTGTTGTTTTCATTTATAATATTGCAAAGTAATTTTGCAAAGGAGATTATCTCCCATGTAATTATTATCCTGAGAATGGTATCTTCTACTTCATTTCCCAAAGGACAACCAATATGCTTTGATACATGAGAGAAGCTATTATCAAAATATACTATTAAAATATGTCTTGCCATTCAAGAAAGGAATCCAACTCAGTCTGCTTGGTGATCTTTCCCTGAACATACCTAGTGGAAAGTGTGAGAGGACACTAAATCATCCAGAAATCCTTATAGGCTCTGATGTCCACAAAAAGATGTTTCTACTTAATGCTACCCTTTCTGTTTCTGATATTACTGCTACTGCCTCAGACCATGTCTGATGTGCCAGTTGCTACCTGCAATTTCTATTACCCTCTGCCAATAAGTCACCAGTATTATCAGCCAGGAGACCTCAGCATTGCTGGTATTATTTCTCAAGTCTATACATTTTCTGACCCTGTGACTTTCGATCAGCATCCATCTCACAATCTCCTAGATGAGATTGGGTAAGTCAAGATTTTGCTTAATTGTAGCATTCTCCATAAGGGGGTTTCTTGCCACAAATTGTATTGTTATTTTAAGCAGACAATTCCACCAAGGAAGGAAAAAGGGGAGAGAATCATGTGCTAGCTAGCATAAGTGCTATTTTACATTAGCCTTAGTTTAGCTGTTATTCCATGAGTATAGATGAACATTCCTGTTGAGGTATTCAGCCATTCAACTACGCTTTCTTTCTTTCTTTCTTTCTTTCTTTCTTTCTTTCTTTCTTTCTTTCTTTCTTTCTTTCTTTCTCTTTCTTTCTTTCTTTCTTTCTCTCTTTCTTTCTTTCTTTCTCTCTCTCTCTCTCCCTCCCTCCCTCCCTCTCCCTCCCTCCCTCCCTCCCTCCCTCCCTCCCTCTCTCTCTCTCTCTCTCTCTCTCTCTCTCTCTCTCTCTCTCTCTCTTTTTTTTTTTTGGCCAAGTATGATTTGACACGCAAGGTGCATAAGGTCTCAGTGTACATGTAAACAATAAAGTAATATAGTCATAAGATATATATAGGAGAAAGTAGTTGGAAAGATATAATATACTCCACATAATATTTAGAATCTTAGAATAGAGCTGGAAGGGACTTTGGTGGTCTTCTAATCCATCCCCCTGCTCAAGCAGGAGATCCTATACCATTTCAGACAAGTGACTGTCCAGTATCTTCTTAAAAACCTCCAGTGATGAAGCACCCACAACTTTTGGAGACAAGCTGTTCCACTGGTTAATTGTCCTCACTATTACTGTAGGAAGTTTCTCCTTAATCCCAGGTTGCGTCTCTCCTTGATTAGTTTCCATCCATTGTTTCTTGTCCTGCCCTCTGGTGCTTTCACAATACCAAATGCAAGCTATTGGCTATTTGAGTAATTTCTTAAAAAGAAATCAGATGGTACTGATTATTTGTCCACCAATTACCAATTATAAGATAGTTTCATAAGGAACTCTGAAAATACATAGACACTTGAGTGGCTTCACCCTCCCCCCCCCACAAATAAGATGCATGGGTGAATGCAAATAAATAAAAAACAATAGAAAGCTGAGTTTTGAATGGTCCAAATGGGAATAAGTCTTCTCATAGCTTCTAGATAAAGTGATATTTTAAGGCATCTCTGATTGTATGGCCTACATGTTTGGAAGAAAGTTTAGCAAGTTTCTGACATCATTCAGCATTTAAATCACACTGCAGATTTGTGATTCAGATTTACCAACACACCCTGGCCTTTGCATTTGCTATAATGGAGATTAATGGAAATCCTCAAATATTACCCAATATCTCCCTGGGCTTCCACATCTATAACAGCCATTTTGTTGCAAGTTGGACTTATCTCGCCTCACTGGAGCTTCTCTCCACATGGAGCAACTTCACCCCGAACTACAAGTGTGATAGTAAAAATAATATCATTGCAGTCATTGGGGGACCAGATTCAGATGTTAGTTTCTTTATGGCAACTATTCTGAGCAATTACAAGATACCGCAGGTAAGAAGTGCACATAGTGCTTAATGCCTGAAGAAACCTAAAGTGTGTCCCTTCAGACCTGATGCAATTTGTATGTGTAATACAACATGTATAAACATTATAGATCAGTGGATAATTTGTAACAGAATGTATAAAAATACTGGAATAGCACCTTAAAAAGTGATACCCTAGGAATCACATTAGTAGATTTCCATAATTTTGAAAGATGAGTTAAACATGAGGAAATAGAAGCTGGAGTGAATGTCCAGATCCTCTATTGGTAACAAAATTAAATTAAGGCTAGCCACTGCCTGCTGCCCTGAAGCAGGATGGCATTTAAAAAAATATAGTTCTTCACAATGCAGATTTTAATATTCATTGGAATGTGTCTTGGGCTGATACATTTTCTATTGATTGGGTTGTGAGGTGCAAATTTTGATAGTGGAAAGATACAGAACGTCCCTGCTGATAAACCTATGAAACCTGAATGAGAATAGACAGAAATGTATGCACGCATGAACGCACGCACGAACACACACGCACACACAAAGCCACACCACATAACATTAATACCCATAGTTTACTGACATTATGAATTCTTCCTTTAGCTGTTTGGAATGGTATTTTTAAAAAATACAGGCAATGTTGCGCAAAGATAATTGGGAGATTATATGGAAGATACAATATTTCAGAATAGGAATGTCTGAGAGTTGTGTGTTCGTGTGTGTATCAAAATAAGCAAAATGGGAGGGGGGCAAGTCAATCTCCACCCTAACAGGACTTGGTTCTTCCTCCTCCTCCTTCTCCTCCTCTTCCTCCTCCTTTTTCCTCTTCTTCTTTTAGGTGAATATTCTCCCTTTGGACAATAAAAGTTTACCTACATTCATCCTATCTACTTAGTCTTTCTTTTCTTTTTAGCTTGGATATGGTTCTTCTCCTGTGATTAATGAACCATCTCAACAAGTCTTCTTCCAATGGATGTTCCCTAATATAAAGCAACAATATGTGGGGATGTTGCAGCTGCTTTTGCTTTTCACATGGACCTGGATTGGTATTATTTTTATAGAGGATGACAATGGCCTCAGGTTTGTACAAAAGGAACTTCCAAAGTTTTCCCAAGGAGGTATTTGCTTTGATTTTATAGAACCATTGCCACCTCTATATTTTAAAACTGGCATTCACGAAATGGTAGAGTCATGGGTCAAACTGTACCTCTTGATAAGTGATAGCACTGTCAATGTTGTAGTCTTGCATGGGGAAATTCATACTATGATCGTTTTAAGAATGTTTCCCAGAATTCCAGAACTTGAAGACATTCCTAGCAAGACAAATGGTAAACTATGGATGATGACAGCCCAGATGGACTTCACATCTATTCCTTTGCAACGATATTGGGACATAGATATACTTCATGGTTCCTTAGCCTTTGCAACTCAGTCAAAAGAACTGGTAGGTTTCCACAATTATCTTCAGATGAGAAACCCTTATGTGGAAACTAGAGATGGTTTTATTAAGGACTTTTGGAAACAGGCATTTGATTGTTCCTTCTCAACTTCATTCAAAGAGGACAATGTTTGGAATCACTGTACGGGGAAAGAGAAGCTAGAGGCTCTTCCCAAGTCTGTTTTTGACATGAGCATATCCTCCCATAGCTATGGTGTCTACAATGCAGCTTATGCTGTGGCCTATGCACTGAAATCCATGAGGTCATCAATATTGAAACACAGAATTATGTCAGAGGAAGGACAAAAGAAACTCTTGAATCAACAATTGTGGCAGGTAATATCCTGAATACATAAACACAAGATTATGTTCCTCAGCCTCCAACATATGGTCAGATATTCTTTAATAGTTTACTGTCTCTATAAAAACGTCCAGAAGCATAGCTTTTCCCATTAAATCCAAATTATAGCAATAATTGGGGAAATGAACTTACTTTAATGGGTAGCCTAACTGTATGTATTATGGTTGAGTCTGAATAAGAGACAGGAAAGCATTGGCTCTCTTATCATCTCCAGTGCCATTATTTTTGTTTTTCTCCACTTAATTCAAATTTTTCAATTTAATAACTATCTTGATTACTAATGTTGATTCATTTCTTTTGCTTCCCCCTTTTTTCTGTTGCGTTTCTATTAGTATAATGTGTAATGTTATAATTAATGATGTTCTTGGTTTGACTATATTGTGGTTATATTTTTTATATTATAGGTAATTTTTATCATTAATACCCCATCAGGTGAATTGTGATGTTGAATTGCAATTATTGATAATTTGCCTAGATACAGCTAATTCTCAAATACACTTATCTTAAAAGATACTAAAGTATTTGTATAATTTTTGTACAGCTTTATCACTTATTACTTTTTGTTCCACTGTCAATTTAGTTCCACCACTATCTACAAAAAGTGTCATTTAACAACAGTGTTGGGGAAATTATTTCCTTTGATCAGAACGGGAACCTAGAAGCAGGATTTGATATTATCAACTGGATCACATTCCCAAATCTAAGTCTACATCGAGTCAAAGTGGGAAAATTTGATCTCAGAGCCCCCAGAGACCAAGTGTTCAGTGTTTCTGTGGCTGCCATTAGGTGGCCAAAGACATTTAACCAGGTATTTTCCATAGTTCTTTATTAAATTGTTTTTCCTGCCTTTATTTTAACTCAAGATGACAAAATACATAATAGTGGTGAATATCTATATCGGGTGTAGAATGAGGGTGAAGGTTCATTCTCCAAGCTTGTGGGTTGGTTTCCAAACATTTTGTTACCAGACTAGGTAACATCTTCAGCAGAGTTTAGGGGATGTCAGTGTTACAAACCGAATACTGACACTGACATCCCCTAAACTCCATTGAAGATTTTACCTAGCCTGTAACGAAACTTTCAAAACCAACCCACAAGCTCAGAGAATGAACCTTCACCCTCATAATACTCCTTCCTCCTCCTATTTTTCCCACAACAACCCTGTGAGGTGGGTGGGGCTAAAAAACAGTGATGGCCCAAGGTCATGCATCAGCTTTTATGCCTATGGCAAAACTAGAATTCACATTCTCCTATTTTCTAGGACAGCATTTTAACCAATGCACCAGATTAACTTTCTATATAGTTGGGGTCCATATATTCTATGTTCAGGATGCAGATCATGAAAATAGTTGTATGGCCAGCAGCTGAATTTATTTTCAAGCTTTTGCAATGATCCAGATCTTTTCTGGCCAAAATCCATAGCCAGCTGATTTTAATACAACTATTACATACAATTACATTGCATAATTTTTGCAATGTAATTGTTTTGTTCTTTTTTTAAAGGTAAATATAACAAGAATTTGAGGGGAAAATGTAACTGGTTTAATATTGCAGATGGCACAAATTGATGGGCTATAATAATACATAATTCTACTGCAAAGCCATTGCCTCAAACCTGGTAGAGGTGCAAATATTTGAATTAGATTATTATGAATATGATTATGATTTAGTTACTCACAGGACTATAATAATAGCTTTGGTTGGGATAGAAAATAAATGTATTGATTTAGAGACTCTTGCTCTGTGCACATTCCGTTCTCAAACTACTGTACAGTATTATTCTGATTATCAAATTAGAACCACTGTTATGTGGCTATCGTAGTACCAACCCCAAAATTTAGGATTCTGCCTTCTTGTCTTCTCTTTGTGCCTAGACTCAGCCTCTGTCTTTGTGCAATGAACCCTGCCATAAAGGTCACAGCAAGACAAAGAAGGAAGGGAAGCCATTTTGTTGTTACAATTGCCTTCCATGCCCAAGACAAAAAGTTTCAAATCAGATGGGTAAGGATATCATGGACTGAGTTTGAATTTGGAAGTAAGTGGTGGAATTTGTAAAGCATCACATAAAGATCAGGACAAATAGAAGCTGGTCTTCTCCTTTGTGTGAATGCCAGAGGCATCTCCAGGATCCAGTGCATTGGGCTAACTAAAGATGTAGAATTTCCATCACAAGACTTACACTATGGCTTTCGTAATTATTTCCTCTCTGTGGATCCCTTTTTGAACAGGCACTTGATCCAATTGCTTATCCAGATATAGAAGACAGAACTGAAAACAGGGATCCATGTTTCCAGTATTATGGGAAATAGCTTAAGTTTTTATTTTCTTCTTGTATAATGGCTTAAAATACACCCACAAGTATCCACATTACAATGAATGTAAAGAAAGGATTTTGAAAGTATCAAAGTTAAATTTTATATTTGTCTATGTTTTTTTTTATTTCATCTTTTTTATTCTGCCTTTATTACTTTATAAGTAACTCAAGCTGGTGAACATGCAATATACTCCTTCCTTTTCCTATTTTCCCCACAACAAGATTATTGTGAGGTTGGTTGGGATGACAGAAAGTAACTGGCCCAAAGTCACCCAGCCAGATCTCAACTGTAAAATGGGACTAGAATGAAATCTGTATTTACAAATCCTTCCTGCTCACCATGCTACTTTTTATACATGGGGCGGGACTGTTATTGTTATTTTTTCTCAAATTAAACAAATAGAAAGGATTATCTGGAGCAAAACACATATCAAAGATGTCTTTTTTAAAAAAGTAAATAAATAAATGGAATTATGTTTTAAGTCTTCAGTTTCTATCTAGGATCATACTTTCAAGGAAATGGATTCACATCTCTAAGGAATAAATGTGGAATTTTTTCCAAACTTTTTCAAACTACCTGAGCAGTGGAAGCTGAAAAAGACAAACCCTGCCCATCTTCTGCACTAACAGTGAGACTCAGGTTATGGAAATCCAATTGCATGAAATTGATGCAATTTTATTTGCATCATTTTATGTACTGAGCCATTCTTTGAAACTTGACCAGATATGCCAAATTCGTAATAATGAAATAATGAAATTTGGCTATTTTTTTCCTTTTCAGATATGGATTTTTGTTACCAGTGTCCAGAGGATCACTATCCCAGCAAAGCCCAGGATCAGTGCATTCCAAAAGAGATCAGATTCCTATCTTTCCATGAACCTTTGGGGATAACCTTAACCATTTTTGCTCTTTTATTTTCCTCCATCACAGCCTTGGTCCTCAAGGTCTTCATTCAGCACAAGAACACTCCCATAGTCAAGGCCAACAATCGGGGCCTCAGCTATACCCTCCTGGTCTCCCTTCTGCTTTCCTTTCTCTGTCCTTTGCTGTTCATTGGTCGCCCTAAGAGGGCAACCTGTCTCCTTCGCCAAACTGCTTTTGGTATCATTTTCTCTGTGGCGATTTCTTGTGTTGTGACCAAAACCCTCACTGTGGTCCTAGCTTTCAGGGCCACCAGGCCAAACTCCCAGATGAGGTCATGGGTAGGGAAAAGATTGGCCCTTTTTATAGTACCTTCCTCCTCCCTCATTCAAACCATTCTTTGTATTGTGTGGCTGGTGAGCTCTGCTCCCTTCCCAAATCTTAATATGCACTCTCTGCCTACAGAAATAGTCCTGGAGTGCAATGAAGGCTCCCCTGTCATGTTTTATTGTATCCTGGGTTTCATTGGTCTTTTGGCCATGATCAGCTTTACAGTGGCTTTTCTTGGAAGGAACCTTCCAGACAGTTTCAATGAAGCTAAATTTATCACTCTCAGCATGCTTCTTTTTTGCAGTGTCTGGGTCTCTTTTGTTCCAGCCTACCAGAGCACCAAAGGGAAATATATGGTAGCTGTGGAGATCTTCTCCATCTTAGCCTCAGGTGTTGGATTACTGACCCTCATTTTCTCTCCCAAAGTTTACCTCATCTTGATAAGACCTGAGTTGAATAACAGACAACAACTCATGAGAAAACCCCATAAAGTGAGTTATAGGAATCAGTCACATTACAGCATACACAACAGAATTTAGATTAGTGAAAAATCCAGTATGTGGTTTCAAGGAATAACAACTGTCTTAAGCTTTTAGTAAAATAGAATGATTGAGTATAAATGTAATAGTAAAATAAAATGGGTGTTCATCTTTGTTCAATATGTCCTTAAACAATATTAATTCTATGAATGCCCAGGTAGCCCCTCGTGGTGACTTTTGTTTTATTTTTTTATTATTTTAAAATTTGATTAAAGTTTATTAAAGCATAAAATAAAACAAAAATAAAATTTAAACCAAGAAAAATGGGGAGTGCACAATGAAAAAGAAAAAAAAGGTAAAAAGTGTTGATTTACAACTCTTCCCAATGCAATAAAATACTAATTCAATTATGACTTCATGTTTTTACCTATTATTATTACCTATAATTATTACAAGCCAGTTCTATAACTACAATTATTAAATCTTCAAACTAAATTCCAAGCCTCCTTTTTTTATTTCAAGCTTGAACACCAGAAGCAATATCCCAACAGAAATAAGACCAGATAAAATCTCTTTGTTTAAAAAAGTTTACCTTGCCATCTTAAAAACTCTTCCATTTTTCTCGCCCCCCCCCCATGGTAGGAAATGAGATATATTTCTATTTACACTTATTAATCTTTGCAAACTATCATTATTTTATGTTAATAAAAATCACTGTATTATTTCAAATTCCTTAACTCTAAAGAGAAAATCCTTTTATATTGCTTGTAAGTCTATAAAAATTTCTTTAAAAATTTCATTTTTATAACTAAAATCAGTTAATTCTGATGCATCTTTTTAATTTTAATTAAAGATTTAATTATCCTTTTGAGATTTAATTTAATTATCATTTTAATAGACTTACATTCAAATTTGCTTCCAATGGTTTTTTGCAAACTTGAGAAATTACAAAAGGAAAAAGGAAAAAAACCTAACCCACTTTATATGCACAAAACAATGCATTAGAACTTCATTTTAATTACATATCTCTCCTTTAGGACCACTGCTATATGAAGGATGTCAGGGGGTGATTCTGGGATTCTCCATAAGCTAGGAGATTTATACAAACTTAAGGAACTCAATTCCCTTGTTTATATGCTAACACATTTTCAGACAGCCTCTTTCTTCTTTATGAGTTACTGTTTTACAAAGTTGAATCAGTAAACGTCAAGAGCATGGCATGGCAACTTTCTTAAATAACTTTTCCTCCACACCATCAACCAAACTGAGGCCTAATCCTGCTTAATTTTTGAGATAACCAAAGTCAGAAAAGGTCAACAGCTGAGACATTCTGACTGAATGACATGCTTATACACTGTACTAGCTGGATAATGAAAACCTCAGATCTTTCTACATGTTTTTGTCCTGCAGGCCTGGTGATTTTTTCATTAATTATTTTTTTAAATTTTATTATTTTTTGTTTGTCCCTTCCTCCTTTCCTCCCTTCCATTGTCCATCCCTCCCTCCCTCAGGTTGCAGGGTGCCTGTGGGGGTAATCCATGGGTCTCTGGTGGAGGGGGGTGGGACTGGGGTGGGTGCCTTCCTTCCCTCCCTCTCTCTCATTGTCCTTTCCTTCCTTCCTTCCTTCCTTCTTTCCTTCCCTCTTTGTCCCTTCCTCCTTCCCTCCCTCCCTTCCATTGTCCCTCTCTCCCTCTCATTGTCTTTCCCTCCCTCCCTCCCTCCCTCCCTCCCTCCATCACTCAGTTTTAATTTCTTCAGTTGTGGTTCCTTTGCTGAATCACTTTCCTTTTTCATTCATGCTCGGTGCAGCCAGGAGCCCTGCACTTCCACAGCTGGAGAAAAGCAGCAAATGGGGAAGTAGCTCATTCATTGCTGCAGCTAGCCCTGAGGAAGAGCCGGCACAACTCCCAGGCGAATCCCGCCTGGCTACATTCTTTGCGGCCAAAAGAAGGGCTTTGATCCCACTTCCCCTTCACTCTGACCGGGTCCATGAATGCCAGATTCAAAAAGATGGAGGAAGGCTCATATGTCTCCACCCCAAAACCCCCAGCCAGCCTGCTGGCCTTTTGAACCGCCCTGGGGTTAGATCTGGCATTCCCCTTCGCTTTCCCCTTCACTCCGGCCGGGTCCGTGAATGCCAGAAGAAGCAAAGAAGTGCCAATCAGCTGGAAAGTGGCGCTGATCTTGATTAATTTAATTTAATTTTTCAGACTTATATGCCGCTCCTCTCCGAAGACTCGGAGCGGCTTACAACATAAACAAAACAATACTTCAAAACTAAGTCCAAATCTAATAATCATTAAAAAAAATACAACCCCAGACGCATTCATCATTCACTCAACATTCCACAGTCAACCCCAGGCCTGCTGGCAAAGATAGGTCTTAAGATTCCTCCGGAAGGCCGGGAGAGTGGGGGAAGCGCGGACTTCAGGAGGCAGTTGGTTCCAGAGGGTGGGCACCACAACAGAGAAGGCCTTCCCCCTAGGACCCGCCAGATGGCATTGTTTCGCTGACGGGACCCGGAGGAGGCCGACCCTGTGCGCTCTCACTGGTCGAAGGGAAGTATGTGGCAGAAGACCGTCCTGTATGTATCCTGGTCCAATGCCATGAAGGGCTTTATAGGTAATAACCAACACTTTGAATTGCGCTCGGAGACCGATAGGCAACCAATGCAGCATGCGGAGAGTTGGCAAAATGTGGGCACAACGTGGAAGGCCCACTATTGCTCGCGCAGCTGCATTTTGCACTAATTGTAGTCTCCGAACACTCTTCAAGGGTAGCCCCATGTAGAGAGCATTGCAGTAGTCGATCCTCGAGGTGACAAGGACATGTGTGACTGTGAGTAGAGACTCCTGATCCAAATAAGGGCGCAACTGGTGTACCAGGAGAACCTGGGCAAATGCCCCCCTCGCCACAGCCAACAAATGATATTCCAATGTCAGCCGTGGATCGAGGAGGACTCCCAAGTTGCGCACCTTCTCCGAGGGGTTTATAACTTTACGCCCCAGGGTAATGGAAGGACAGATTGAAATGTCCTTGGGAGGCATCACCCACAGCTACTCTGTCTTGTCAGGGTTGAGCCTCAATCTGTTAACGCCCATCCAGACCCTCACAGCCTCCAGACACCGGCACATCACCTCAACTGCTTCACTGATTTGGCCAGGAGTGGAAATGTACAGCTGGGTATCATCAGCATACTGATGGTATCTCACTCCATGCTGATGGATGATCTCTCCCAGTGGCTTCATGTAGATGTTAAAAAGTAGGGGGGGGGAGAGAACCGACCCCTGAGGCACCCCACACGGGAGTAACCTAGAGGTAGACCTCTGACCCCCCACTAACACCGACTGCGGCCGATAGGAGGAGAACCATTGTAACACGGTGCCCCCCACTCCCGATCCCTCCAGCCGGCACAGGAGGATACCATGGTCGATGGTATCGAACACCACTGAGAGGTCAAGAAGCACCAGGACAGAGGACTGGCCTCTATCCCGGGCCCGCCAGAGATCATCCATCAGAGCGACCAAAGCAGTTTCAGTGCTGTAGCCGGGCCTGAACCCAGATTGCAGAGGCCCCAGATAATCGGCTTCCTCCAGAGACCGCTGGAGCTGAAGTGCCACCACCTTCTCAATAATCTTCCCCACAAAGGGGAGGTTAGAGACCGGACGATAGTTGGTCAAAATTGCTGGATCCAGGGAAGGCTTCTTGAGGAGGGGGCGCATGAGTGCCTCCTTTAAAGGAGCCAGGAAGGACCTCTCCCTCAAAGAAGTGTTGACAATCTCCTGGATTCAGGTACGTGTCACCTCCCTACTAGCAAAAACCAGCCAGGAGGGACACGGGTCCAACAAACAGGTGGCAGAACTCACAGCTCCAATGGCCCTGTCCACTTCATCAGGCGTAACAGTCTCAAACTCACCCCAGATGACCGGACAAGAACATGCCCCTGTCCCCTCGACTGAATTGTTATCAGTAGACTCTGCTTCACAATTGGAGTCTAGGTTGGCCCGGATCTGAGCTACTTTGTCTGCCAAACAGTTATTAAAGTCCTCAGCACTACCCTGCAAGGGAGGCCCCAGACCCCTCGGGTTAAGGAGGGACCGGGTCACCCTAAACAGGGCGGCCGGGCAAGATTCTGCAGACGTGATCAAAGCGGAAAGATACAAAGATCTTGCCGCCTTAATCGCCTTCAAATAGGCTCTAATGAGTGAGCTCAATCTGGTTCGATCAGATCCAGACCTACTTCGTCTCCATTGCTTCTCTAGATGTCTCTTATGGAGCTTCATCCCCCTGAGCTCCTCGGTGAACCAAGGAGACCTCCGGGGGCCAGCACCATGGAGAGGTCGCAAAGGTGCAATCCGGTCAATAGCCCCCTGAGCCCTCACAGCCCCGAAGAACGCCAATCAGCTGGAAAGCGGTGCTGATCCTAGCACTTCTGCTGAGCCCTGAAAGCCCCAAAGAAGCGCCAATCAGCTGCAAAGCAGTGCTGATCCTGGCGCTTCCATTGAGCCCTCACTTTCCCCAAGCAATTTTTACTCACCTGCTTTCAGCTGCACTCCCTTTCTCCTTTTGCTTCTCTGCCTTCACCATGTGTTTGTGGGTAAAAAAGAAAAAAAGTTCCATGAGACTTTCTAACTTCTTGCAAGAAGTTAAAAAGTCTCTTGGAACTTTTTTTTGTCTCACAAACACATGAAGGCTGAGAACGACAGGAGAAAGGGAATGCTGCTGAAAGCAGGTGAGTAAAAAAACACTTGGGGGAGGTGAGGGCATCTGGATGGGGGTGGGGGGACCCAGGCAATGTGTCATGCAGCTCCAGCGGAATCTCCACTGAAGACTGTGTGAGGCTGTCTGCTACCCCCAAGGCCGCTGCCAATCAACTGGAGCTGCGCGCTTTGATCCTGGGCTCTCAGTAGGACCCAGGCAACGTGCAGTTCCAGCTGACTTTGCCACAAGCCTGTGCAGCGCTGCTGCGCTTCACCTCATCCACTTTTACACTTTTTTTACATTTTTTTACATTGTTTTTCACATTTTTTTTCAACTCGTCCTACGCGTACCACAAGCCAGGTGCTCGCGTACCACTGGTGATATGCATATCACCGGCTGAAAAGCCCTGCTCTAGAATGAATACCAAATCATCTGCAAATGCTTGCAGTTTGTAGGTTTCACCTTTTATTTTCAATCCTTTAATTTCTGGATCTTGCCTAATGTTTCTATTTAAAACTTCCAAAGTTAAGATAAATAGCAATATGGATAATGAACATCCTTGTCTTGTGCCATTTCATATATCAAAATTCTCTGTGTAATCCTCATTTACAATTACTTTTGCTGTTTGTTTCTGATATATTGTCTGAATCATATTTATAAAGTTTTGACCAAAGTCAATTGTTTTTAGTTGTTGAATCATAAATTGCCAAGAAACATTAACATTTTTGGTAAATTATTTTCTTCCATATATTGAGTCATTTTCTCCCATGAAGTTTCTTTCCTTGTCATACAGTTTCTCATAGTATTCTTGAATTATCTTTTTTATTTCTTCATTTTTAAATTGTAAACAGCCTTTTTCATCTACTAAATTGTTTATCAATTTTTTCTCCTTCCTTTTTTTAAGTTTATAAGCTAACCATTTTCCTGGTTTGTTCGCATTTTCAAAAAAGTTTTGCTTTGCCCTTTTAATTTGTTGTGCCAATTTTTCTGATTCTATTAAATTTAATTTATGTTTTATTATTTCCATTTGTCTTTTCAATATTTTCTTTTGTGGGTTTATTTGTAGTTCAAGTTTTGATTTTTTAAATTCTTCTCTTAACAACTGACATTGTTGTCTCTTTTTTAAAAAAATTTTTCTCCATGTATGTTATCACTATGCCTTGAAAATATCCTTTGGCTATATCCCATTCATTTTGTAATGTTGTATCTTCTTTTTTATTTTCTTTGGGGAAAAAATCCATTTCTTTTGTTACTAAGTCTATAAATTCTTTCTCTTTTAATATAGATTGATTCAAAGTCCATCTTATTTTTTTCTGCATTCCTTTCCACACCATTTTAAGGGTTATGATCTGCCAAGTACCCAATTCTATTTCAATTTCCTGCATATTAATCCTTAATTCAGGCATCATCCAAATCACATCAGTTCTGAACCAAGACTTATGACTATTACAATAAAATGTGTATTGTGATTTTCCTGGGTTCGTTTCTCTCCAAATATCTTGTATACCAATTTCCTCTACCATATTGAAAAAAGTCTTAGGTAATCTTTTTCTTCCTTGTTTCCCTGATTTACTACTTTTATAGTCTAATGTCCCATCTACTATTGCATTGAAATCCCCAATTAAACATATATTTTGATATTCCATTTCTACTATTTTTCTGTGGACTTTGATAAAATTCTTCTTGTTTATTATTTGGTGCATATATTGCTATCAAAAGTATCTGTTTTTGATTTAAGAGTTTTTGATTTAGTTTATCAAGTTGCTTTTTGTTTCTTGATGATTCTTCTACATCCTTTCTTGCATTAGTTGTAAAGTCGCATACATCTCTTTTTGGAGATTGTTTGCCTTTTTCATTGTAACATTGCTTCAATAGATCCCTGACTTGCTGGACTAGATGTTCCAGAAGAGGGTGCAGAGGCAGGGTTTTTTGTTTTTTTTTGTAATTTTAGTAAGGTTTGGTGCACTTGTTCAATCAGGCAAATTTTGTAAATCCACAGGGAGAACAGAAAGGGAAAAACAGCCAACTGCTTTAGGCTATAATCCAACTTTAAAAAGAGCCAGCTATTTTAGACTAACATCCTATTTTAAAAGGGAGCCCAACTATTTTAGGCTATATTCCAAGTTTAAAAGGGAGCCAACTGCTTTAGGCTATAATCCAAATTTAAAAAGAAGCCAACTGCTTAGGCTAATCCAAGTATTATTATTTTTTTTAAAAAAAGCCAACTGTTGTAAACTATAATCCAGCAAAATAAAAAACACCAACTGCATACATCTAATCCAAATATTTCTGTCAGTTCAAAGATATTAGAGGGAAAAAAGAAAAAGAAAAGAGAAAAAAACCCTGTCTCTAAATAGTTTCTATAATAGTTATGTCTAAAGTTGAAAGATGTAGTTTAAAAAGTCTTTTTTTTTTTGTAGAAACACAGGATGTTCTTTGTTAAGCACAGGTGTTGTTTCAAAGTCATCACTTCTGATTTTTTCTCTATTGTAGTACTTTCCTTCACCACTAGATGACCTCATTAGTTATAGTGTCACTATTCAGTAGTAAAGCTTTTATTTAAAATACTCTTTCACAACAAAGTAAAAAAATCTTCCCAAATAAAAAAAAATAGCCAGCAACAGATTATCATTTTTTTTTCTTTTCAATCAGTCTCAAATCTTTTCTGCATATTTTTATATTCCTTAATTTTGTTCCCCCATTCCAGATTTCTCACCGCGTTTAACTCTCTTCTTCCCCAGTCTTCCTGGGGTTTTTTACTTTCAATTCAGGGAATTATATTTTAAAAGTCCATAGGGAAGAGTAATAAAGAGGAATCTTACCCAGATCAAACACATTATTGACAGTCAGCTGTTTGGTGCTGCTGCCATGGCTCTTCACTTCTTCCCCGGCTGTCTGTGGCTTGGGTTGTCTGCGTACTTGCCGGCAGCCTTTCTCCTGCCTGTTTGAAGAGTTTTCTCAATCTGTTTGGGCCAATCGTCATTGGCTCCGAACTCCCAAGATTTCTCTTCCTCCTTGTTGCCTCTCCAGGGCGACTTTCTGACCTCTTTGGGTCTCCAGACGAAGCAAAATCAGACTAGGAAACTGGAGCTCTGGTTTCTTTCATCCATGTCGCCATGACAGCTGGGGTGAACTCCTTTATTAATTAATTTAAATGTCCTGCCCTCTGTCTGGACCTCTGAACCTGGTGCTCCAAAGCCTATATAAACCTTTAAAAAAAATTAAATTACCATTTGAGGGAGAAGGAACATGTAAGGAAGACTGATCTGTGATCTTTCAAAGGGAGGGGAAAGTCACCCAGAAGAGTTTAGAAGAAGGAACAAATTTAAGAGATTGGGAAAATAATAAAAAGTTTGGAGTTATGAATTATAGGGAACAAATCTAGGGGAAAGAAGTTGATCTAGATTGGTGCATTGAAAAGACAACAGACTAAACTTTTCTGGACATCTTTTCTAAGTGGCAAAATGTGACTGCTGTGTTTTCCTGAAAGTAAGATCCTGTCTTACTTTCTTTTGGGTTCTGAAGTAAGCACTAGGTTTACTTTTTGGGAGGGCTTACTTTTTGCCAGTACCAGTACCAATAGGCCATGAGCAAGTGTGCAGGGGTGGAGTGGGGCCTGTGCATGTGGTGGAGAAGCAACGCAGCTGCGAGAGTTTGGTGGCAGACCAGGTATGGTACCTGTGTGACCATGGTGGGTGGCAGCAGAAAGGGTGCCAAGCCTGGCACGGGGTGAGTTGGCCCAGATCCGGAGTGCTGCCCCACCTCCAGCCTACCAGGGCCCTTCACCAGCCTCCATCACCCATGCCTCTGCTTTTGGGCTGCTGAGTGCCAGCCTGCATGACTACTTGGTGCTGCAGGCACTGGGCTAAGAGCTGAACCTGGCACTATTTGGGCCCTGGCGAATGCTGCAGCTCTCATGCTGGCTAGGCACTTTTGGCCTCTACTAACTGCACCTGCTGGATCACCTTCTGCCCGGCCAGCTGCTGCCGCTGCCACCCTGAAATGAGAAGGCAAGGCAGGTGATAGGGGGTAAAGTTGTTTCCTTCCGCCTGCCAGACACCTGCCGAAGCCACGCAGGGTAAGGTAAAGTTCAATCAGGTTTCTGAGAAGCAAACAGAGAAATGCAATGCATTTTTATTTATTTTATTTTATTTATTTTATTCGGATTTGTATGCCGCTCCTCTCCGAGGACTCGGAGCGGCTCACAGCATATATATAAAACAATTTCGACTAAATCCGAACAAAAAATATTAAAAATAAAACCCCATACATACTCATCAGTCACACCACAATCAACAATCATCCCCAGGCCTGCCGGCAGAGGTAGGTTTTTAAATTCTTTCGGAAGGCCGGGAGAGTCAGGGAAACGCGGACTTCAGGAGGCAGTTGGTTCCAGAGGGTGGGCGCCACAACAGAGAAAGCCCTCCCCATAGGGCCCGCCAGATGACATTGTTTCACTGACGGGACCCGGAGGAGGCCGACCCTGTGCGCTCTCACCGGTCATAGAGAAGTATGTGGCAGAAGGTGGTCCCATAAGTATCCTGGTCCCATGCCATGAAGGGCTTTATAGGTAAAGGCAGGTTAGTAAAAAAATGCTTCGGAGAGGCGAGGGCATCTGCGTTGGGGTGGGTGCAGCAACCTTACACTGTGTGGCTTTGGCAGGTGTCTGGCAGGTGGAGGGAAGCAACTCTACCCCCCCGCCACCTGCCTCACCTTCTCACCTCATGGCGGAGGCAGCAGGTGGCTGGGCAAAAGGAGATCTGTCGGGAGCAACCAGTAAAGCCAAAATCACCCAGCTGGCATGAGAGATGCAGCACCCACTAGGACCCGAAGAGTGCCAGGTTCAGCCCTTAGCCCGGTGCCTGCAGCACCAAGTTGGCGTGCAGGCTGGCGCTCAAGCAGCCCAAAGGCAGAAGCGTGGCTGATGCAGTTCCACTGGTGGCAGGGTGGCACTCTGGATCTGTGCTGACTTGCCCTGCACCAGGCAGGAGCAGCCCAGCAGGGCAGCCCAGAGCAACCCAGCCAGGAGAGCAAAGAGCCCCATGAGGCAGAAGCAGCACAGGGAGCCATTTGGCTGCCACAAGGCACCCGACGTGGCCGAGAAATGTCCCAACAACATTAGGGCCAGCAGGCAGGGTGGGCGGAGGCTGGAGCTCGCTGAGGGTTTGGTTAGTTGCAGCTGCAGGCAAGCAGACGGTGGGAGGGAGAGGGCGGGGCCAGCAGTATCTGGTTTCAGTGGCAGCTGCTGGAGAAGGGCCCTGGCAGGCCACTGGTGGGGGAGCACTACGGTTGTCACACAGAAGATCTGGGCCGACTCGCCCCACCCCATGCTAGGACTTACTTTTGGGGTAGGGCTTATATTAGGCCCACACCCTGAAAATCAGCTGGGGCTTACTTTTGGAGTAGGGTTTACTTTCAGGAAAACAGGGTAGGTTAGGGGAACAGCTGGAGAAGATCAAGAAACCAGCTATTCAAAGAGAGGCTGAAATTTTGGAGAGGAAAGTGGAGAGAAAAGAAGCAACTTCGAAAGACTAGATTGAATTTGGAAGATTTTTCTCCCTATTCTGCTATATGTCCTGCCGGCTGGTTTACCTTTAATTTTGGTTCAAGGAAGGTAGATCAACCTTTTTGCAAATTTAATCACAATCCTGCCTGTTATGTAAAAAAATACCCCAGGGGTACCCAAAGAGCTATATCCATATTTGGGTGAAGTCCCAAGTTATTGCACGGATTACAGTTTTAAAAAGGGGAAACATTAGTAACATTTGAAGACGAAAAATTTTGTTTGATTTTCATATCAATATAGGTTTGGTCCTTAGCTCAGACCATTTTTCCTGGTCCCTAAATTCAAACTCCTTGGAAGAGTTGAAAGAAGTTCAAAAAAAGAAATCCAGTGGTAAGAGGGAACAAAAAAAATATATGTTGAGATAATGTCAGTTGAAGGCCTATGCCTTCTTTTATGTGTTTATGTAGATGGCAAGCACAAAAATGGTTGAGGAGCCACCTTGATTTTTTGGATCACCATGGACCTTGGAAACAGTGGAAAGGAGAATGAAAGTGAGGGTGAGAGAGACTTTCTCTATTGATAACTTATTCGTGAGAAAGACAAATAGCTTGCTGAAATATGCAATTAAGTTGTTTTCTTCTGCAAGGGCAATCATCTCTCCTTTATCAACATGACAAGGGTAACTTCTACTACACTTCCCAAAGGACAACCAATACACCTTTGCAGAAAAGAACCAAGATCAAAATATGCTACTAAATGATGTTTTTTTTTTCAATTTAAGAAAGAGACCAAACACAGACTGGTTTCAGAGCTTCCTCTGATCATTCCTAGTGCAAAAAAGTATTAGAGGGCACTAGAGTCAGCCAGAACTCCTCAATGATATTTTAGACAGAAACTGATGTCCAGAAGAAGATGTTTTTACCTAATGGTGCTCTTTGTGTTCCTGATATTTCTGCTACTACCTGAGACAATGTTCAACATTCCAGTTGCTACATGTAATATCTGTTACCCTCTGCCAATACGCCACCAGTATTATCAGCCAGGGGATCTCATCGTTGCTGGCATTATTTCTCAAGCCTACATATTTTCTGACCCTGTGACTTTCAATCAACACCCGTCTCATAATCTCCTGGATGAAATTGGGTAAGACAAGATTCTGGTTAATTGTACATTTTCCATAAGATGCAATAAATTGTACTTTTATTTTAAACAGGGAATTCTACCAAGAGAGGAAGATTGTGAACCTAAGCTAACATAAGTGCTAGGGACTATTTACATTATTCATACTAGTAGTCTATTTAGCTGCTATTCCATGACTGTAGATGAACATTCCTCTTTTGATATTCAGCTCCCATCCACTCCACATGTTTCACAATAGCAAGGGCCAAATATGTCCCACATCAAAATCTCCTGTCTACTAGATTCAACATGTTGGCTGTCTAAGAGCTTTCTTAAAAGAAATATATAAGATAGTACTCATTATTTGTCCACTTAATATCAGCTACATATATCAATTTTGGTAATTCTTCCTGTAAATATGAGCTAGTTTCATAAACAAATAGATTTTTTAAGATATCTCTCTGATTGTATGACCTTGGATATTTGCCATGGACAAAAAATTAGCAAGACTGCTATTGACTCCTATCAACAACTGCACTCATTCAGCATGTAAATCACACTGCAGATTTGTGACTCAGATTTATCAACATATCTTGGCCTTTGTATTTGCCATAATGGAAATCAATGGAAATCCTCAGATATTACCCAATATCTCCTTGGGCTTCCACATCTATAACAGTCAATTTGGTGCCAGTTGGACTTACCTCGCCTCACTGGAGCTTCTCTCCACATGGAGCAACTTCTTCCCTAACTACAAGTGTGATAGTAAAGATAAGACTATCACAGTCATTGGGGGACCAAACTCAGATGTGAACTTCTTTATGGCAACCATTCTGAGCTTCTACAAGGTACCACAGGTAAGATGTGCTTGAAAAAAATAACAGTGTGTACCTTCAGTCTTGATGAATTTTGTTGTGTAAAGCAGCATGGGTAAACATTATAGATCAATGGATAATTTGAAACAGAATGTATAAAAAATACTAGAATAGCACCTAAAAATTGATACCCTATGAATCAGATCAGTAGATCTCCATAAGAGCTCTATTTAATATTACATGTATTAACAGCTGCAAGAATAGTATTCACCCAATTTTGGAAAAATGAAAATCTACCATCTGATCAGGCTATAATTTTGAAAATCTTAGACTGTGCAGACATGGACAGATAAACTTTGGAGATGAAGGAGAAAGAATTTATTTTAAAACCTGGGAAAAAATTATCGATGGTTAGAAACACATTAGAATATGAACAGAACCTAAAATTGAATAGAATAAATGATAGAATTTTAACTAAGTTTTATTTTTTTTAGATTAATAACATCTTTATTAATAGTGACTTTAAATATTAATGGTGATGATTAGAATTAATTGATAAGTTATTAAGTATGGATATCTATTTAGAGGAATTTTACTTATTTATCAAATTTTAGTTATATGATTATAGTTAATTTTATCTTTACAATTGTTTAGTATTATATAAATTATGTTTATTCAATATTTAGATCTGGACGGTAGCTTGTTTGTTAAAGCTTGGAATTATTATGGGGGGTCACCCCATTATTATACCTACCCTTATCCTACCCCAAATTCCTATTACCATTCCCCCTATACCCATATTGACCCTATCTTTTCCTTACCTATATAAAATCTAATAAAATATTTTTTTTTTAAAAAAGAGCTCTGGTGGCACAGTGGTTAGAGTACAATATTGCAGGTTACTTCTGCTGACTGCCAGCTGCTAGCAGTTTGGCAGTTCAATTCTCATCGGCTGAAGGTTGACTCAGACTTCCATCCTTCCGGTTGCAGTGTCCTGGGGTCATGTGATTACCTTTTGCAACTTTCTGGCAAGCAAAGTTAATGGGGAAGCCAGGTTCGCTTAACAACCGTGATACTAATTTAACAAGTGCAGTGATTCACTTAAAAACTATGGGACAAAACTCAATTAACAAATGTCTCACTTGGCAACAGAAATGTTGAGCTCATTTGTGGTTGTAAGTTGAGAACTACCTGCACTCATGATTTACTAGCATCATGAATTCTTCCTTTAGCTGTTTGGAATAATATTTTAAAAGGGGGCAAAATCATAGAAACAATAATTGAGAGATCGGATGGAAGATATTTCAGAGCAGCAGTAAGAACAATGGGTAGAAGAATTCTAAAGGAATTCACAAATGTGGTTCCGAGCAACATTCTCCAAACCTTATTAGTAATCTTGATTCAATTCATGTGGTCTATATATTTTACAAAATAATAATTACACATCACTCATTTGAAAACAGTGAAGTACTTGTATTTGTTTATTTCAAATAATATATTTAGAATTCATAAGACTCATCAGTGTTGTGGGAAGTCAGATCCCCAGAGAAGGAAATATTAAAAGGGCAGAAAAATATATTTCCTCAAAGGATCTTAAAGAGGCAGAAAAGCATGCCCAATTTTCTTAATAGCCCCAAGTCTCCCTCCCTCAAGCAGAAACCAGCTCTGTAGAAATGCAGATGTAAATAATCCAGGAAGGTTGGAGATCCCCAGCTAGAAGATTAAGAAGACAAAGACACCTACATTCTACATACCCCACCCAAATTTGAAGACAGGACATAATAGGATTAACCCACAGATGCCAAATACATGACACAGTAAATACAAAGCCTCAAACAGGAACAGGAAACAACCTCAAGAGCCCCAGAGGGTATAAAAACCCACTCCCTACATGTGCTCTTTTCTCTTTTCTTCCAGAGCCATATTTCTGTCTGGCTCTCCTTTCCAATAAATTGCAACCCTCTTTCTAATGCAGTCGCCATGTTGTTTATTCCCGGCTTGGACTGAACCATGATGAAGACTTTTCCTTCAACAGTGTGTAAGAATTGATGAACTGGAATAGCCATAGCAATAAACCAGCCAATGAGAACTGTTTTTCATTAAGACACAGTATTGGCTGTGTGAGGCATTTGATCCAGCGTAGGTCTGGGCATGTCTTAGTCTTCCCTATGTCCTGATCTCCTGAGTTAGTTGTTGTTGTTCTCTACCGCATTGCCAAGAACTGAATGAAATTGTATGTATCATGTTTATATATTTTTTATAGATAAAGTTTTTCTAAACTATGCCTCCTGCTCATTTTGATTGTGTGCTTATTTTTGCACTGGAAAGCTGTAAATTCTAACAAGATTGCCATCTGCATTTACATTCCTTCTTCAGTAAAACCATGTCTCTTCTCATTCCTTGGGAAAATGTTTTGAAAAACATTAAACTTCATGATAAAATATGAATGATTATTCTAGACTGGGTGGAACAAGGATGAGAAGTGATTGGGACAAAGTCCCATTAGGGTGAGCTTGACTTAATTTCCAAGGTTTGGGGGAGGCAGGGAGTTGGGAAACATTTGAGTTTCTTTTAAATTTTGTGAAAGAAGCCACGCTTTTTGCATGTTTCCCAATTCATCGTAACTACTTAATTTTTCTTTTCTTTCTAGTTTGGATATGGTTCTTCTCCTTTGATTGATGACCCAGCCCAACAAGCTTTCTTTCAATGGATGTTTCCTAGTAGAAACCAACAGTATGTTGGGATACTTCAGCTGCTTTTGCTTTTCAGATGGACCTGGATTGGTGTCATTTTTATGGAAGATGACAATAGCCTCTGGTTTGTACAGAATGAACTTCCCAAGTTTTCCCAGGGAGGTATCTGCTTTGATTTTATTGAACAATTTCCATCATTATATTTGAAAACTAGCATCCATGAAATGGTAGAATCATGGGTGCTTGTATACCGATTGATAATTAATAGCATGGCCAGTGTTGTGTTCATACATGGCGAATGTCACATCGTAATCTTTCTGAGAATGTTTCCCAGAATTTCAGAAATTGAAGACATATCAATGAAGAGAGGCAAAGTCTGGGTAATGACTGCACAGATGGAGTTCACTTCTGTTTCCTTTCAACGATCTTGGGATCTAGATATCCTTCACGGAACTCTAGCCTTTGCAACTCAGTCAAATGAGCTGGTAGATTTCCACAATTTTCTTTGGATGAGAAACCTTAATGTTGACACCACAGATGGCTTTATTAAAGACTTTTGGAAACAGGCATTTGATTGTTCCTTGCCAACTTCCTTGGAAGAGAAGAATGCTTGGAATCGCTGCAGTGGGGAGGAAAAGCTAGAGGCTCTTCCTAGATCTGTCTTTGACATGAGTATAACTCCCCATAGCTACAGTGTCTACAATGCAGTTTATACTGTGGCCTATGCTTTGCAGTCCATGACTTCATTAAAGTTCAAACACAGACCTATGTCAGAGGAAAGACAAAAGAATCCAGTGCTGTGGCAGGTAATGTCATGAATACATAAACACAAGAAACATTGCCCTATCTTCAACCTCTATCAAAGCTGATTCTCAATTAAGATTAGGTTTTCTAGATTTTAGAATTGGCATAGACAGTTTCCTGCATTACTAATTTGCCCTTCCTAGTTTCAAAAACAAAAACAAAAAACATTTTGGTAGATTTAAGGAGTTTGACTTTGTTGTGAACAATTGAAATCCAGTGGCAACCTTCAGCATTTTATAACCTAGTTACCGCAAAGAGTCTATTGGAGGAAATAATGCTTTAAAGATTGATAATGGATAATGATAATGGATGTCCTTTTATACTTTTGCTCTGCCTACTCTCTAATTAATGAGACTGTTCATCTCAGATTATTCCCTTTTACCTTTTCAGGCATGTAGAGGAGCATATACCCGTAGATTCTCAATTCTTAAGATACAGTTAGACAGTGATAAGATGTCTTTACTCCTATTGTATATTTCCACTAATAAATATCCTTTCTGTTGTGCAGATGCTTTTTGACTCTGCTGCTGGTAGGATATAGCTGGTTAAACTCCTAGAATATTATTACCATGTATTAAATTATACTGTACTCATCATTGATCAGGAAAGATTCTTGCTTTCGGAAATGTTCTTCAGCTTCCAAACTTGGCTACGTATTAATTTTAATTAATTGTCTATGTAACCAGGTTCAGAGGCATAGCTTTTTCCTGTTAAAACACAATTAGAGGAAAGGCTATAGGAAATTAATTAAAAGCCCAGCACAGTGCTGGGCTGCATTAATAAAGGGATAGAATCAAGATCAAGTGAAGTATTAATACCACTTTACAATGCCTTGGTAAGGCCACACTTGGAATACTGCATCCAATTTTGGTCACCACAATGTAAAAAAAGATGTGGAGACTCTAGAAAGAGTACAGAGAAGAGCAACAAAGATGATTAGGGGACTGGAGGCTAAAGCATATAAGGAAAGATTGATGGAATTGGGTATGTCTAGTTTAATGAAGAGAAGGACAAGGGGGACATGATAGCAGTATTCCAATATCTCAGGGGCTGCCACAAAGAGGAGGGAGTCAAGCTATTTTCCAAGGTGCCTGAAGGCAGGACAAGAAGCAACGGATGGAAAATAATCAAGGAGAGAAGCAACCTAGAACTAAGGAGAAACTTCCTGACAGTTAGAACAATTAACCATTGGAACAACCTGCTTCCAGAAGTAGTGAATGCTCCAACACTGGAAGTTTTTAAGAAGAGACTGGACAGCCATTTGTCAGAAATGGTATAGGGTTTCCTGCCTGAGCAGGGGGTTGGATTAGATGACCTCCAAGGTCCCTTCCAACTTTATTATTATTATTATTATTATTATTATTATTATTATTATTATTATTATTATTATTATTATTATTATTATTATTATTATTATTATTATTATTATTATTATTATTAGAAGGTTGACTGGGTTATGGGGACTCCCAACTAAGAGAAAAGAAAGCAGAAGTCCTCCTATCATCTGGAACTCTAGTAGCAGAATACTGGTTTTCTTCATTATTCATTTCTTTCCTCTCAAGCTGGTCGCTATGGTAGATAATTGTCTTGGTGCCTGAGATTTCTTGATTTCTTTTACTACTTCTTCCTTTTATTTTTATCTTCAATGCTAGACTGCATAGTTACAGTTGAGGATGTTCATGATTTAACTCTATTCTGCTTATATTTTTCATCATATTATAAGTACACATAAGTATTTATTTCCCTGAAAATAAGACCCACCCAGAAAATAAGCCCTTGCATGATTTTTTAGAATTTTTTAGCATTTTTCCCACTTCCTGCTGGCTCCAAAACAGCAGAGGGGGACCAGGTAAGGCGACTGAGCCTCCCCCGCCCATCCTCCATAGCATGACAGTCCGGCTATGGAGGGGAGTGAAAGGGAAGAGGCGGACAGGCAGCTAGGTCATTGAACGGGTGAGGGGAAGTCGCCGAGTGGGGAGTGGCCTGGCTGCGGGGGCCCCGAGTAAGTGGGTATAGCGCGCATGGGGCTGGGATTCATAGTTTGTATAGATGTTGCTAATTTTGGCTTCTCAAATATTCATACCTTGTAACATATTACAGTAGTTGAATGATTTTGGTGTAACTATATTGCTTATATTTTTTTTGTTCCACTATGAAATTAGTTCCACCATTATCTAAGAAAAGTCTCATTTAACAACAGTGTTGGGGAAATGATTTCCTTCGATCAGAACAGGAACTTGGAAGCAGGATTTGATATTATCAACTGGGTCACATTCCCAAATCTAAGCCTACATCGAATCAAAGTGGGAAAATTTGATTTCGGCGCTTTCAAAGAACAAATGTTCAGGGTTTATGTCGATACCATTAGGTGGCCAAGGAAATTTAACCAGGTATTTTCTATATAAAGTTGGGGTCCATCTCTTTGGTCCAGGATGCAGGTAATGAAAATAGCTGGTCATATTAAGGCAAGTAATTGAACTCACTTCCAAGTTCTTATTTCCCAGATCGTATTCAGACATAGCAAGGTGATCTGAGTACATTTTTTTTATTTAGTTATTTGCAAGAATGGCTCTTGGGTGGGATGGAAAGAATAAATGTATTGATTTGGTGACACTCTGTGTACATGTATTTGTCAAACTACTATATGATTCCAATTGTCTAATTAGAATCAATATTATGTGGCTATCCCAATGCCAACTCAATATTTAGGCATTCTGTCTTGTCTGCTTCTCTTTGTGCCAGGCTCAGCCTCTGTCTCTGTGCAATGAACCCTGCTATAAAGGTCACGTCAAGACCAAGAAGGAAGGGAAGCCATTTTGTTGTTACAATTGCCTTCCATGCCCAAGAAGAAAAGTTTCAAACCAGATGGGTAAGGATATGATGGACTGAGTTTGAATTGTTGAAAGTAGATGGAGGCATTTACAAATCATCACATAAAGATCTGGTTAAATAAAAAGTGGTCCTTGTATATTTTTTTTCAGACATGGATTCTTGTTACCAGTGTCCAGAGGATCACTATCCCAGCAAAGCTCATGATCAGTGCATTCCAAAAGAGATCAGCTTCCTAAGTTTCCAAGAGTTTTTGGGCTTCACTTTGGTCATTTTTGCTCTTTTATTTTCCTCTATCACGGCTCTGGTCTTGATGATCTTCGTTCAGCATAAGGACACACCCATAGTCAAGGCCAACAATCGAGGCCTCAGCTACATCCTCCTGATCTCTCTTCTGCTTTCCTTTCTCTCTCCTTTGCTCTTCATTGGTCAGCCTCAGATGGCAACTTGTCTCCTTCGCCAAACTGCTTTTGGCATAATCTTTTCTGTGGCAGTTTCTTGCGTGGTGGCTAAAACACTCACTGTGGTCCTAGCTTTCATGGCCACCAGGCCAGGCTCTCAGATGAGATCATGGGTGGGAAAAAGATTGGCACTTTTTATAGTGCTTTCCTGCTCTTTCATTCAAACCACTCTCTGTAGTGTATGGCTGGTGATCTCTGCTCCCTTCCCAGATCTTGACATGCACTCTCTGCCTACAGAAATGGTCCTAGAGTGCAATGAAGGCTCTGCTGCCATGTTTTATTGCATCCTGGGTTTCATTGGCCTTTTGGCCATGATCAGCTTTACAGTGGCTTTTCTTGGAAGGAATCTTCCAGACAGTTTCAATGAAACTAAATTTATCACTCTCAGCATGCTTCTTTTTTGCAGTGTCTGGATCTCTTTTGTTCCAGCCTACCAGAGCACCAAAGGGAAATATATGGTAGCTGTGGAGATCTTCTCTATCTTAGCCTCTAGTGCTGGATTATTGGTCCTCATTTTCTCCCCCAAAGTTTACATCATCTTGATAAGACCTGAGCTGAATAATAGGCAACAGGTTATGCAAAAAATCCTCATAAAGTGAGTTATAGCAATCAGTTTTCTATACACAATGGGATTTAGATTTGTGACGAAAACTCTGCAGTTACCACCAATGACAAGTGATTTAAGTGCTCATTAAAACAAAAGACTGGGTATTGGTGTAATCATAAAATATATAATGTTCTCTTTCTCCCCAATCAATCATGCCTATGCTATAGTACTCATCAGTTATTGTAACTGATGACAAGTGATTTAAGTGCTCATTAAAACAAAAGACTGGGTATTGGTGTAATCATAAAATATATAATGTTCTCTTTCTCCCCAATCAATCATGCCTATGCTATAGTACTCATCAGTTATTGTAAGATATGAACTATCCTGTTCCCTGAAGCTGTAAGATTTCATGAATCACAATATGTAACAGTTGCAGTTCTTGAACAAAACAACTTCCAAACAAAATTTTGAGGATTGCAAACAGGAATAATTATTAAACTATATATGTTTGTAGTCAACCAAGTGTAAAGGCTCCATTTGAAACAATTACTGTATTTCCCGGCATATAAGACGACTGGGCATATAAGACGACCCCTGACTTTTGAGAAGATTTTCATGGTTTAGAACAGTGGTTCTCAACCTTCTTAATGCTGCGACCCTTTAATACAGTTTCTCATGTTGTGGTGACCCCCAACCATAAAATTATTTTCATTGCTACTTCATAATTTTGCTACTGTTATGAATTGTAATGTAAATATCTGATATGCAGGGTGTATTTTCATTGTTATGAATTGCACATAATTAAAGCATAGTGATTAATCACAAAAACAATATAGCAATGCTCACTGGAGAAGCTTACTCTTCCTTGCTCAAAAATGTTGGGAGGGAGGGAAGGGGAAGGAAGGAAGGAAGATTGAAGGGTAAAGGAAGAAGATGGAGAAGGAAGGAGATTGAAGGGGGAAGGAAGGAAGGAAGGAAGGAAGGAAGGAAGGAAGGAAGGAAGGAAGGAAGGAAGGAAGGAGAAAGAGATTGAAGGTGAAGGGATGGAGATGGAGATGGAAGGAAGGAAGGAAGTTTGAAGGGGAAGGAATGAGATGGAGAAGGAAGGAGATTGAAGGGGGAAGGAAGGAAGGAGAAGAGATTGAAGGGGAAGGGATGGAGATGGAGATGGAGATGGAGATAGAAGGAAGGAAGGAAGGAAGGAAGGAAGGAAGGAAGGAAGGAAGGAAGGAAGGCAGATTGAAGGGGAAAGGAAGGAGATGGAGAAGGAAGGAGATTGAAGGGGGAAAGAAGGAAGGAAGGAAGATTGAAGGGGAAAGGAAGGAGATTGAAGGGGAAAGGAAGGAGATGGACAAGGAAGGAGATTGAAGGGGGAAGGAAGGAAGGAGAGAGAGATTAAAGGGGAAAGGATGGAGATGGAGATGGAGATGGAGATGGAGATGGAGATGGAGATGGAGATGGAGATGGAGATGGAGATGGAGATGGAGATGGAGATGGAGATGGAGATGCAGATGCAGATGCAGATGCAGATGCAGATGCAGATGGAGATGCAGATGGAGATGGAGATGGAGATGGAGATGGAAGGAAGGAAAGAAGGAAGGAAGGAAGATTGAAGGGGAAAGGAAGGAGATGGAGAAGGAAGGAGATTGAAGGGGAAGGAAGGAAGGAAGGAAGGAAGGAAGGAAGGAAGGAAGAAGAGAATGATTGAAGGGGAAGGAATGGAGATGGAGATGGAAGGAAGGAAGGAAGGAAGATTGAAGGGGAAAGGAAGGAGATTGAAGGGGAAAGGAAGGAGATGGGCAAGGAAGGAGATTGAAGGGGAAAGGAAGGAAGGAGAGAGAGATTGAAGGGGGAGGCGCTGCCAAAGATGCACAAGTAGCTCCGCACAATTGCCCAGGGAGGGGGGAAGGCTCTGGAGGAGAGCCTGGTGGAGAGCCAAGCGGCGGCACATCCGGAGCCTTGGAAGCTGCACGGAGGATCCACGCGCCTCAGAGCTACCCTCTCACACCCGCCAAGGGATGGAGATGGAGATGGAAGGAAGGAAGGAAGGAAGGAAGATTGAAGGGGAAAGGAAGGAGATTGAAGGGGAAAGGAAGGAGATGGACAAGGAAGGAGATTGAAGGGGGAAGGAAGGAAGGAAGGAAGGAAGGAAGGAAGGAAGGAAGGAAGGAAGGAAGGAAGGAAGGAAGGATAGAGAGATTGAAGGGGGGAGGCACTGCCAAGAATGCACAAGCGTGCCGCACAATTGCCCAGGGAGGGGGGAGGCTCTGGCAGAGAGCCTGGTGGAGAGCCAAGCGGTGGCACATCCGGGGCCTCAGAAGCTGCGCGGAGGATCCATGCACCTCGGAGCCGCTGGCTGCCCTCTCACACCTGCCAAGGGATGGAGATGGAGATGGAAGGAAGGAGGGAAGGAAGGAAGATTGAAGGGGAAAGGAAGGAGATGGAGAAGGAAGGAAGATTGAATGGAAAAGGAAGGAAATGGAGAAGGAAGGAGATTGAAGGGGGGAGGCGCTGCCAAGGATGCACAAGCAGCTCTGCACAATTGCCCAGGGAGGGGAGGCTCTGACAGAGAGCCTGGTGGAGAGCCAACAGGGGGCACATCTGGGGACTCAGAAGCTGTGTGGAGGATCTGCACACCTCAGATCCTCCGGTTGCTCTCTCACACCCACCAACCTGGAGCCCCCCATCCTCATCCCAGCACCTCTTGCCCTCTCCCAGCCACCCCCAGGACCTGCCCACCCCTTCAGCCTCCTGAGTGCCATCACAGCAGTGGGGTCATAGGAGCCCCTTTCCATGCCGCGCAGCCCATCGCACGCAAGAGGGGTGTGGCCAGAGTGCCAGCTCCCGCTCGGAAGGCACCACTTCTCCCCTCCCGGCCCGGCCGGCTGGCCTCCAATGCACATCCGGGCATCGTCATTGCCTCGCCCTCTTCCCCGCCCCCTGGCCGCTTCCGAGGCCCAGAGCTTGGCGAGCCGGGAAAGAGCCGCTCCTGCCCAGTAGCCCCCGGCCGGGCTGGGCGCCAGAGAGCTGAGGCAGCCTCCGACGGCACGGAGGGCGGCCAGGGGCGGAGTGCAGCTGGGCAACTAGGAGGTGTGGAGACCGGCTCAGCGCTGCAGCTCAGCTCAGCTGGCAGTGGAAGCAGCGGTGGAGCAGCCTAGCGGCAGCGCCACCAACATTCCACACCCGGCTCAGCTCAGACCGGCCGCTGAGCCAGCCAAAGGCAGCGTCGTGGGCACACACAATGGCGCTACAGTGGCAGGAGCAAGCGCTGTCAGAGGAGAAGGGCACCCTGGAGGTGGAGGAGTCGGCGGAGGAGGAGGAGGAGGGTGGCAGCGGCAGCGGCCGGATAGAGGAGCGGTGTCTCGGTTTCTAAGACCATCGGAAATATGTGTTTTCCAATGGTCCTGGGCAAACCCTGTGAAAGCATCATTTGACCCCCAAAAGGGTCGCGACCCACAGTTTGAGAACTGCTGGTTTAGAAAGTCATCTTATATGCCAGAAAATACGGTATTTTCCGGTGTATAAGACGACTGGTCGTATAAGACAACCCCCGACTTTTGAGAAGATTTTCATGGTTCAGAAAGTCGTCTTATATGCCGGAAAATACAGTATTCTCTTCAGTGAAGGGTGCAGAAATCCAAGACCACCAAAGTATATAAGAAATTCAAGCCTGCTCAAATTGTAAAGTTGTCTAATAGCTGATAGTTGAGAAACTCTCTTCTGGCTGCAGAAATCTAGACCCTGATGACCTAGGCCTTCTAGTTGCCTTTCCCTGCAGACATTGGGACTTTTTAAATTAGGATATGAAGGAGAGAGGGATTGCAACCAAAACTGCATGGAGGAAAATTGAGGAACTGAATAAGTTGGTATATATTGATGGGGTGTTACTAAATGAAATAAATGATTTGGGTGCTAGGAACCTGAATTTCTAGCAACTCCAGAAAACAATGGAGGACAGGGTGGCCTGGTGTGCTATGGTCCATGGGGTGGCAAAGACTCAGACATGACTTAATGACTGAACAACAAAGTTCTAAATATGTTCTCAGGCACCCCTGTGTGATTACTAGCTAATTTGCAGAATAGGCAGATAAGGGTGTACTCTTATCTGCAGTTTGCAGATTGATGTGCAGATTGAAGATATGAAATAAACCACCCAATCAGGGCCATCAAACTGCAGATTGCATCTGCAATCTGCACATCAATCTGCAATCTGCTGATAAAAGTAATCCCTTTCCTGGTTCCTATCTTCAATCTCCTCAGGAAGAAAGTATAGAGAATTATCGGAATATTATTCCTTATCAAGTTGGTTACTGAACTGGGATCCTGGAAACAGCAAACACTTCTTTATTCTTTCCCCAAGAGCAATAACAACAAGCTGTTAGGTGGGTGACTGTGTAGGAATTCCTGCTCCCTCTTACAGCATATTATGTATGTGTGTGTGTATGGATGGATGGATGCATGTATACACACACACACACACACACACACACACACACACACACACCTTGAAATATACACCTTTCATTTCCATAGCAACAGCTAGTTATCTACCAAAGCATATAGGAAGGACCTCAGAATTTTTTTAAAAATGAGGCAAAAAAAATGAGACCTGATTTAAGCACTGCAATGTATTCTCAATGTTCTAATGCTATGTGTGTGTATGTGTGTATGTTTCTGTATATATATATATATATATATATATATATATATATATATATATATATATATATATATATATATATATATATATATATATATATATATATATATATATATATATATATATATATATATATATATATATATATATATATATATATAATATTTTATCTTTTTACACACAGAAGCCTAAAGGGATGAACAAAAACTCAAGGTGGAGGCTAGGCTTCCTCAGTGAACCCCTGTGTTTTTAGGTACATTGTGCATTTTAGGTGCTTTGCGTAATTGGCAAAAAAAGGCACATTCAATTGCATAGATGTGGCTGCTATCTTGACCTTTTCAAAACTCCCCCCCATTAAATTATATTTTCTCAAACATTAAAAGTTCACCTTAAGGCCAACTCCTTGGGATGTGTATGAGAGGTTTGAGATACAGATGAGAGAGAGAGAGAGAGAGAGAGAGAGAGAGAGAGAGAGAGAGAGAGAGAGAGAGAGAGAGGAGAAGAGAGAGAGAGAGAGAGAGAGAGAGAGAGAGAGAGAGAAGAGAGAGAGGAGAGAGAGAGAGAGAGAGAGAGAGAGAGAGAGAGAGAGAGAGAGAAAGAAGAGAAAGAAAGAAAGAAAGAAAGAAAGAAAGAAAGAAAAGAAAGAAAGAAAGAAAGAAGAAAGAAAACAGCACACAAATCAGTTCTCTAAAAAAGTGATTCCATTCTATCTGTCTAATCCTTTGCTCATAACTATTTTCTTCCATTCAATCTAATTCTCTGGCAAAGCCAGGAATTCTTATACCTTACTGTATTTCTGACTATAAAGTGTTCCTAGCACATTATTTATTAATTTTAATGGAGGTTCATTTTTGATAGGCTTTGATTCCCCCAAACAGTCTTGTGGGATGTGAGAGCTGTCATCGAAGAAATGTTAAGAGTACTGAGAAAGGAAGATTAAAGTGATATAATATGAGAAAATCTCACTAACTAATAGATTTTTTTTTGTCCAGGCAGAAGCTGATGATGGAGGCTGAAAACTTCACAGAGAGAGAGAGAGAGAGAGAGAGAGAGAGAGAGAGAGAGAGAGAGAGAGAGAGAGATGTAGACGTAGACGTAGACGTAGACGTAGACGTAGACATAGACATAGACATAGACATAGACATAGACGTAGACGTAGTTGTAGAAATAGAGGTAGAGGTAAAGATAGAGATGTGTGCTTTGCAACTTACAGTGATTCTGAGTGCTCCTCAAACAAGAAAACACAAAACAAAAAACATGGGAGAGATAACAAACCCAGATGGGAACAAATCATGATCCCAGTGGATGGCATTGTCTGATTAAAAGAACTCTAACTGGCTGGGCAGTTACTATGGGGGTCAGGTAGTCTCTCAACTAACCAGGCCCTATGCCACGTAGGGCTCTATAGGTAGAAACTAGCACCCTGCATCACACCCTGAAGCAAACAGAGTTAGCGCAACTCATGAGTCAGATATGCCATATGGGCATTCTGAGGCATGCTTATCACTACCTACACTGCTGCATTCTGGGTTAGTTAAAGCTTCCTGGTGATCCCAAGTACTGTACATGGCAGTAGTCAAGCTGTGAGCTGTCCAGGGCACATATGAGTGTGTAAAGGTGCCCGAATTTAGGAAAGGGTACTACTGAAACATTAGAAAGTATTTATTCCATAAAGTGATCCTAAAATAATCCTGGCCTCTTGATATCTTAATAAAGTGGAAAAGAGAAACACCTTGTTGAAATATGCAATTAAGTTGTTTTTTCTATGATATTACCAAGAACCCATAATTTTGTAAAGGCAATCATCTCCCCTGTAGTTATCAACCTGACAAAGGTAACTTCTACTTCACCTCCCAAAGGATAACAAATACATCTTGGCAAAAAAGAACCAAGATCAAAGTATGCTACTAAAAGATGTTTTGCAATTCAAGAAAGGCACCTAACACAAATTGTTTGGTGACTTCCTTTGAAGATAAACTCAGCCTGAACTTCTTAAGCACACTTAAGACAGGAACTGATGTGCAGAAGATGTTTCTACTTATTGCCAGCCTTTGCGTTCCTGGTTTTATTTCTACTGCCTCAGACTTGTGTCCCAAGTCCTAAATGCCCTATCCCTCTGCCAATAAGTCATCAGTATTATCAGCCAGGGGACCTGAGCATTGCTGGCATTATTT
Source organism: Bothrops alternatus (assembly GCA_034064705.1). NCBI lineage: Eukaryota > Metazoa > Chordata > Lepidosauria > Squamata > Viperidae > Bothrops > Bothrops alternatus. The sequence continues at coordinate 1,635,005 of JARGCV010000182.1, read as the reverse complement.
CTCAAGTCTTCACATTTTTCAGCCCTGTGATCTACAACCAGCATCCATCTCACAACTTCCTGGATGAGCTTGGGTAAATTAAGAGTTTACTTAATCCTAGCATTTTCCATAAAGAACTTTCTCGCTTCAAATTGTATTATCTCAAAAAAGTGGTGCTTGGGATAAAATTATATTATGAAAGCATGAATGAGAAAAAAATCTCATGTTTCCTTTATAAAAGGAGACAACTTCTTCTAGCGTCCACTATCTATCTCTCCCTACATCTCTTCAATAAGAATGTTTCAATTTTGCTGCAGAAGTTATTTGTCACAATCTACTAAATGTACATTCAGTCCTTCCTGATTGGATAGATTATCATCAATCCATTAGATCACAATTAATCTGCTTGTTATGTTCATTGTTTGTATATTAGGTCCCTCATTCATTCAGTCTATAAACATGACAATATTTTCATAATTGTTATGTATAACTGCTACTCATTGGAAAAATCCCTGATATTGGGAAAGATTGAAGGCAAAAGAAGAAAGGAAAAGCAGAGGATGAGATGGTTTATATAGTGTCATTGACCCAGTGGGCATGAGCCTGGGCAAAGGGAAACAATGGAGGACAGGAGGGACTGGCATCTTATGGTCCATGGGGTTGCGAAGAGTCGGACATGACTTAGCAACTGAACAACAATAAATAACCACTACTATAAAAACCACTTGTGATATAAGAATTTCCTGTATGTCATATCTGTGAAAGGAATTTCCCTGCATTGCACTGAGAGTAAACCTAAGTTGAATTTGCATTGGCCTGCTATTATTTATTGAGACTGTATTTAGTTTTAATTTTTTGGGAGAGTTTTGGTATTTCCTATTCTGGATTCATTTCCTCTCTCTTTCACATGTGATGATACCAGATGGGATTTATTAGATGGACATAATATTTTGTGGTGCATTCTTTGCTAGCATATTCTAGTAAAGCATAAGTACTAGCAATGTTTTTACAGTGATGGCATTAATAGTGATAATGCTTTACCTAGCTTTCTATGAGCATTGATGAAAGTTCCTATTGGAGTATTTATCCTGCTGCTCACTCCACATAACATTTCACACTAGGAAGTACAAATGTGTCCCACATCAAAATCTTCTGTCCACTAGATTCAATATCTTGTCTAGTTGAGAATCTTCTTAAAATCCATCAGATGGTACTGATTATTTGTCCACCGGACAAATATATTATGTGACAGTATCTATATATCTTCAAAGAGCTTTGAAGATATATAGATACTTGAGTGGCTTCTCCCCTCTAAGATGCACAGGAAATATAGCAAAACAATAGAAGACTGTTCTTTCAATACTCCAGATAAGAATGAGTCCACTTATAGTTTCTAGTATAACATCACTGTTAAAGGTGTATTTTAACTGTTAAAAACATCTGTGATTGATAGGTATTTGCTCTGGGTGAAAAATTAGCAAATCTCTGTGCTCATTCAGCATATAAATCATACTGCAGATTTGTGACTCAGATCTAAAGGACACTAAAGTCAGCCAGAACTCCTCAAGGATATTTTAGACAAGAACTGAGGTCCAGAAGAAGTTGTTTCTACCTAATGGCACTCTTTGTGTTCCTGATATTTCTGCTACTACCTGAGACTATGTTCAACATTCCAGTTGCTACATGTAATATCTGTTACCCTCTGCCAATACGCCACCAGTATTATCAGCCAGGGGATCTCATCATTGCTGGCATTATTTCTCAAGCCTACATATTTTCTGACCCTGTGACTTTCAATCAACACCCGTCTCATAATCTCCTGGATGAGATTGGGTAAGACAAGATTCTGGTTAATTGTACATATTCCATAAGATGCAATAAATTGTACTTTTATTTTAAACAGGCAATTCCACCAAGAGAGGAAGATTGTGAACCTAAGCTAACATAAATGCTAGGGACTATTTACATTATTCATACTAGTAGTCTATTTAGCTGCTATTCCATGACTGTAGATGAACATTCCTCTTGTGGTATTTAACTCCCATCCACTCCACATAATGTTTCACAATAGCAAGGGCCAAATATGTCCCACATCAAAATCTTCTGTCTATTAGATTCAACATGTTGGCTATCTAAGAGCTTTCTTAAAAGAAATATATAAGATAGTACTCATTATTTGTCCACCTAATATCAGCTACATATATCAATTTTGGTAATTCTTCCTGTAAATATGAGCTAGTTTCATAAACAAATAGATATTTTAAGATATCTCTCTGATTGTATGACCTTGGATATTTGCCATGGTTGAAAACTTAGCAAGACTCCTATTGACTCCTATCAACAACTGCACTCATTCGGCATGTAAATCACACTGCAGATTTGTGACTCAGATTTATCAACATATCTTGGCCTTCGCATTTGCTGTCATGGAGATCAATGAAAACCTTCAGATATTACCCAATATTTCCCTGGGCTTCCACATCTATAATAACCATTTTCTTCAAAGTGGTACTTTACTCACTTCTCTGAAGCTTCTCTCCACATGGAACAACTTTATCCCAAACTACAAGTGTGATACTAAAGATAATATTATGGCAGTCATTGGAGGACCAGATTCAGATGTGGGTTTCTTTATGGCAACCATTCTGAGCATCTACAAGATACCTCAGGTAAGATGCAAACAGAGGACTTTGCTCCTGAACAAACCCACAATATGTCCCATTAGTCTTGAATGTAGTTTTGTATGTGTATCACAATATTGTTAAACATTAAACATCACTAGATAGTGTGGGATAGAATATGTAAAAATAGTTGAACATTGCATATAAAAGTGATATAATCTATGAATTACATCAGTACAACTCCATAATTTTGAACAATGAGTTAAATATAAGGATATTTTAAAGAACCAAAAACTTGATTAATTAATCAAGTCTTCATTTGGTAAACATATCAAAGTGAAGCTGACAACTGCCTGCTGTACTGTAAAGTCAGATGACCATCTTTTTAATTTCTTTATGGGATGCAATATATACACTTGAAAATCTTGATTTTCATAGTTGTCTGTACATAAATTCCTTGAAATATCAATGTCTGAATTATACTGGACAAACTTTAATAGACAAAAGATGTTGCTTAAAGTACAATTCCTAACCAGGAATGTAAACAAATATACACTATACCCAGTGAACACTAATGTACATGTTTTATTGACCTCATGAATTCAAAGAGACTTCTTTTACCTTGACCGAAAGACATTTAAAAGGAGACAAACTTACAGAAATATGATGTTGAATGCTTCCATTTAGGCTGCTGTCTTCAAACCCCTGTTCAGGTCAAGAATACATTCCATACATTTCTACAGAGGAATTACTGAGTCTATCATTTGTACCTCAGCAACTGTTTGGTTTGGTATAGCAACTAAACAGAAGAAGTAAAGACTTCAATAGATAGTTAGGACTGCACAAACAATAATTGCAACCAGCCTGTTTTCCATTGGGGATCTGCATAGGTCAGAAAGAGGTCTGAGGAAATACCTACAGAACCCTCACATCCTGGTCATAATCTGTTTCAACTGCTTCCCTCAAGACATGCCAAAACAACTACACTCAGTTTTTTCCCCTGAGTCATCACTCTGCTGAATACTTAATTCCCACAGCACTGTCTTAGGCAGTGGTGGGATTCAGCTGGTTCGCACCAGTTCAGGAGAACCAGTAGCTAAGTTTTTTTGAGTTGAGAGAACCGGCTGGAGGAGGGCTCGCAGGCCTAGAATGGCCCAGCAGAAGTGCGTGGATGCCACTTCCGGAAGTCCGTTCTAGGCCTTGGTGGCCTGGAGAAGGCCTCCCAGGCCTAGAATGGCCCCCCAGAAGTGCATGAATGCCACTTCTGGAAGTCCATTCTAGGCCTTGGACACCCAGGCCTGCATCCACTCAGAGAACTGGTTGTTCAGGTATTTGAATATCATCACTGGTCTTAGGCCTAAAAAATTTACCCATATAGTAGGTTTCATTGCTATTATCATCTTTCTCATATTCCAATTTCTCATCTTTTCTCCTCATCTTTCCTACTGTCTTCTCCTATTGGTATCTTATTACTGTATCTTATGATTAATGACTGTAACTATGATTTATGATCTGTGACCTATCATTTTGTTGTTGATGTGTGTACATTTAGAGCTTATGCACCAGAGACAAATTCCTTGTGTGTCCAATCACACAGTATTTGGTTTCTTGTTCCTTAATCAGGAAATTAATGTCATCATTGCCCTTCTCTGAAATTAATATTTCAAGCCCATTTAAGGTGGAATGTCCAGAGCTGGATTGAATTATAATTATTGGCATATGGCTTTGTTACAGTAGCCAGGAGACCACAATGCTTTTGCAGAGTAATTGTTTGGCTTGCCAAGGTACCAGCCCTGTTACAGGAAATGTTTGCATGCTTCCCAAGGTGCACCACAGGAGAGTGAGCTGGCTGTGCACCAGAGAGAAAGACAAGTGGCTCTTCCTACAGCATCACCAAAGGCCTCTTCCCTTCCCAGAACTGCCTCACATTAGGAATCTGACTGCCTGCACAGAGCACAGCTCATCTCCCCACCAAAGTGGTACCTATTTTATGTATTCACATAGAACATGCTTTCAAACTGCAGGTGGGCAGAAGCTGAGACAAGTGATGGGAGCTCACCCTACCAAATAGAATTAGGGCTCAAACTGCTGGAGCCATCTCCGTCATCATTAAGCCACTGAGCCACCATGCATCTTGTAGCTGGATTTAATATATAAAACCATTTATTTCCTGTGATTTGGACATTACATTTCTTCTGATTTGGATCGTGATTGGGAATTAAGTCCCCGCTTGTTTATTTCTTTTCATTTCAGTTCACTTATGGTTCTGGTCCAGTAATAAATGACCAATCCCAAAATGTTTTTTCCTTACGGATGTTCCCTAGTAGGAAGCATCAATATTTGGGAATCCTACAACTGCTGCTTCTTTTCAGGTGGACGTGGATTGGAGTTATTTTTCTAGATGATGACAATGGATTGAGATTTGTACACACAATACTGCCCAAGTTTTCCAAGAAGGGCATCTGCTTTGATTTTATAAAAGCTTTGCCTACACTGTATTTTCCCTCTGATGTTGGTGAGATGGTGGATGGATGGATCAAAACATACAAGGTGATTAGCAATAGCACAGCCAACGTTGTGCTCATACATGGAGAAATTCACACTATGATCTTTTTGAGAATGTTCCCTCATGTTTCAGAATTTGAGAACATACCCATCAAGACCAAGAGCAAAGTCTGGATTATGACAGCCCAGATGGAATTTACATCAGTTCCCTTTCTCAAAAACCTTGAGGTTAATGTTATCCATGGTGCTCTGTTGGTCGCCTTTCATTCAGCTGATGTGATGGGATTTCAAACATTTCTTAAAAGAAGAAACCCAAATGCAGAAAATGGAGATGGATTCATTAAGGACTTTTGGCAACAGGTCTTTAATTGTCACTTCTGTTCTCCGAGAGGACCCAAGATTGTCGGAGATGTCTGCACTGGGGAGGAGAAGGTGGAGACACTGCCTAGGTCAGTTTTTGAAACCACTATGACTAGTCACAGCTACAGCCTCTACAATGCAGTTTACACTTTGGCCCATGCTTTGCAAGCCATGGATTCATCCCAGCTGAATTCCAGAATGACAGCAGAGATAAAAAGAAGGAATTCCATCAGAAAAGAGCCATGGCAGGTAATATCCTGAGTGGAGAAATTCAGAAGAATTGATCAGAACCTCCAGATGACTTGAAATGTTTCTGCTTAGCACAGAAAGCTTTCTCTGTGATAATCTTGGGGCAGTGTCTTTTCATTCTGAGAGGGTAATTTGAAGGTGTAAAAGAGTGATAAAAGCTCTTTAAAAAATTGACTTATTTTTCTTATAAAGGAAAGGGGTGCAAACAATTATTATAACTATTTTTGCTGCTTTCTCCCTGTATAGAATGATGCAAAAGCAGGAAGTTCACATTATGAGTTGAGACACATGGCATCAAAAATGAAGGAAAGTTCTTCCCTATGTGAGAATGTTCTTGATGAACAAGTGGCTTCCTTTTCCATCCACCTTAATTCCTACCATCATGAGTTTATTGCTGATAGAATTTTATCAGTTGTAATTCTAATGTTAAATGCATGATATAACCTGACTGAAATAGTGAACAAGATTTAGAATATTGAAACAGCAAAGAGAAGGACAGGAAAGAAGGATCTCATTATTAGTCTTAAAATAGACCTTTGTATATTTGGTCTCTTGTTCCATGGCTGTCTTTTATTAGGAATCCATTCAAGTCAAACTCAGAAGGACCAAATAGCTGATCCCTGTTTATTAGGTTATCTGACTGATCATCAGTCGGATGAGTTAATGCAGAGTTCCCCAACCTTTCTGACTTTGAGAACCAGTGTGGGAGGAAGGGATGGTTCTGTGTGAGCAGCAGGTAAGCAACCACATGTAGTTCCATTTGCATAAGCGGTGGTCATGCATGCCCACTGCTCACACAAATGGAGCTGCACATGCACAGAGTCACCCATAACTCATGCATGCACATCTGCTGCTCGTACAAGTGGAGCTATGCGTACACTCCCCAGCCATTTCCATGGCCCATCCTGAATGGGCTGGGTGAAAGAAATAAGAATTACAAACAAAATACAGAAAGAGAAAAGAAAAAAGTGTACACAACAAATATAAGATTAGCAATTTTTCTACCATTTTTCTTAGTGTTCTTCCCCCATCTTTTTGGAATAATGTATCAGTGACCAGATTTAGGGGGGAAATGTGCACTGTAGATGAATTAGGTCAGGAATAAACTAATCCATATGCATTAAATTAAGGGGCTTTATTATGTTTACAAAGCAATCTGAATATTAGAAATACATCATTTATACCCCCTAATTTTCTTGAGTTTTTTTTTCCCTTCTCCCTTTCTTCTTCTATTTAGCTCCACCATTATTTAAGAAGCCTCTCATTTAACAATAGTCTTGAGGAAAGAGTTTCTTTTGATGAAAACAGGGAACTGAAAGCTGGGTTTGATATTATCAATTGGGTGACATTCCCAAATCAGACCTTTCTTCGTGTCAAGGTGGGAAATATTGATCCCCTTGCTCCAAAGGACAAAGTCTTCTCCATTTCTCTAGATGCCATTGTGTGGCCCAGGCCATATCATAAGGTACAATGGATATAGTGGATGAGGACCATCTAATTTTCTTTATTTATCTAATTTCTACATTGCTCATATCATCTTAGTAACTCAGGGCAGTTTACAAAACTGTCTCTGGGCAGTTCTTCAGGTTAATATTTGCTCATGAAATTAACTCTGGTTGCTTCAAAGGTGGTTGTTTAATTTCTTCCATTACTGTGGTGATCATTCCTGATAGTTCATGGGGAAATGAGTTCAGGAAGTGTGAGCCTCTAAAATAAGCTGCTTATATCTTATCTCCTTCCCTTTCCCTTCTCTTTATTAAACCAACAAAGGCATCATGAAGATTCAAGAATACATCATAGCTTTTTTAGAACTGATCAGAGAAGGGATCATCCGGTGCTCACTTTTATGTCTGTTTGGCATATTTTCTTTGTAACTAATACAGCAATAATAAGAGGTCTTAGGATTTTGATTCCTTTTTTCTTTCTGAGAAATAATATTAAGACATCCGCTCTCATTTGCACACAGGAACCACCCTCTTCCTTGTGTAATGACTTTTGCCATTTGGGTCACAGGAGGATAAAAAAAGAAGGCAATCCTTTTTGCTGTTATGATTGCTTTCCATGCCCAGCTAGGATGATCTCAAGCCAAATGGGTAAGAGATAGTATTTTTGAGTTTCATTGAGTTTCCAATCATACTGAATTTGATTTAGGATTCATAGCATGGGGATGTGAGGACAATCTGTAATATCTGTACCATTGAGTGCTTGATCTGACTGACAACATGGGTGTTACCAGGAGGACCTTTACTGTTCCATTTTGTTACTATTAAACTTGGTGGAAAAGGAGGAACTCATTGGATATACATTTTCTTTATGTTTCAAAAACAATCCATGTGTGAATATTAGTTTCTGAGAAAGGAATATCTGTAGGGAGCTAGTTTAGCTTTATTTTGTTGTAGGATCTCTCCCACCTCTAGAACGTTTTCATCTATTAAGTTTAAGATGTTTTCATTTATGAGTGTTTTTCCTTATGAATCATTGCAACCTTATTTGGAGCTACTTGTGTAAGATAAAGTATTCCTGGAATACATGATGCAGTATATGAAAATCTTTTCTACAGAGAAATTGTCTTTTTCTTTTTTTCAGATATGGATTCCTGCACTCCATGTCCAGAAGATCATTATCCAAACAAAGAGCAAGATCACTGCATTCCCAAAGATATCAGTTTTCTGAGATATGGAGAACCTTTAGGGATCAGCCTGACCACTCTTTCTCTTTTCTTTTCTTGCACCATGGGTCAAATATTTTGGATCTTCCTTAAATACAGAGAAACTCCCATCATCAAAGCCAACAATCGGAACCTCACCTATACCCTGATCATTTCCCTCCTGCTCTCTTTTCTTTCCCCTTTGCTTTTTGTTGGTCAACCAGAACAGGTGAGGTGTCTGCTTCGCCAAACTACTTTTGGCATTATCTTTTCAATGGCAATTTCTTGCATTTTGGCCAAAACTCTCATTGTAGTTCTGGCCTTTATGGCCACCAAACCAGGCTCTAGAATCAGGAAATGGGTGGGAAAACCACTGGCCCAGTCCATCATCTTCTCTTGTTCCCTTACTCAAATCACCATTTGTGCGGTGTGGCTGGCAACCTTTCCTCCATTCCCTGATGTTGATATGTACTCTCTGACTGAAGAAATTGTCTTGGAATGCAATGAGGGTTCAACTATCATGTTCTGCTGCATGCTGGGTTTTATGGGCTTCCTGGCCATGATCAGCTTCACTATGGCGTGCCTAGGAAGAAAGTTACCAGACAATTTCAATGAAGCCAAATTCATCACCTTCAGCATGATGGTCTTCTGCAGTGTTTGGCTATGCTTTGTTCCAGCCTATCTCAGCACCAAGGGAAAATATGTGGTAGCTGTGGAGGTCTTCTCCATCTTGGCTTCTAGTGCTGGTTTACTAGGTTGCATTTTCTCTCCCAAATGCTACATCATCTTGATCAGGCCTGAGCTGAATGATAGAAAGTACCTGATGAGAAGGAAATAATGACCTGAAATCTGTATAATCGCAGCCCTGTTAAATTAAACTTTAGCTGTTAATCTCATTGTATGGTTTAGAGCAGTGGTGGGATTCAAATATGTGAACAACTGGTTCTCTGTGTGGATTCCACTTCCAGATGTCCTGCCAACACTGCTAACATCGGATATTTTTGCATTGACAACAGATGGAAATGTAGCCATCTTTTCCCTTTCGCTTTTAGAATTAGATGATGCTGGGAGGGGGATGTGAATGAGAGTCCAGTTAGACATAACAGCACTAAACGTAGCATGAGAATCAAGGTTATTGAGCCCAGAGCTGATAAAGAATTGGCAGGCTGGAGAGCTGGAGAGAAAGCCCGCACTTCAAGCTAATTGGGGAATATGATTTATGACTGTTAATTGGAGAAGGGAATTGTGCTTTCATACTATGTGCCCAGGGGAGGGGAATTCAGTTTTTGGCTTTGATTATGAAGTGCCAATATTATGCTACTCAAATAAAAGATTCTTTAAGGTAAACAATGCCTCAAAGTTCTTTGAAGAGTTTCATCTGTCAGAACCATGATATGTCTGTTCTGGGCCTGGGCCTGGGCAACAAAAAATTAGCTACCGGTTCTGCTAAACTGGTGTGAACTGGCTGAATCCCACCACTAGTGGTCATAAATGTATTATTTTAAGATTCAACACAAGCCTACATTTTTAATGTAGTTAATTTATACAGCTGCATTTAATATATCAATTTCTTTTTATATATATAATATTTTATTAGTTTTCTATTCTTTCAATTAAACATTTAAAAATGAATGTGGTGACTGGGTTAATCAATAATTCAATAACATACATAAATCTTTAGTACAAATCTCAAGTTACAACATCAGATATTTCCTCTCTTTTTCTATTATCTCATATTAGGCTAGTATAGATCTTATTATTATTTTTTTTAATAAAAATTCTTTTATTAAAAAAATTAACATTGAACATAAAAACATATTATGCAGCAATCATCATGACACCTGGTATACAATACTAAGTATTAGTCTTTGAAAACGTCTGGGTTAGTAAGCCTTTTTCCCCACTCCTCGTGTCTAGCCTCAACTATACTCCTGTTACATTTTATTTTGATTGGTGTTTCCCCTATCCGTTTCAATATTAATGTGATCAACATTAAACATAAGATCCTATTGCTAAGCAATCATCCTAGAACATAGCGTACAACATTAGGTATTAATCTTTGTATACATCTGTTTTAGTAAACGTTCTTCCCTCCTCCCTTCCCTCTTCAAGTATACTCCGAGTACCTTTTGTTTGATTGGTGTTTCTCCTATATATGGTCTATCTACTGTATCTAGTCTATCGCATATTGTGCGTTTGCGCTTCTGAGTTGACTTCATCCCATTACTAGTGCAATCTTGTATGGTCCCCAACCCGAGATCCTGAGGTAAAAGTTTCATATCCTGAGGTAGAGATTCAGTCTACTTTAACAATATTAAAGCAAACAACATTAGTCATAAGGTTATGTTAAGAGGCATTAGTTATAGAACATATACATTCAACGTTGGGTGTTAGTTTTTGTAAACATCTGATTTGTTAGCCCTTCATCCCTCCTCCCATCGATCCTTAGCTGAACGCCAGCTGCATTCTGTTTGATTGGTGTCTCTCCTGGATATAGTCTAACCACTGTTTCCAGTCAGTCACAAATTGTTCATTGGAGCGGTTTTTCAAGTATGCTGATATTTTTGCCATTTCCGCCAAATGTGTTACTTTCACAGTCCATTCTTCAATAGGCGGTATTTCCGGATTCTTCCAGTACTGTCCCACCAACAATCTTGCTGCTGTAATTAAGTTCAAAAATAAATTTGTCTCTGAGGTAGTGATATCCTTTGTGATCCCTAACAGAAAAGCCTGAGGTAGAAATTCTATACGCTTTTTGAAAATAGTTTGGAGTGTCCACCATATCTTCCTCCAGAATGCTTTGATTTTTCTGCATGTCCACCATATATGAAAGTAAGTAGCCTCCCCGTCTCCGCACCTCCAGCATTTGGGCTGGGTGCCCGGGTAGATGAGTGATATTTTTTTCGGGTCTAGATGCCATCTATAGAACATCTTGTAGAAGTTTTCCCTTAAGTGTTGCGATTTCGTGAATTCTACATTCCTCACCCAGATTTTCTCCCACGTGTCTATGGCGATAGGGTGTCCGAAGTCTTGTGCCCACTTTATCATACAGTTCTTGACTAGCTCGGTTTCAGAGTCCATTTCTATCAGAATGCTGTACACTCGTTTGATGTGCATAATCCCCTGTTCTCTGATCTGTTTAATTAGGTTCTCGTCGTTCTGGGAGAAGCCCTTCTTCTTGTCTTTACGCCACCTTGACTGTAGTTGTATATATGATAGCCAGTTACTTCCTATTCCTCTGTTTGCTAGCGTTGCTTGAGATTTCAAGAGGAACCCGTTTTCTTCTCCCAGTACAAGTTCACTGTAGGGCACCACTTCTTGCCCTTGGGATGTGTTCATATCCCCTGTTGCGTGTCCAGGGATCGTCCAGATGGGAATCTTGTCGTGTAGGAGGTGCTTATATTTCTTCCAGACCCATAACAGTGGGATTCGTAGTGGGTTCTCCTTGAAGTTCCTATCTGCCTTTTTGTCGTATACTAGGTATGCGTGCCAGCCGAATCGTAGACCATGCTCCTCAACATTCAGAACTCTATCATTTGTCATGTTGATCCAGTCACTAACCGCCACCAACGTTGCTGCATAGTAATATAGCTTTAGATTAGGCATCTTGAGTCCCCCTCTCTCCCTTGCGTCTTGGATGATTTTTAGTTTCACCCTCGGTCTCTTGTCGTCCCAAATAAATCTGTTGATGCCTTTCTGCCAATTGTCTAAGTCCGCATCCTTCTTGAGTATGGGTAGCATTTGAAAGAGAAATAAAAATCTGGGTAATACATTCATCTTTACTGTCGCTATCCTGCCGAGCAGGGATAGACGTAGCGATTTCCACCTTTCCAGGTCTGCTTGTATCTTATTCCACAGGACCTCGTAGTTATTCTTGTATAATTTCGCATTTGTTGATTCTATCTCCACTCCTAAGTATTTGACTTTCTTGACTATTTCACAACCCGTTATTCTTTCCAGGTTCCGTTTAGCTTTGTTGTCTAGGTTTTTGACTAGCATCTTTGTTTTTGATATATTTACTTTGAAGCCTGACACCCTACCATAGTCCTCCATTATCTCCATCAATTTCCTTGCTGATTGTGGTGGTTGCGACATTGTCACCAGCAGGTCATCCGCAAAGGCACATAGTTTGTATTCTTGCTGTTTAATCTGTATGCCCTGTACATCCTTTGCCGCTCTTATTCTGTTCAGTAAAATTTCCAGTGTTAGGACAAATAGCAGGGGGGACAGCGGGCAGCCCTGTCTCGTGCCTCTCTCTATATTAAATGAGTCCGTTAAGTCTCCATTGACAATGATCTGGCCTGTTTGTTTCTGGTAAATTGCCGTTATGGAGTTGAAGAACTGTGCTCCCATTTTCATCTTCAGGAGCAAGTTCGTCAGGAACGGCCAATTCAGTCTGTCGAAGGCTTTTTCTGCATCCACAAACATTAGAGCGGCGGGTATCTGGTTGTGCCTTTGCAGGTACTCTATTATGTTCAACAGCTGCCTCACGTTGGTTTTCATCTGGCGTCCTTGTATAAAACCCCTTTGGTCCGGGTGTATTGTTTTTTGTAAAACAGTCATTAGTCTATTGGCCAAAATTTTTGTGAAGATTTTATAGTCTGTGTTTAGTAGTGAGATGGGCCTGTAGTTTGCGGGCTGTGTGTTGTCTTTCCCCTCCTTTGGGATTAATGAGATGTAGGCTGTTTTCCAGGATGGTGGGACCTGGCCTCCTTCTTGAATGCTGGCAAATAGCTTTCTGAGGGGTTCTAGCATCTCGTCCTGTAGATGCTTGTAGTAGGTCGCTGTTATCCCATCCGTCCCGGGTGATTTTCCTGCTTTCAGTTGTGTGATCGCTGAGTGTATTTCCTCCTTTGTGATTAAGGCATTCAGGGCTTCTCTTTGTGTGTCGGTAATCGCCTGTATCTTTTCGTTTTGTAAGAATTCATCTATCTCTTTGTCTTGTATCTTATCCTCGGCATATAGTTTCGAGTAGAATTCTGTGAAGGCTTTCTTGATGGTTTTTTGTCGGAATTCTAGTTTGCCTTTGTATTCTATCTTTTCAATTATGCGGGATTTCTGTTTCTTTCTTATAGTGTAGGCTAGCCAGCGGCCCGGTTTGTTGGCCTTGCAGAATGTCTTATGTTTTGCATATTGTATATTCCTTGCAACTTGGTCCGCCATCAACATGTCAAATTGCTTTCTTAAGATCTTGAGTCCTTCTTTGGTGACTTTGTCCTCTGGTCTTTTTATCAGTAGCCGCTCCATGTTGCTTATCTCATTTTCTAACTCTTTTCTTTTTTGTTCTTGTTGGCGACGGTGCCAGCTATTCATGGATATGAGGATCCCTCGCATGTACACCTTGCTGCCTTCCCAGATCTGTTCTATCGGTGTTCCGTTGTTCATATGTGTGTTGAAGAATTCCTTCATAGCTTTTTTGCATTCCGCCACCTTGTCTTCGTGTCTAAACAGGTTTTCATTGATTCTCCAGGATCTCCTCTGTTTCGGGCCGTGTCTTAATTCCATCCTCACAGGGTTGTGGTCTGTCAATGTCTTGGGTAGGATTTTCACCGTGTTTAGACAAGTTAGCAAGTCACTAGAAGTTAATATAAAGTCAATTCTGGAGAAGGATTGGTGTCTGCCAGAGAAGAAGGTGAATTCTTGTTCTTTGCCGTGCCTTTTCCTCCATACGTCTGTCAGTTCGAGGTCCTCCTTCATGTCAAAGAAGGATTTAGGCAACTTGGAGTGTTTTTGTGGGTTCGGTGTAGTTCTTTTTTTGTCTAGAGCAGTCTCTATGACCCCGTTCCAGTCGCCCATGATGATGTAAGATCTGTAGTTAAGTTGTGTTACTTTCTTGTGTAGCTTTTTGTAGAATTTGCCTTGTTGCTGGTTTGGTGCATATACGCCCATTACTAGAATCTTCTTGTCCTCTTGTGTTATTTCAATTGCCAGGTATCTACCTTGGGGGTCGGACTCTATTAGCTTGGCCAATACATGTTTCTTTACATATATAACAATCCCATTCTTTTTTCTTGGCGCCGCTGCTACAAAGTGCGCGCCTAGTTTGTAGTTGATCAGATATTTCTGGTCTGCTGCTCTGATGTGTGTTTCTTGTAGGCAGATTATATCGCTTTTATCTTGGTTCAGATAGTGGAGAATTTTTCTCCTTTTCTGGGGGGAGTTCAGTCCGTTCACATTCCAAGTCAAATACTTAGTTGCCATCATCTGTTGCAGGATACTTTTGCGAGACCATTTCTGTTATTTCTCCTGTTGCCTTCTTTGGTCCCGTTCCCATGATATCCGGATTGCTGCTCGTATTGGTTTGTGCGGTCTTGCTTTGCTGGTCTGTGTGTTTGGTAGTGGAGCCTGGTAGCCTGTCCTTTGTAGGCTGTCTTGCTGCCTTGTTTTTGTTGCTCTTTGCTCTCTGTGCCCTCGCCTCTCCAGGTATTCCATTCATTTCCTCTGCCACTGCCCTGATCTGTGCCTCTGCGCTGTTTGCTCGTTGGCCTCGATCCCTCCCGCTTTCCCGTGATCTATCTACGTCTTCTCCCACGGTGGGTTGAGGGCCTCCCGACTTCAGTTCCTTTTCGAGGAAGTCTTTGGCTTTCTGGACCGAGGTCAAGTAGTGTCTCTTGTTTCTATAGGAAAGTGACAGTCCTGTTGGGGTTTCCCACCGGTATCGCAGTGCACGCGATCTCAGTTCTGTGGTCAGGAATTTGTAGTCCTTTCTGTCTCTCAGCATCGCCTGGGGGATCTCTTTCAGAACCTTCACCTCCTGTTCCTCTATGTAGAATGCCTTGTTATAGGAAGTGGCAGAGATGTGGTTCCGGAGCCTCTGTGTTGTGAAGTGGATGACCACGTCCCTTGGTTGCTGCCTGTTCACTGCCCTCCAGGCACCCACTCTGTAGATTTTTTCGATTTGCCACCCAATCTCATTGGCGCTCCTGCCCAGGAATGTTGCCAGTGCCTCTACAAAGGTCCTGAGCAGGCTTTCTTGGGTTTCGTATGTTGTCTCTTTCCACCCTCTGAATCTGATCGCAAATGACATTTGCCAGAATTGCATCATGGTCGACTGGTCCTGAACCTCAGCAGTCTGTCCCTCTATGCAGTTTTCCACTTCTTTCATCATCTTTTCCGTATTCTCCCTTGTTTCTTGGAGGTTCTTGTAATGTGTTTGCATTGCCTCCTTCATTTGTTCCAGGTTTGTGGCCACCGCTTTGCGTTGTTCTTCCCACTTTCTCTCCAGGTCTCTCCCTTGGTCCGCCAGCATCCTGTTCATGTCTTTGTATCTTTCCTCCGTCTTCTGTTCTGCTTCTATGCGTCCTTTCTCCGTCTTCGCACTCATTTCTGCCAATTTTCTATCCATGCCGACCATCCTTACCACCAACGTCGCTATCGTCTCATTTAGTGTCTCAATCGTCTCTTTTAGTTCTTGGATCATGCGTGCTGTTGTGGTGTCATGGGTTGGCGTTTGGATCTGAGGGCATGCAGTTGGATGGGGGTGTGTGTGGTTGGGTGGGGTGTTCCCTGGCAGATTGGAGAGCTGGGTCGGAGAGGGTGCAGCTCCCTTCGGGTTTGGCAGTTTGGTGTGTTTCGTCCGTTTGGCTGCCATTTAAATTTAAATTTTAAATTTCCAAATTTTCCTCTTCCTGCCTGTCTGTCTAACCTTAAGGCCACCCTTTGCTTTAGAGAGTTGTATGGGGGTTGTATTTGTGTAAGGTTTTCAAGCTTGTGAGATGGATTGGTTCAAGTTTCTCTGTCAAAAGTCAGCACATGTACTTGTCTCACCGTTCACTTTTCCACAACCATCCCCAAGTCCACTAGGGGGTGCAGTCTGCCTTCGGATAAATTCCGTATTGTGTATTGTTGGCCGGGGTGGGCCCAAGGCTGGAGGGGGTCTGTGGCTTGGGGCCCGTGTGGATGTCTCCTCTTCTCCCTGGGCAGCACTATCAGTTTTCAGCCACTCACGCCCCTAGACAGATCAGCTTCAGGCGTCTGGCTGGTCTTTCTTGAGTAACGCTCCCCACGCGTCTCTCTTGTCTTGGGGCTTCATCTCCGCCCGGGGGGGGTTTAGCCTTCCGCCAAGGCCTATGGTGCTGGCTTCCCCCCTCTTGCTGCCCTCCGTGTGGGGGGGAAAGGGGAGGTAGCGCGTCTGCGGGAGTTTCCCCCCTCTTTGTTCCCTCACCGCCTCTTTGTCTTAGCCTGCCCGTTCGGTTCCTTCTTCCTCCACCCACCCGGCTCTTCCTTACCTCCTCCGGTTCTTTCCGGGGGCTGGGAGGGGTTTTGTGGGGGTCCTGCCGGGGTCTTCTGTCCGCTGCTGGCCTCTGCTGATGGGGCCTCTCGGGGAGTTGTTTTCAGGCCCCCTTCGGTCCCGTCGTTGTCTGGAATCATCTTCTTTCCCCTGTGTCTGCCGGCTCTCCCTCGGCTCTCAGCTGCTTCTGCGCATGCGCGGCCTCGCGGTTTCTTCGGGCCTGCCGGCTGGCCGGCCGTCGCCGGCCTTCTCGGCCCCTTTCCCTGTCTTCCTGGGCTCTTCGAGGACGATCCCTCTCCGGTAAGAGCCAGCTGGGAGTCTTCTTAGGAAGCGCCCTCTTTTCCAGTGCTTCCCCTTCCCCGAGGATCAATTTCGGGGCAAAAGAAGCAAGCTCCGGTCCGGAGCTGTGTTAGGAAGGCTCCGGTCGCCTTTTATTCTGGCAGTTTTATGTTCAGGGAGCCAGGGAACCAGTTCAGTGCTTTTGCCTTGGTTTCCTCTTAACTCCCCTCTGCCAGTCTATTTCTTCTCTTTGTTCCTTTCTGGTTCCTTCTTTCCCCTCTTTCTCTGCCTTCTTGCCCAGGTCGCTTCCTCCCTTCTTCTGTCAGCCTGTGTTTACTGCTCCCCTCTACTTTGCCCTTATTGCTCACCGGGTTGCTTTCCAGCTTTCTTCTTCCCTGCCTTCCGTTGTGGGGGGGAGGAAACAGTGTCTCTGCAAGGTTTTCCCCCTCCCTTCTTTCCCCCTTTGCTTCGTAGCCTCCTCTCACCTGGTCTGTCTTCTCCTGCTCTGCCCGCCCGGCTCCTTGCCGCCTCTGTTACCTTTCTTGGGGGCCTGGGGGGGTCTTCTGAGGGTCCTGTGAAGGCCTCCTCCTCCCGCTGCTAGCTTCACTCTCTGGTCGGCGTTCCGCAGCGCGCAGTTCCACCCCCGCTGGTCTCACCGTTTTGCGTTGTCTTCTCCCGACGCTGCTTGCCGTCCTTTCTTTGTATCAGCTGGCTCTCCTCCGCTGCGGCTGGGCGGCTTTGCAGCTTCTTCAGACCTCTGGCTGGGTAAGTCCCGGGCTCTTCTTCCCTCGTCCCGCTTCTTCCTGGTCGCCTCTCGCTCCCGTCTCCTTCTTCGCTGCTTCCTCGGTCTTCTCTCCTCACTCCTATTGTTTCCGCCCTCGTGTCGTCTTCTTCTGGCCGGCCGCAGCCGGCCTCTCCGTTTTCTTCTTCTGTTCGCGTCCCCTCCGGCGATCCTGCTTCCAATCGGGTGTTTTTCGGGTCGCCGGAGGTTCCGCTATCTTCCGAGAATCTCCCTTTTTGAATTTGGCGCTTTGGGCTGCTGAAAAGCCGCCGAAAATCCGATCGCCGTAACGGAGCTTCCTAGAGATGGCTCCGTACGGCTCGACCGGAAACCGGAAGTCCTAGATCTTATTATTATCAGCTAAGTAAAACCATCTTTGTTACATTTATCAATACTTTTTAGCTTATACCTATCTTAATTGTGTTTGCATTCAATCCTTATACAATCAATGTCCTGTTATTACTTTTTTCCCAAGCTTTAATTTCCCATCAATATTCAAATTAACATTTGGTATTTATAATTTCCAAGCTTTAGGTAACCAAAGTTTCCCTTATCTCAACTTCTTCATAATAAAATCTAATATTCTAAATACACATCTTATCTATTTGCATATAATCTTGTTCTGTTTTCTAAAAGTTATCTATTTTCCACCATATTAAACCAAAAGTCTGTTAGTCTTATTACACATCTTACCTATTCAATTATAATGTTATTTTATTTTTTAAATATTATCTATTTTCCACCATATTCAACCCTCTAATCAGTAATATGAAATCCCCTCTAATAAATCAAAACCCTAGTTTCCTTCAGCCTTGCTCTGGCTTTCTTCCTTTGCCAACTGATCTTCCATGTCAATACTTTTGAATCATCAAACAGCTCTCCCTCTATTATTATATGTATTATTTGAAATAAAAAAGTCCATTCAATTACAGGGTTTTTGAAAGAACTAGCCCATTTGTATTCATTAAATCGCCTCCCTATTACTCCAATTTTCCACAATTGTCCTGATAGGTTTATCTTCCATTCAATCTGTTCTTCTTCCTTTTCCTCAATTTTTTTCTGATTTATGTAAAAAGTCTTTTCCATTCTCAATGGAAAAAGAAAACCCTTTTCTGATTTTTCTGTTAACTGGATCTGTTGGTCAGTTGGGTCTTCTGTCTTAGTGTTTAGTTGTTCCAGTTCTCCTGCTATTTTCTGCATTGTTAGTTCTTTGGTTGTAGTCAAGGTCTGGGTTTGTGTATCTAAGCCGGCATCTTCTTCCTTTGTGTTGCATCTTATCTTGTCACAAGCTGAAAGAATGGTTTTGTGTATTGATTTCAACATAGAGAGGATTTTTTCCTGATCTTCATCCATATTCTCTTGATAATGTGTTAAGTTAAAGACTTTAAAATCAAACGTTGAAAATAGTTTTTCATTTTTTATAACTGGGTATGGGACATCTATTTCACATGTTATATGTAGTCTTTATAGTGGAGATTGTTTACCAAGTAAAACTTTATAGTCCAAAGTATTCCATCATCTCATGTAATAACAGATGCTTCTCATGTAAAGAAATAGGAAAGCAATTCCCCACATATAACTCTGAAAATCAGTAAAGGTTTACATTCATAGTTCAAAGAGGCCAGATATGCCGCCCAAAAGTTCCTTCTTTACAGCTGAGTTTTTCAAAGGTGGTATCTGTCAAGGTCAAGGGAGTTTTTTCTAGAGTCTGGGCTTCAAGCCAAATCTCTTTTAGGCAATAACAAATTGTAATAGCATACTTTCCACAAGATGTCACCAATGCTGCTTAAAGCTTTTTAAATCCAAAGTTTTTATAATATTTTTCAAGGTTTATTTCTTTTCTTTTTTTTAGGTAAAAACAAACGTCTCCATAAGAATAGGAAAACTTTTAGCCCACAAGTTTCAAAAGCATATGCATCCAGTTAGGTTAGAATTGTTCTTATAGTTGCTCTGCTTCCCCTGGATAGTTAGTCGCCGCTGTTCTTAGAGGTGGGGTAGAAATTCCCTTCCCTCTCTCCTCACAGGGGAAAAAGTACTTTGGGCAGCTTTTAAAGGAAAAGATATTTAAAGTCTTAAAGAGAAGATCAGATCTTACCCAGTTTCATCCGTGTTGCTTTAAAGGTACTTGGTAGTAATTTTGACTTCAGCTGTCAGCAGCTTATTGACAAGCCATATTTCTATTGCTGGTCTTTCCCCCGGTGGTTTGGAAAGCTGCCCCGGATCAAGCAGAAGAGTTGTCACCCTCCTGCAATCAAACAGGGGTCCCCTCCTTGCTCATCGCCCCTACAGGGCAACTTTTGACCCTTTCCAGGGTCCCCCAGTGGGATGAATTTGAGCGCGGAAGACGGAGCTCACCTTCCTGAAACTGGAAGTCAATAGATCAATTTCTAAGGATTACCTAAATGTTGGGAGTGGCTTCTGGATTTCTACTGAGAAGTTGTTACACAGGCTTGCTGAGAAACCAGAAATTCTTCTTCTTCAGATCTCTCATAGGGAGGAAACATTTCATTCTGGGACACACAAACTGGAGTAGTAACCATTCTTGGCTTAAACTAAGAAAAGCAAAACCTGTTTAATACTTGAATGGGAAGCCATCACAAAATAATCTGTGTTGTAGTCTAGTCTGGGAGATAAAATTGGCAAAATGAATTAATCTCATTGTAAGCTATAAAGAGCTGGTCAGAAGTCCTTATTGATATTTCTCAATTGGTAGAAATCTAGTCTACCACAATTTCTCTATTCCTGATATTCCTGAACCTCAAATATGCCCACACTTTCACAGACATACTTATATATTGTTAAAGTAGTTTCCTCTCTTTTTTTGAAAGATGGACCTTTGCCTTTTAGGCATCAAAGACAACATGGACATGGGAACATGTTTATTCAAACCCACAAAACTATTTATGATAATGTTATCCAGTTCTTGATAGGTCAGTTGAATTCCATTCTTGGTAAGAACTGTGAAACATCTGTCTAGATTTTTTTGTAAGACTTAGCATTTTTTTTCTTTGAGTAACTGACCCAGTTGGCAGTCAGAGATTTTTAGGGTCCCTCTATATAAAATTCTTCATGTGCTATTACTGATTTTATTTTAAATGCTGTTGATCATTTCTCAACATCACATAGCTTCATTTTTAAATAAATGCTTAATCACTTCCCTACAGAGAAGATGGAGTTAAATTATTACTTAGATTTCATAAGGCTCCATCATCCATTCATCCATCTATCAACTGGAATATGGCCTATATTTGTTTGTAAATACATAAAATAGCCCAAACTGTCATGGATTTGAGTTTATCATTAATTATGCTGAGTAACAGTTCCTAGATTAATGAGGCATGTCTTTCCTCATATCCTAGTCAAGAGGGTTGAAATAGATGTGATCGTGATGGGTTGGATTTGTCTCTTCTTTCTAAATATTCTCTCAATTCTTAGGATCCAAATTCAAATTTGTAATAATTGTGGGTATATTCCACAAACTTGCAAAAGCAGATGCAAGCATTATATTTATAGACAACATGATATTACTTTAATGAAAGACTTTGACAGCTCAAATAAATACAGTTCATTAATGAATAAAGCAAACCTTCCTTCCTTCCTTATTTATTTATTCACATTTATTTTACATGATTTTGCCAGCCTACGAACCCCTCAGAAATCAAATCAACCACACAGCCAAACAGTGACAGCACTGACCCTCAATCAACACATGCAACCTCCCTAATCAGCACTGCACCTTCCAATGACCCTCGCCTGACGTGAAATCCCCCATCACAAGACCCACCACAAGACCCTTGCTTGACATGACCTACACCTGACCCATTGTGCTGCCTGCTCACTCATGCACACATGTAACTGTGGTTTAGTGAGTTTATTAATATTCCTCAGCAATTCCCTTCACCAAAACCCAGAACTGTCCCAGTTAAGTCCAGCCATGAGCAGACCAAAGTTAGTCCACAGAGCAATGGCCAGAATCCACAAAGCACTTGAAAGTTTCTCAAACAAAATAAACCCACGAGACAAACTTAAATCCACCAGGCAAACTTAAATCTACACACAAGAGAGCTCATGAGGCAAGAAAGGCTCAGAGTTTCCAAGGCACAATTCAATTCCAAACACGGTGTCAGTCCAAAGTGAGGCAGGAATCACGATGACCAGAAAACACACAGCTAGAAAACAAACACATTCCCAGAAATGCCTCTGTCTGCTATGCTAAATAGTCAGATTCCAACGCAGCCCATCAAGAAGATGTTTACAAAGATCAATACCTAATGTTGTATGCTATGTTCTAGGATGATTGCTTAGCAATAGGATCTTATGTTTAATGTTGATCACATTAATATTGAACCAGATAAGAGAAACACCAATCAAACAAAGTGTAACAGGAGTATAGTTGAGGCTAGACGCGAGGAGTGGGGAAAAGGCTTACTAACTCAGACGTTTTCAAAGACTAATGCATAGCATTATATATCAGGTGCCATGATGATTACTGCATAATATGTTTTTATGTTCAATGTTGATTGTTTTAATAAAAAAAAATTTTATAAAAAAAAAAAAGAAGGGTGAGACTTTCTCCTCTTGAATAGTCTAGCTAATCTTCTCTGTTCCTGCCTTGGTGCAGGAGGCAGTTCCTCCTCCTCTTCACTGTCTGCAAAATTCCTTCCAGACAGCTGTTCAGAGCCATCAATCAACTTAGTTTCTGATAGGAACCGGTTCATCCTCTCCTGAGCTGACATCTAGAGAGGTATCTGGGGAATTATCTGGGGAAGTTATCACACCCATCACAAGACCTATCACTAGATCCATCACAAAACCCTCACCTGACATGACCCTCCCATCACAAAATCTACTGACCCCACAAAGCCCTTATAAGCAAAACACCACCAACACTGACATTCCTTAAACTTCGCTGAAGATGTTACCTAGCCTAGTAACAAAATGTTCAGAAACCAATCTACAAGCTTGGAGAATGAATTCCACCGACAGATATCAACTTTCCAATCTCCAAAGGATTATTGTGATAAAAATGGAAAGAAAATAGGCCATGCAGCAAAGAACAGAGTCAGAGGATGAAAAAGATAGGGAATTGGAGTTGGGCAAAATGTAAAGCACATTGAGCACATTAGCCCTGAAGGTGCTGGGCACATCTTCGGGGTATGTAGTGAAACACAAACTGAATAGGCATTGTTATGGTCTTAGGGTTAATATATTAAGGATTGGAATCACTAAATTAACAGTGAAATAAACTGGGCCCATCCAAGCAACCTTACATTTCCCCGTTTCTATTGCAACAGACCCAATGAAGTATATAAATGTTAGCAGGAGAATTCAATGCTCCAGTGCTATATCCCATTGCCTTAACATGAACCTGCTTCAACTATATTGCTATTCAATATTTTGCCATAGTCCTGTCTAGCAAAAACTCTTCTGAAATCTGAGGAAACCTCCATTTAACAATATCATCATTCCCTGTAAGAGGAGTCGAAGTAAAACATTCTGTTGAATGTGAAGTTCCACAGCAATGGCCCCTAACCTTTTGGGCATCAGGGACTGGTTCCGTGGAAAGAGGGTTTTTTCCGCAGATCATAGGGGGTGTAATTTTGCATGCTGCCTGCATCCTGTGGATGGAGTTTAGCTTGTTTGTGTGGTTGCTGGCATGCCATGGATTTAGGACTCTTGTTCTACAGTACGGGTAGTCCTTAACTTATGACTACAATTGAGCCCAAAATTTCTGTTGTTAAGTGAGACATTTGTTAAGTAAGTTTTGCCCCGTTTTGCAAACCTTTTTGCCACAGTTGTTAAGTGAATCACTGCGGTTGATGCATTAGTGACCCAGTTGTTAAATGAATCTGGCTTCCCCGTTGACTTTGCTTGTCAGAAGGTTGCAAAAGGTGATCACATGACTTTGGGACACAGCAATGGTCACAAGTATGAACCAGTTGCCAAGCATCTGAATTTTGATCACATGATCATGGGGATGCTACAAAGGTTGTAACTGTGAAAAAATGATCATAAGTCACTGTTTTCAGTGCTATTGTAACTTTGAACAGTCACTAAATGAACTGTTGTAAATCATGGACTACCTCTATTACGTTTACTGGACTCAATTTTATCACCCATTAGCCTAGAGGTAGCATTAAAACTGCACACCTTTTGCTATCATTAGAAGCTGGAATGTTCCTACATTGTTATCTCACTCATATTAAGTTTCATTGGCCACTGCAATCTTTTATCTGTATAATTTGATGTCATCTTATGCTAGTTTCTAAGGATTTAGAACAGGAGTTCTCAACCTTGGCAACTTTAAGACTTGTGGACTTCAACTCCCAGAATTCCTCAGCCAGCAAAGCTGGCTGAGGAATTCTGGGAGTTGAAGTCCACAAGTCTTAAAGTTGCCAAGGTTGAGAACCCCTGATTTAGAATAACAGAATTACAAAGTTGGAAGGCACCTTTGAATACCTACTTAATCCAACCCCTTGTTCAAGCAGGAGACTCTATCATTTCAGACAAATGACTGTCTGATTTCTTCTCAAAAGCCTCCAGTAATGGAACTTCACAACTTCTGAAAGCAAGCTATTTCATTAATTGTTCTCACTGTCAGAAAATTTCTCTTCAGTTCTAGGCTGCTTCTCTCCATGATTAGCTTCTTGTCTTGTTTAGGTGCTTTGGAGAATTGGTTGACCTCCTCTTCCTTGTGGCAGCCCCTCAAATATTGGAACACTGCTATGATGTCAATCCTAATCCTTCCTTTTACTAGACTACGTACCCAAGTCCTGTAACTGTTCTTCATATGTTTTAGCCTCTAGCCTCCTAATCATCTTTGTTTCTCTTCTCTGCACTCTTTCCAGAATCTCAACATTTTTTTTTATATTGTGGTGACCAAAACTGGTGTCAGTATTCCAAGTGTGGTCTTACCAAGGCATTATAAAGCGGTAGTAATCCTTCACATGATCTTGGTTCTTTCCCTTTGTTTCCTTCCAGGATATTCACAATCCCTCTCAATGTTGTTTCAGTTTCTAGTTTCTTCAGGAAACTAATGCAAGGTGGTGCATTTTTCTGCTAAAGTTAGAAAGGACTCAAAGATGATTCTTAAATAATCAAGAGAGAAATTGAAACATGTTTGTTTTATTGTCAGCCTTTCTTTTCAGCAAGATTTGTAGACCCAGAATTAAAATTGTTTCCTGTTCACTAATAAGTGCTCCTAATATGTTCTAGCTTGAATCACATGATAGATGGCAAATAAATGTGATAAATAAATAAACTGTTTTTGTAATATATTTTACTGATTTTTTAAAAACATAAATCACTTAATAATTGGTGAACAGTGTGCTGTCTGGGTTTACATTTATAAAACAATCACTAACAATTGATTTCCATAATCCGTAATCGACATAATAGTTTTAGTTGATTTCCTCTTTTCCTGCAATATCCTCTTTTGCAAACATTGAGTTAATACAATTCTTATTGTTTCGATAGAGAACGATTAAATATATATTTTTCCCAATATTCCTAAAAATAATAATCTCATCAATATAATATTTTTTTTCTATCTGATCATTCTGGTTGCCTTATCATAGATCCTGTTACAGTCCTTATTTTAATTTATTTCTCCTACCAAATTCTAGGTATTCTTTTTTTTTCTTTTTCACTTTACAACAAAAATAAATAAAATACATTTTTTTCTTAACAGTACTGTGTTATATATCTCTTACATATTATTTACAATTATTTACATTAATTTTCATACATTTTTATTTCTCTGTTCTAACCAAACATAGCATTTATTCCACATCTCGTAAAATTCTGTTGCTTCCTTGTCTTTTATTTCTAGAGTAAGCTTGTACATCTCCACGCATTCTAGTATCTTGTGAATAATCATCTCATTTGTTGGTATATTTTCACTTTTCCAACACTGCGCATACATGATGCATGCTGCTGTTATTATGTGTACAATGATGTATTGGAGTTGGCTTTTTTATCTTTGAATTAATTATACCTAATAAAAATAATTCGGGTTTAAGTTCAATTTGTTCATTTGTTATCTCCTGTATCCATCTCCTTATCGGTTCCCAATAGATCCTTGCTTTGGAGCATTGCCACCACATATGGTAGAATGTTCCCTCCTTGTTTTTGCACTTCCAACAATCTGGATTCATATTTTTATACATCTTAGCCAGTCTTGCCAGTGTTAAATGCTATCTATAAAACATTTTATATTGATTTTCCTTATATGCGGTTGACAATGTTAATTTACAATTTTTATTCCATATTCTTTCCCATTCTTCCAATTCTATATTTTGGGCCACGTTTCGTGCCCATCCTATCATTGGGCCTTTTACTATTTCTTCTTCCAATTCTACCTCTAGTAAATGTTTATAGGTTTTTGTTAAAAATTTTCCTTCCTTACCTGTTAATATTTTATCCAATTGCTGTGGTACCCAATTTATTCCATATTCTTTCCTGTCTTTACTATATTTTGACTGTATCTGTAGGTATTGCCACCAATCTATACTTATTCCAGGTTCTTTTAATTTTTTCCTTGATTTAAGATTTCCTTGGTTATCTAATAATTCTTTGTATCTTATCATCTTTTTTTTAATCAAATGTATTTGGGTGAATCATTGCCTCCATTGGTGAGACCCAATTTGGGATTTTCATATAGTGTCTCTTTTTAACCTTTTCCCACGTCCAAATCAGCACATCTCTTATCTGGTGCCGGTAGAAATATGTATGTGTCTTCTTGTATTTTCCCCATAAGAAGGCATGCCAACCAGCCTGCAAATCATGTCCTTCAATCATTAGAACCCTTTTATTATCTAAGTTTACCCAATCCCTAATCCAAAGTAACCCAGCTGCTTGGTAATAAGTTTCCCATTTTAGGAGGCCAAGGCCGCCTCTACTTCTACTATCTTGTAACATTTTGATATTTATTCGTGCTTTTTTACCCAACCAAATAAATTTGTTAATCATTTTGTCTAATTCTTCAAAAAAAATCTCTAATTTTATTGGGACTGTCTGAAATAAATATAATAATTTTGGTAATATATTTATTTTAATCACAGAGATCCTTCCTAATAATGATAATTGTAATTATCCCCAAACCTCTAAGTCTTTTTTCATTTGTAATATCAATTTTTTGTAGTTGTCCTCTTTTATTGAAGAACATCTTATGGTAAGCCAAATTTCTAAGTATTTAATCTTTTTTACAATTTGCAGTCCCAAATCTTCTTCTAGTTTCCTTTTCTGTTTTTCAGTTAGATTTTTAACTAACATTTTAGTCTTTTCTCTATTAATTTTTAGTCCTGCCACTGTTTCATATTTTTTCTATTTCATTCATTAGGATATGTCCTCTCTCTAGTGGTTCCTCTATAAAAAAAACCCATATCGTCCGCAAATGCCTGCGTCTTATATTCTTCTGTTTTGTAATCCTTTTATCTCTTTATTAATTCTAATTTGGGTTAATAGCACATCTA
This sequence comes from Bothrops alternatus, assembly GCA_034064705.1. Classification (NCBI taxonomy): domain Eukaryota; kingdom Metazoa; phylum Chordata; class Lepidosauria; order Squamata; family Viperidae; genus Bothrops; species Bothrops alternatus. The sequence goes on along the minus strand of JARGCV010000182.1, from coordinate 1,607,881 downwards.
AAGTCAAAATGAAAAGGTAATTCTAGGTATTCTTACTGGTTAATTTTTTTTCAAAAATTAATTACATTTAAAAATTTGACTCTATTTTTTCCCATATGAACCATCTCATACTTTTACATTTCCTAAGGGATAGATAAAACAGTGAAAAGAAAGAAAGAAAGGAGAGCAAGAGTAAAGAAACATAAAAAATAATATACTACTTAAAATATGTATCCCTCCTAACCTAATATATATTTGTTTCCAAGATTTCTTATTCTTTATTAATTATAATTAAAAATATGTTTAATCTTTAAATATTCCAATTAATGCATCTAATCATCTAATCCTTTAACTCTTATTCAAAACATTTTTAATCCATTATAATTTTCTTAAATTCAATCACATTTAAATATCTAAAACATTTCCTTTATCTAAGTCATTTCAACTTTTTTAAATTACTCCTATCAAGAAAGAGAATAAAAAAGGGGGTGAAGCATATTATATTATTTAGGAAATTCATCCCTCTTAGAATAACATATATATTCCAAATCTTTTCTATTTCTTTAACCATATTCAAACAAATGTATCTTTTTAAAGTATTCTCTCTGGTAAGTCCCATCATCTATTTTCTTGGTTTCCACTTTAATTTTTTTCCTTTGCCCAATATCTTTCATAATCAATGTATTTTCCTGAAGCAAAAGGTTTTTCCATATGTTTGTAAATGTTATTGTAGATATAAAAAGTAAATCAGGTGAAGTGTCTTTGTACAGGGCTTCTGCCTTTCCATGTTTGTTGAAGATCTTTTTCTTTCTCTCTACTTCTCTTATCATTTCCTTTCTCTCTGATGTTCCTGACATCTCTACAGTCCATTTTATCCAATCTGTTTTCTTGTCCTCAGATTTATTTTGTAGTCTTATGGGATAAGTTATTTTTTTTCCATTTCTTATCTGTTTTATCTGCTCCTTCTCTGTTTTTGTTTTCTGGGAAAAAAATTTTTGTTGTAGAATTAATTTGGAAATAGATTGATTTATATTTTCAAAGTTATTTTGAATTTCTTTGTGGTTTAAAGTCGTCATTTGAATTAGTTGCAGTATATTATATACCTCCTTCTGTGAAGTATTTATGTTTTCTTGATATGTTCTTTCTACATGTCTCTGATCCATGATGGCCAAGAATTTAAGTTTTTCTCTTCCTTTCTTTTTTCTGCAAATAGCTTTAGAGTCCCAATAAATATTTGTAATCCAAATAGTTCAAAAAAGTTTTTTTTCTGAACTTTATAATCCTCTCTTTGTCTACAGCCCAGAATATTGTCTTTTTTTTATCACAGCTGTTCTTTGTTGTTAAAGCTTTGAAGGTCACAGACACAGATTAGCTTTTCCCAGGTTTTGCCAAGTCTTATATTAAAGTCATAGCCATCATAGTCTTCATCCACCACTAGGTGTCAGCAACATTTCACTTTCATGTATTTTAATCCTCCATAAAAAAATTAATTCACCGCTTCTGTTAGTATAAGGGTGGGGTTGAAATCCCCCTCCTTCCCTTTCAGAAGTATTTTGCTTCTTGGGATCTTTTCCAGGAAATTACATATGGAATAGAAAAGAGAAGATCAGATTCGTCACCCAGTTTCAAGCACGCTGTTCACAGTTGTGCTGGTTAGTGCTTTTGGACTTCGGTTGCTAGTAGCTTGGGCTGGTCGATGCAAAATGGCCAGCCTTTCTCCTGTCAGGTTAGAAGACTTTCCCCAAGTCGAATGGAACAGCCGCCGCTGTTCCAGAATCTCTGGAGCACCCTTATTTCTTCACCACCTCTCCAGGGTGACTTAGACCCATTTAGGGTCCCCTGGCAGGGTGAAATTAGCCACGGGAGTGTGGAGAATCCACAAGCCCATGACAGTCGTTAGCGCGCAAAACTCGAAGTCCCTTGATAAATAAATAAACTTGTCCTCAAAATCACCAGCTGAAGGTATTTTTATTGATAACCAGTAGACCCGAACTAAAAAAAAAGTTCATGTTTTTCTTTGAAACTTCATCTTTTCAACACCTTGACCACAGCCCTATGGACATCCTTGTTCCGCAAGGTATAAATGATAGGGTTCAGTAGGGGAGTGACCACAACATATAAGACTGCAATTTGTTTGTCCCGATCAGAAATTGTGTTTGACTGGGGGAGAATGTATATGGAAATGATGGTACCATAGAACAATGTGATTACAATAAGGTGGGAGCCACAAGTGGAGAAAGCCTTACGCCAAGTTGCAGCTGAGTGCATTTGAAAAACTGAATACAGGATGCAAGTATAGGAACATAAGATAATCGTAAAAGGGATCAGAACAATAAATGTTGCTAGACCATTTAGTATGATTTTGGTGCGTTTTATATCACCACATGCAAGATCTAGCAGAAATTGCAGCTCACAGACAAAGTGGTTAATGCGATTGGGACCACAGAATGGGTGACGGGAGATACAAACAACATTGACCATTGAGAAGAGACAACCTATGACCCAGCAGGAGCTGGCAAGCAGATATTGCTGCTTGCTGTCCATGGCAGAGGCGTATCTCAATGGATTGCAGATGGCCAAGTAGCGATCATAAGCCATGACACCTAATAGCAAACATTCAGTACTACCCATACACAAAGCACTGCCTCCTTGCAACATGCAACGTGTTACAGATATTATTCCGTTTCCTGCCATGAGATGAGCTAATAACTGGGGTGAACTGCTAGTGACATAAAAAATCTCCATGCCTGCAAGATGGGTCAGAAAGAAGTACATAGGAGTGTGCAGTTGGGTGTCAATCCATACCAATACAATGATCAGAAGGTTACCCAAAACTGTCAGCAAGTAAATGATCAAGAAGACCACAAAGAGCAGGATCTGTTCCTTTCGGTGATGGGTGAGTCCTGAGAGGATGAACCTTGTTTCAGTGGTGACATTGTCAGGTTCCATCTTGGCATCTTGCCTACAAAATCGAGACACAGAAACGCACTGAGATAAAGGGAGGGAGGGAGGGAAGGAGGGAGAGAGGGAGAGAAGGAGACAACTACAATATATCTACTCCAATGCAATAAAATCTCAGCTCATTCATTGTTAATCTCTAATACAGGGGTTCTCAACCTTGGTAACTTTAAGACTTGTGGACTTCAACTCCCAGAATTCCTCAGCCAGCTTTGCTGGCTGAGGAATTCTGGGAGTTGAAGTCCACAAGTCTTAAAGTTGCCAAGGTTGAGAACCCCTGCTCTAATATATCATTGTGAAAAAAAATGGTCATATATTTGTCAGCAGAATGTATATCCTTAACTGTTGTGTGAAAAGTTCTTTTTTCCTTAGAAAAACTACCGGTATGTCATCAACATTATCTTCATTCAGATTTTCCTGAGAACAGAAGCATGTGTCCCCTTACTAATCAGTTTACAACTCTCAGAAACTTTTCAGAATTGACTCACCTTATTAAATTAAATTGAATTTTAATTTTTGGTACATTTTAACATGCATATGGTCTTGAAAAGCAGATATATTGATATAAATACAAAAAGCAGACTACTTAGAGCAATAGTCTTCCCTATAATGATGTATGGGTGTGAGAGCTGGACACTAAGAACAGCTGATTGAAGAAGACTTAATGCCTTTATAAATATGGTACTGGTATAAATTATTGCATATACCATGGATAGTCAGAGCTACCAACAGAGAGATGTTGAATCATATAAAAGCAGCCACTTTACTAGAAGCCAATCTCAGAAGGTTGCATCTGATTTATTTTGGCCACGTCATGTGTGCAAATTCATTGGATAAGTCAATGATGCTAGAAATGGTTATTGGAACAAGAAGAAAGTTGTCTGGCTTGCTGGCTTGCATAACCTCAAAACTTATAGCAAAGATGAACATCCAACAACTGAAAAAAGCTGTGCTTGACAGGGTAGCATAGAGAGCACCAAGAGTTGAACATGACTGAATGGTTAAAACAGTAACATATATTTATTTCCCACCTTTATTATTTTTACAAATAACTCAAGGCACAGACACATAGCATCACATCTGGGTCTTGGGGTTTCATATAAATCTCCCAACTAAGTATTAGCCAGGCCTGATCCTTTTCAGCTTTTTGAGATCTTGCAAGGCAATCAGCCATTTAGCTGATCCTTCATCCATAAACATTTACAAGTAATAAAATAGAAAATTTACCTCTGTCCTTTCTCCAGGCATTCATCATCACTCAGCAAAATCCGCCTCTTTCTACTAGTTTCAGATAAGGTGCTAAAGTCTAAATAGATGTTAGTTCGATTTCCAGGGAATGATGCTGAAATATAGTGATTTATACTGTCATCCATATACCCTAAAAATGCTATCTGAGCTAACGTAATGAGCTTGACTGAGAAATCAAATAAACAACCTAGAAAAAGGCACTGGGAAAACACATACAAAGTGAAAACTGCATTAAATCAGTAGGCACTGAGCATAACTTGAAGGCAACTCTACTTTTATGAAGCTGTTATTCCACAATTACCTTGCCATCTGTTGATAAATGAAATTTTAAATCTTTCTGTGGTGATGAGGAAAGCACTACATGAATTCACCTACTTAGTGTCTGAGAGGAAGTGAACAACAGACTGGCTTCTTCTTTTACATGTGCAGAAGATTTTGCAAGATCATAAGTAGATGGAGATAACTCCATGAGAATTGGTCCACTCCCTTTGGAATTCTTCTGTACATCATTATCAATGTTTTTGTCCTTCCTTAAACCTTGGGGGCATCTGAGAGACTAATCTCAAAAGATGACGTTAACATGATGACTCCAGATTTGGACCTGTTTCATTTGCCTTACCCTTTTAGCTTAAATTGTCTCCAAACAATATCACTCCAAGATGGCACACTGGTCATCATCTACTTCAATCCTATTTCTCTTCATGGGAAATAGTTCCCTTTTCATGAGAAATGGTGGCTTTCCAACTCCATTCTAAAATTAAAGTATCCTAGAAAGCTACAGTGAAACTAAAGCAATCAGATGCCAGAACCTTCCAGTTATTCAACAAAGACTTTGGCAAAGGCTAAGACTCCAAAAAAAAAAAAATCCAGAAAATTTTTCTAGTGCAAACTTCTCTAACTGGATGTTCTGCAGATGTATTTTCTGTCAAAGTTATTATATGGATTATGTTGTGTTTTAATGCATTACTTATTTTATCTGATGTTCATGTTTCATTTTGCTTTTTCATGAATTTATGCATTAGTATCTTCTGTGTGGAGAGTGGACTGTAAATATCTTAAACAAACAAGCAAACAAATCTCAAGATCTTCTGTGTGCTGAATGGACTATCAATATCCTAAACAAATAAACGAACAGTATCTGTGAGCTGCAGAAACCTCATCAGAAGAATGGAGTGTTTAAACTTGGGGTGGGATTT